>CAXAMN010023640.1:438329-460640 GCA_963970005.1 Durusdinium trenchii
AAATTGCAGGCCGCTCGCTGCCCTGACGCAAACCGGGCCGAGCAAACTGAGCTGCTTTTCTAGCATTCAAAATTGCGCCGTATACGACTGTGTCAACATGATAAGGAGCCTTGGTCTTGACCCAAAGCTCACTTGACCACACTGGCACTTGACATGATGGATTGATATGTTAAAAAACACATTAGAAGGCAGCCACCCTCTCAACTCAACCAAGGGCCGCTGAATATCAAACAACTTTACATTTCTTCGGTTTGTCGAAACGCTTGCAACTGCAGTCTGCAATATGAATCAAGCGCAGGGTCTTGCAAGTGTTACACACCTAGACCTAAACCATGACACAAGCTCCAGTCATGGTGGCACGAGCACCAAGAAGAAACGTCATTGCATTCAAACATGATGAACATTTGTCTCCAATCTAAAGACGTTTTAACACACTTAAATAAATTCAGTTAACATATGAAGTTGGGCAAAACGGTAGCATGTAGCCCAAACAGTTGGATTTGTGCCTTTTGCATCTGACAGCATCTGTGTCTTCACGTTCTTGGCACGATTCCCGGAACACTTACAATGTTCATCTTTCAAAACACAGGCACATCTTTCATGCTATAGTTATTCAACACCTTGACGCCAACTGCTGGCAGCTCTGCCTACACTAGTTAGTCCCTAGTTGTGTCAAGTAGCATGTGACCCCTCCATACCAAGCTGCTTCAACTTCTGATAGCATAGGAAAGCCATCCTCCTTGTCGCCCGAAGTTGTAGGCCTCTCGCTGCCCTGGCAAAAGTTCCACATAAAGCACCAAGAAGGAGTGTGCCCCAATAATGTTCATTTTTCGATGTGTATAATCACACAGGGGCTTCAAAAGAGCTTGAACAAAAGCAAAACAGCTGCAGCTAATCATTCATTGTCCACAGTATTGACTGTACGCCCCGCCACACCGCACCTTAGTAGCAGTAGCGGCTATGCTTCTTCTGTGTGTGTCATCAACTCCGGCTGGCAGCTCTGCCTCCAGGAAATATGTAGCATCTTCAAGTCAAAGGCCAGCGCTACATGACTTTTCTCTCTTGTAGGCATGGCCTCTCCAAATCCAAATGTTTGGACTTTGGATGGAAGAGCAAGATTGTCGGTGTAAGTAGAAGGCCGCTCGGCCACCTGATAAGTGAGGGAGCCAATCTCTCTTCAGCGCACAATGAGAGAAAACACAAACCCTGATAAAGATGATGCACAAAGTGGTCCCTGCGCGAGCGGCCTCGACATACCCAGGTGCTTGAACCTCCGGAAGTCCATCGTAGTCCAAAATGTCAGGCCGCTCGCCACCCTGACGAACACTCGACTGGAATGCTCTGACCTTTCAAACTCGATCAACATGCCCTCACAAAAATGAACTCGCCCTACCATTGTTCTTGAACTCTTGTTGGTAGGTGACTACAATTTTTATGGACAACTGCAGTGTTTACAGTAGCAGTAGTGCATCAAGTATTCTTAGCACTTGAAGTGTCACTTGAGTGAGTGCTTTTGCATTTTGTGATGTTGTGTATATATATATATGATAAAGTTATTCGATTCTTGGTTCACCTACCTAACCGTGCCATGCACCTTGATAGCAGCCACTGTGCTGCTTGCGCGTGCATTGTCAACAAGAGGCAGTTCCACCTACACAAAATGCAACAACTGCAAACATGAGACACGTGTATACTGCATCCAACAGGACGTGCACTGCGTCTCATTGTGTAACCTCTTGAATGTTTGATGATAGGGTAGGCGATTGTGGGCTGCTTCGCTACCTCTCGATTCGGAACAGGATGGAGAACTCAAATTCTCTTCCTTGGTGGAATTCACCCCCCTCCTCTTTGTACGATCTCATCAGCTTTCTGGCTGTCCATTTTACACTTCATCGCCACCTCCTGGCCTTCTCCAGATCTCTTGACGGAAGGCCAGCGTCATGTTCGAGCGAGTTGTCAGGAGCCTCCAGAGTCTTAAGAAATGACAGAGTGAAGAACAAACAAAATCCCCAACAAAATCGTTAACTTTGTCAATGCGGGTGGGTCCATATCTACAAATAAAGGAGTGGTTCGCACCACTTTTGGCGTGTATCGAACTGAGGGGTGTACAACGTCTATGACAGGAGGTGGTCAACATAATTTAACAAACGTAAGCACCGCAATTAGATTTGCACTGTTCGTGTCCTCATCAGTGTGTCTAAGCACAAGGTTGCAGAATATGATTGTATGAAAAGTAGGAGACAAGACTTGGATACTCTATGATACTCTCATCGATTCGGTGAACACGCGTGGCTTGATTGCTGGAAAGGGTCTGAACATGCCATGGCCAAGAAACACCAGCAGTGCTGATGCCAAATAAAACTCCGTAGAAAACCTCTACAACATTAAATTAACCACAACGTTCTCACACGTTCCCATGTTCATCCCACGCACCTGCTGCAATACGATGCCATGGTCGTCAATGTCCAGTCGATGGGCAATGCGAAGTTTCCTTAGAACAAATTTGGCACCTGAAAGAATCAGTTGACACAACGAAACCTGTAATTAGCCAAAAGCCGTTAAAAAATGTGTTTCCGGTCAATCTTGTGGGTACAACCTTTTAGGCAAATGATCAACGCTTGAAACAGCTAGATGAAGCAGTGCAAGGTCAAAAACCAGTACTTCCGAGCAACGAAACAACTTTGGCAGACAAACAGATTGGTCACAATACTGCTCCTTTTCCTTTTCTATTTTTCTTGTCCGTTTGCTTTCTTTGTCCTTTGGTTCTTTGTTTGTGTCGTGCCCCTTTTCATTCCTTTCGTTTCCCTGCTCTTTTGCCTTCTTTTTCTTCTCCCTTTTCCTGTTTCGCGTCCTGTTCCATTCGCGCAAAACATTCAAAACGTGCCATAGGCCGTAGGCCCAAGAAGACGCAAGGGCCAGTGTGAGCACAAGAGTCTTTCAACATCATGCCCTGGTAGGGCTTGGAACAGCCCCTCAGATGTTTGGACAGTGAGCAAAGGGTGCAAAGGCAAAAAAGGGCAAAGGGGCAGGATGAACAAGGAAAAAGACGCCAAGAAAAGAAAACGCATAGCACAAACGCACCTACAGGACCAAAATCGGAAGAAAACGCAATGACGCAAAGCAATATCCTACGCTCTGGAAAAAGCGTCGGGCACGGTTTTGGCAAAATAGCAAGCTGCCAATTGAGCCCGAAGCAAAACAACAAAAAAAACAACTGCACAAGCAACCAACAACAAAGCTTTATTCAAAAGAAAAGGAAAGGATTCAAAGTATAACATTTACAATATGTCATTGCTTTCTTAATTGCATGATTAATTTGCTAGTGCAGTATACCTATACATGACCCTATCTTTACGTAGAAAGCTTGCCGTTAACCCACACAAAAACAGGAAAGAATTGACTCAAAAGACATGTATGTATTGCATGTCCTTTTACTTATGAGGGTTTAGAACAACCCCCATCTGTTCCGATCACATTCCGCGAACGGAGACGTGTCGGCGAACAGAGTCTATTGGAGCGAGCTCTGTCCCGAAAAGGCTTGGCTCCAAGCTGCTGCTTCAGGAATCGGCCTTGACACCAAAAGGTGACAACATCAACTGGCCCAAGTTCTCTTTAAATATCTTCATTATTTCATGTTACAAACGAGTTCCGGGGCTTCCATGGCCCGCAAGAGTAAAGAGTAGCAGCATGTGCTTGTATTTCAAGAGTCTTCTTGTTTCCAAAAGGCTTGTCTGTTTTAATCAAACTCATCTGAGCGGTGTTCAAAATTGTGTTGTCTTTTCTTGCCGAGAAATCAAACCTTACGGTAGGCCTTGCGCAAAGCTTACATTTTTCTATGTTTTGCTTACGGTGACACATGTATGCATGGCTATTCTTACGTTGTGCTTACGACGAAGGTATGCAAGTCCACTATGGCCACATATATGTTGTTGCAAAACAAGAAAGGATACAAAATCAAAATACACAAGTTTCGCTTCCGGTAGCCTTACGGCATCGTTCAAGTCTGCACATCCTTACGGCAAACCTTACGGACACCTTACAAACATCAGCTAAAATCACTATGTTCACTGATTTTTCGCCGGTCCCTGACTTAAAAAGAAAGGGTGAATTTAGAACGCTGCTCATCTAACTTGCCAACGTGGATGAAGACCAACATGTTGGTCCCAGCCGCTGGTTTGAAGACGCCCCTCGCGAATGGCACGTTCCAAGGGGCTCCGTCCTGCCAAAAGCATGCCAAAGCCAGAAACAGCCCAGGCCAGCTGATGCTATGTCATAGAATATATTGAACAATTCTACAGTGCTTTGGAAAGACACAGTCAAGTGCCAAACCATGCCTTTGACTAGTTCTCTCAAGAGGTATCCAGTGATATCCTGTCGGAGTTTTAGTAGATTCTCGACTCACAACCTCTGGCAACATTGGCGGCGGGGCTTCATCCATCTCCGTCTGGTTTGGTGACTTGGCACCATCCGACCTTGCACATCTCGACTGCTAAGCTTCCCGAAGGCTGGGTGCTTCAGCAGCACCTCACACCTTGAAAAAAACATCTTGTTTGAGCACATGTCTGGAGGGTTCAGGTTTCAGTGCTTTATGCCAAAAAAGTGCGGACACACTGCGTCAACCACTGGAGAGAGGGAGGCAGAGAGATGCTTGCAAAATTAGACACAACATTGTTTAAGTATGTTCCACTTGCCGACACCGAAGCTAGGAGAATCCTATGCCACGCTTCTGCAGACCACCCCAAGCTTTCCCCTGCCTTTCAGGTCTGTGCTGGAGGAAAAAGGGTTGGCACGATGCCTCTCCAGCCTTTAAACTGCTCAAACTTCTGTACAACTAGTCACGCACCTCAACATGCGCAACGAGAAAAAAGAGGCGCATGCATGCGCCGAGAATGTCAAAGAGTCTGCTATGCACTCTTGTCAGCTTAGTAGCGCCTTTGGCGCAGCTCACATCTTAATCACCATTAATCTGTTCTCACGTTTTTCGCCAGCTTTTGGGCAGCATGACGCGTCCTAATGCGCCGTTGCCGGAACAAATCCATGTAAGAGCTATAGGAATAAAGATCGAAGCCCTCACTGCAAATGTCATCCAAACAGCTGGCCTCAAGGCACACCGCAAGAGCTATGGATCATTGTGGACCAAACACATCGGATTTATCCACCAGAGCATGCTTGGGGTGGAGATTGCGCCGAGAAGACAAGCAAAGGTGTTCCTTCGAATCATTCATTGGGGTCTTTCTCTGGCAGACTCAAGTCAAAACACTCATGACTCAGAATATACATAATATATAATATAACTATATTATATATATAAATATATATATATACAAGTAATATACCTAACCGCCCTAACCCAGGATGTGATGCCTCCTTTGCGGGCCAGGCACAAGCCCAACTGAAATTTCAGGGTCGCTTTCAGAAGAAGCAGCTGCACTGCAACCACGAAGACTTGATTGGTGATGATAAACCTGGTGGAGTTTCAGCGAATGGATCTGGATAGGGAATGATGCTGGACATGTTTTACCAATTTTACCAACTTAGCATGCAATTCTGGATGTTTCACATTGGATGTCATGCCAAGACACAGTTGTCCTGTCAGCTATCAATCAAGTAATCAAGGGCAACTGTGTCACTGCGCCACTCACTTTGCAGCTTTTGCTGCCTTGATCTCAAATCTGTCCAGCCGTGCACTGAACCATGTGTCTAGATTCCAGATCGTGAGCTCCGCTTACACAACCTGCTTCCCCCATCCAATGTGAGTTGTTTGCGACATGTCAGGCTTCATTTCGCTACTTGGAACATCTTAGAATGTTATTTCTAGCGGAGGTATCGCCGTGCTACCATCAATGTGCCCAACAAAAAACTGCTCTCCTACCTGAAATCCTTCGCAGCCAACAGGGCCCCATCAATGGAACTGGAGATCAGCAAGGCTCCAGTGGCCAGCAACACCATTGATGCCGAGGAGTGCACCTCCTTGAGCCTCGGCAAGCATTTTGATTCGAAAGGCCGGGATGCAGCCAGTTGGCTGTGAATTCGCCATCGAGCCATCGGTTTTGGATGAGATCCGCTCGCCGAAGATCCTCTGAGAAATGTTCCACCAAAGCTACTAGGAGCTCCTGGCATCGCTACTAGGAGCAAGGACGCTACCAGTAGCTCCTGGCCTTACTACTAGTAACAAGAAGCTATTAGGAGCTCTGATCCGAACTCCCGAAGATTCATACACCCGAAGCTGCCTGTCGGGACTTCGACAACAACGATTGATGGGCCGACGGTTTAGCTGAGCAGGTCTTTGTGACCACCGCCCCAGGTGACCATCCCGGGTGACACTCGGTTACACTCACATCCCGGCCACACTCCCAAGTCAGCTGTGAAGGTTTGGGCACCAAAGCGAAGCGCAGCGTAGCAAAGGCAACTGGCCTCAAAATGCAGAGACAAAGGGCTTTGCCCGGCATTCGGCTAGCAATCTTGAATGCCACGTGAACGACAAATTTGTTGAAGTGTGGAAAGGCTAAGCGGCTAGGAAGCTGGGAGGTGAGACAGGAAGTGAGTGAGGATTGATTTTGGCCGACCAAGTGTGTCCCATGTTCAATCCATTTCATACCATTTCTGTTTCTGGTCATGCTCATCTGAGGTCCGGTCCACCAAGCTCACCTCAGTCAGTCTGAGGTCGTCTTTGCTACAAAACTGTATCCTCTCGAGGGCGATTGCTTGTCCAAGTTTGTACAGCAAAAGAATTAACAATTGGCCCAAACCACCAAAAACATGAGTGTGCATATGCACGACCAGTCTACAAAGGCCTGGAACAAAGAGCAGTATACAGAAACACTAGGCAGATCGAGCGAAGGCTGATGGAAAACACGATATCAAGCTATCAAGCCCCCCATTGCTTTGTGTGTCTTTGATGAACATTCATCATTCATCAAAAACAGGTGGACAAATGTTCAGTCAAATAGCAAATGCGCTCAAACTTCTCTGTGTCACGAAACTGGCACCCACCACCTGACAATACCCAGGGCTCATATCTTGGCTGAGCAGCTGCAGTTGCGATGGTCAAAACCTGAGCTCGTGCACAGTTGATTCGCATCTTCTCAAAACTGTGAAGATGTTCATCGATTCCTCCCCAAAATTGAAACACCCGTGCAAAGTTTCGGCTGTCTAGCTACCTGCATTTCTTGCCTTAAAAACATGAAGAAACATGATAAACATGTTCGAGTGGCGGGTCAGTGGAGACCTTGCTTCAAGATTAGAAATGTGACTTGCAACACCACCAGCTTGGGCTCCTGGCGTTTTTGCCCACTTTTCGAACTCCTTTGGTATCACCCGTTTCGATCAAAGGCGGCAACATACTCCTGGATCCGAAGGCACCGAACGGCAAACAACACAGGCAAACAATAAATTTATTGCTCCTAGTAGCGATGCCAGGAGCCCCTAGTAGCGTCCTTGCTCCTAGTAGCGATGGCCTCCACCTAGTAGCTTCTAGTTGCTAGAAAGCAAACTGAAACTCTGAGCACCATTGGTGTGGAACTCTTCCACTCTTGCACCGCTGCAAAACCGCTTCAAACAGCACCGCTACAAACATGCAAGCTAACATTCCACATGCAGCCGGCAGCATAGCTTGGTCAACGGCACGACAACAATGACCATCATCTTTTACGGAAAAAATAGAAACATGTCCAGAGTAATATAATGAAAATCAATCAAATCAAAGCCAAGTCTCTGCGCAGTCTGACTAAGAGGAGCTCCCATGAACGCAAATAGCACGAAAATGCCGACAATGACCTGAAAGATGAAGGCTCCAGGGTCGAGCACAGGCTATTCATGGCTTTTCGTGTTCTCGGCAGGTGAAGTTGCAAATTGCAAAATTCAAGGTGACACAGCAAACTTGCACCTGATGCATGCTCTCGTCTGATTGGATGCTGCACATCTGCATTTTAGTGCCCCTCCAACTTCAACATGTTACAGATGTTACAGTATAATTAGTCAAATACTGTTTCAGTTGGCGATAGCACCCATTACCTTGTTCTAGGAGCAATATGAAGCAACTGTCTACTTCCATCGGATCATCAAGACCTTTTCCGATTACTTTTGCATGCGAAACTCCAAAGCTATCTATCTTGAAAAGTCGACCACTGATGCTATGAAAACAATCGAACACTTGGTGTGGCTAGTAGGTGGAGGCCATCGCTACCAGTAACTCAGTAACAAGAAGCTACTATTATAGTAGCTCCTGCTCACGATGGTCTTTTTTAATCGTCCAGGTCCGACTGTGCAGTGTCAACCCGTCCTGATAGGCCGCGAGCTGTTGGGTGCCCAAAGCCGCAGCAGCAAATGCCATGGCAGTGTAGCCCAGAATCCCGGTGCTGTTGATGACCATCATTGGCCCCGCCTCGACACTCCAAGGGAAAAGTTGAAGTAGTGATCTCTTTGAAGGTTAACTCGTAGCCTCACAAAAGGAGAGAGAGAGAGAGAAAAAGAAAAAGAGAGAGAAACAACAGAAAATAATAGAGAAAGAAAGAAAAAGAAAAGAGAAAGAAATAAAAAGATAGAGAGAGAGAGAGAAAGAAAGAAAACAAGAGAGAGAGAGAGGTTTCAGTTTCACTTTCTAGTTTCGACCATCCGAAAATATCACAGTCTTCAGTCTTGGATTCCAGTCGACCAAATTAACACTCCAAGTCTTTACCTTCCACTCATATCCGCTACCTCCAGCGGAAAGGGCTAGATAGTTGAAGCCATCTTGAAATACGTAGAATCTAGAATCAAACCACACCTCTCCTAGATTCTAGATCTCCAAGCAGCAGTCTCACCAACAGAATCAGTTCCTGAGCTTTGGACATATTCCAGCACTGGCCCGGCATCTTTCAAGGCTGCTGCTCGAAAGCTGGGAAGGATCTGTTTTCGCTGAAGGCTGCGCAGCATCAAGGCCTCGATTCAGCAGCTTTGTCTTGACTTGATCAGTCCGTCTGCATAACGCACACCTGGGTCAAAAACTGAGCTGTTCTAGATATATCATATATCCAAATAACTTCCCAAATATACAGACATATACAGACCACACAAAAGAGCGACCAAACAACAGCCTTCTACAAACGTCGGAGTTTGGATGCACTAGATGTGAAATGTCATGCTGGCGAGAGTCAAAGCCAGCCAGAACGGACAGCGCTGTCGCTGCAGCAGCGCCGCTCACGCCCAAGCGGAACGGCCAACAGCATAAAAGGAAGTCCCCTAAGCAATTGAGAGCCTTGGTCACGTCACTCTACAGCATGGATTCAAAGAGAAGCATTGAGGCATACAAAGTTCACGTGTCTGCACAGTGTGTATAGATTCTCTTACCAATATTGCAAAAGTTGATCACACCCTCTTGTTATCATATAGATGGGGTACACAAGTGCCTCAAGAACATTGGCTGAGTGACGACCGAGCCTCGGATTCGAATGACCTACCAGCAACTTCGACATTGTCAATCTTGGAAACTCCGGTCCACTTGGAAACTCCATTTCAGCATGTTCAATACCAATCTGGATACAATATCTGTATTTCAATGTACTTCAGCACTAAAGCAACGGTGCAACACAGCGTGGTGTGGGCAATCTCAACGCCACTCTGTCCGGGGCACAGCTGCTGTGAAGACCACCTTCAAGGGCGTCACTGCATCCCTTGTTGCTAAAATCGCAGAAAGACAAACACCCTGAGCCAAAGCGGCCCAGGAGACAGCACCTGGGGCAGAGTATCTGCAGTTCACAAGTCGACGAGTTGATTGAGTTGTGAATCCATGAAGCTTGAGAGGTCCATGCTGTTGAAAATGCTTTGGGAGAGGGGCTGATTAGATTGAAATGTTTGAGCCCTTGAGGCAGGGCGATTGAAAATAGATTGAAGTAATGTTGGGTGATTGTTGGATGAACCCCTTCAGGCGTCTGATGATGAGACCTCAGAGGTGCCATCAAGTGCGGCTGGAATGGAGGAAGTGGACAAGTCGCTGCCACTGGAAGATTGTGAGGAAGGCCATGGTAAACCCTGCGCCTACAATGGCACTTCCGAAGGCCAAGAAGCGAAGCTGTGTCTTGGGATTTAAATTTGTAAAACAGTTTTTGTTTGTTTTTTTGGTGTCCTCTTCACATGTAGTAGACATGCGCCCAATCAACAACCATCGAGGAGCTGATGGATCCTGAACTATATGCACAGATTAGACGCACCAGGAGAATGTTTGGTAAAGTTGCCCGTGAATTGGAACTTGGGACCTGTTATGAAAGGTTTTGGTGTGTTTTGGTGATTTTTAAACGGGAAAATGTTATGATATGTTTTGATATATTTCTTCTGACTCTGATTTTGTCTGGTTTGCCTTATACTTGGCTGTGAGGATGAACAATTGACGGACATGCACCTCAAAGTCAAGTCTCTGTTCAAATTGGTGGAAGATCTGCCAGGCCCATAGGGTCACAAATCGCTCGCATTGCAACTGTCTACTATATGGGCGCATGAAAAAATGAGCGCTCAGGCCAGGGAATGTGGGGGTCTCTCTTTAATGTATAGGACCCTTGGAGAACTGTCAAAGGTGTGTTGAGGGCATGTTGAACAGAATGCCAAATTTCAATGTTTCAACATCTCTATGTATACGACAAGTGTTCAATCTCCATGTTGAACCGGGTTGGCAGGTGGGTGCATGGTGCGCTTGGGCAACAAAGAACATTTTACTTGTGGGAACTCCATTTTGCTGGCTCCAAATCCTTCCAATGGGGAGTGTTGAATGGTTGCGCCACTGATTGTGTGCCCGGACCCCCAAAGCTGGAAATCACACAACACCAACGTTTGGAAGCCTTTGATGAGCTGTAGATAGCTCTAGACTCTAAGGCCACCAGTGAAGAAAGGTCTAATTTAGTTTAGTTTCCCTAAACATCCAGGAACCAAATGAATAGCGTGAGCTATCCTGCGTCCATGGTAGTAGCTACTTAAGCTACTAGCTACCGTTTGCTTCTACTAGCTACCTCTAGCTACTACTACTACCTCCCTCAAGCGGCCTACCCCCCCAGGCCTTAAAACAAGAAAACAAGTTCAAAACTAGGAAAAGAAAAGGTATCCTTCGGTTCTTCCGCAAACACCCGGACCAAACATAAAGCTGACTCGGTGCGCCATGTGCGCCGTGTGCCTCGGATTCGTGCATAGGATGCTGCCATATCACGCACATCCGGCGCAACTCCCATGTGTCCCAAGGCCCAATCGCTGCAGAAGACGTAGAAAAGCGTCAGCGGAATTCCTTGGGGAATTTGAAAGGCAATTCATCCATTTTGTGCGTAAAATCAGCCCTTGTCAAAACAAGCTGCAGAAACACGGACACGTGTTCGCCAAGCCAAATGCAAAGTGCGAAGCGTTTCCAACTCGGTAAACATGTTCAAACTATAAAAAACTAGACAAACATAATGTTATATACAATTTATAGTCCTCGTGATGCTACATGTCTTTATCTCATCAATAAAACAACATAAAACAACACTGTTGAGGAGGTCTCTTCATTCCTCCAAATCTGTTCCAACCATTTCCAAAGAAAATAGTGCACGGGTCCGACTGCCAAAGCAAAAGTGAAGGTCCGTGTGAGCTCCTGAGCAAGAAGGACATGAGTTGGACCCATAGGAGAGGCGCAAGAAACGCATGAGCAGAATAAGCAAAGTCGACTCAAAGTCCCCTTCAACAAGTCACACTTCTGGATCACTCATCCCTTATTCTTCAAGGTCAAACATCAGAAACCACGCGTCCTGGCGGGCGTTCTGTACACCCTTTGGCCATGCTCGAGCCACCAAACCGGTGGTTGCGGCGCTCAAGATGGAGTTGAAAAGGAAAAAGAGGTTGTCCGCCAAGACACCTGGCCACGTCTCAAGCCGTAAGGGGTTGCTCAAGCCGCAAGGTCCCATGACTGGTCAACACTGGAAAGGCATCCAAAAATGTCGATTAACGTGACAAGTATCATGTTATGAATCGGTGATTTTGCCTGCCTGGGACAAAGTCCAAGCCATGAACCTAAGTCCTGCAGTCCATCATTAGTTGCATTCAAGTATACTAAATATGTGTTGTTAACGTTTCAATGGGCATGATCCTGAGAATATTAGGAACATTCTTAGTGATATGCTAGACAGTTAGCTAGGTGAATACTTGCGCCGGTTAACCTATGGATCATCCGGATGCTGCGTCGTGTCTCCCATCTCATTTCAGGTAGAATAGGACTAGGAACTCCAAATCATGCAAACAACATCCAAATGAATCCAAGTGATTGCTCGATATCTTGCTGGCAACCTTCAGTATAATTGTCGAGTGCGTCGGCACAGGGGGCCGGTAAATCTGTGGTCCCAGTTGACCGAGTTGAACAGGGTGTCCCAGTTGACTCAGTTGACCCGGTTGAACCCAGTTGACTTTGTGTGATGGCAACTGCGTCAACTGGGTCAAGTGGATCAACTTGGATCATTGGTTCGGGTGGAACCAGTGCCTGAACTGGGTCAACTGGACCTCTGACAGGTTGATAACTCCCCAGATCTAAACAGGTGACCCATGTGCCGGCAACATCGTACGTCTAAGAACGACTTCATATCGCGAGAATAGATATGCTGATGAGATTGCAAAAAAGGACGTTCGGCCTGGATATGCCCCAAAAAGTCTATAGACGCGTGTGTTTGCTTTGTATGCTTTTCAACCAGTTCTTGATCATGTACAACCACTGCGGTCATTGCAGGTGCTGCTAAGCAGAAGTTGTCAGTGGTTGCAAGTGTCAAGCAGAAATGGTAGTACATGTATGTGAATATGATGAAAAACGCACTCTCAGGGTGTACCATTTTGTTCCCCACCTGTCAGATGAGGGTTGTAGATTTTACGTCAGCCCCATCTCCTCCTCCTCCTCCTCGTCCTCCGCCTCCTCCTCCGCCTGACCTCAACCGCGACCATCCACACCCAGTGTTCCCTCAACCACGACCATCCACGCCCAGTGTTCCCTGCCAGACCTCTACCACGACCATCCACGCCCAGTGTTCCCTGCCGGACCTCAACCACGACCATCCACGCCCAGGAACAGTTCCCTGCCGGACCTCAACCGCGAGCTCCAGACCCAAGTGTTCCCTGCCGGACCTCAACCACGACCATCCGCGCCCAGTGTTCCCTGCCGGACCTCAACCACGACCCTCTGCGCCCAGTGATCATAACCAAAGCATCTTAACATCGAGCTACATCTTTGGATGATTTGGATCATTTCTACCACATGTGAATGTTGTGTGCGCACAGGTCTCCTCTTGAGGTCCAGTCAGTGCTCGACTCGTGGAGGAAAGGGTCCCAACCAAGGTCAACACGGGACCCCTGGTGTTGAGGTTGGTTTTTTACTGTTCAGGTTGCCTTATTTTTTACCTGGCACTAGTGGGGATCCATCTTTGATGGAACATGCCCAGTGGTAGTCGTCGCCAGACCCTAAGAGTTCTTGGGTCTTGCATTTAACCTCTTATTTCACGTGAATGTGTCTTGTCTTGAAAAGAAATACTAGTAGTAGTAGTAGTAGTAGTAGTAGTAGTAGTAGTACTCGCCGTCGTGGTGGTGGTGGTGATAGTTGGTGGTAAACCCAGTTGACCCGGTTGAACCCAGTTGAACCTAGTTGACCCGTAGCAGCAGCAGCAGCAGCAGCAGCAGCAGCAGCAGCAGTACAACTAGCAGTAGGAGTGGTAGCTTGTTGGGGTCAACTGGGTCAACTGGGTCCGGAGATCTAGTGTGGCCGGCTGTGCGGTCGCAATGTAATTGTCAACACTATGGACCTCTGTATCTGAATTCAGCTGGTACTTGAGCATGCTTGAACTGAACAAACCTAGAAAAGCTGGACCATCAACAACGCCTCCGGGGCTCAAAGCAGCTAGAGCAGTGGTCCCTGCAAAGTGGCCGACGAAGCTGTTGTCCTTAGCTGTCCCAAAACCATCTGGATTACCTGCAAACAGGCCTGTGAACTCCCAAGAATCACACAAGGATTGAAAACAGGTTCTTGGAAGTTGGTTTGCCTGTAGACTGTAGACTGTAGACTTTAGACTGATGCTTAGACTTACCATCATCAAGTGAGCCACTCTAAAAACCTGCAGTCACTCCCTATGTCGTATCACTTTCCTTGCGCGAGGCCTTACGCGCTGCTTACGCGGCCCTCACTTTTGCTTACGCAGAGCAAACTTCCGAAATGCTTACGCGAAATGCTTACGCAGTCTTACGCAACCCAGGGTTTTGCTTACGCGGAATTCGATATGACAAGGTCCTTACTTAAGATGTAAAGGCAGGTTTTTAGAGCGGCTCAAGTGGGTGGAGAGTAGTTGGTTCCCTTGAAAGGAGTGATTGCGAGTCTGGTGCACAGTTTACAATGTTAACAGTCAACAGCGTGAGACTTTTGAAAAGAAGACTTTTTGGCAGCATACATACACAGAAATATGTTGTTACATGATCTATACCACACAGCCAAGATGTTCTCTGCACTAAATCCTGTTGTTTCATGCTATTGAAGAAGTCTAAGCATCTATGTTGCTCATGATGGGGTTGGCCAAGTAGATACCCAGTGCCGGCACAGCGAAACGCAGCATTTCCGTCTTGGAGGATGCAGCCTTCTTCTGACCTCCGAGGTGGTTGGCTGGGGCTACTCAGGGACAGTGCCTTGCACATGCCTTACTTTGTGCACAGCTCTTGATAAACAATATTAATTAGCCTATATGATGCAGCTAGCTAGCTTGGTTGATGTGCTCATCAGTGTGTTTTTTTGTGCCCAGCAGCAAGTGGTTGCTTTTCGCAGAATGTGCTGCTCTGCAGCTTGCAATAGCCCCCCCCAAATGCCAACATAGGAAGTCCAAAGCGTGTAAGTCAGTGTAGTTTGTTTGGCCAAAGCGATGAGATTCAGGTGTTCTGCATGGACCATGAGTCATCAAAGGTTATTTGGCATTCAGTCTCAGGTTGTGGACTCAAGGAACCATTTGCGATCTGCAAAAGAAAAGTCCTGACATCCTCACTAGTCTCATCTAAAAAAGTTTGCAGAGAAAACGGTTTATATATGTTTATATAATTGGAAAATGTGCAAAAACTCTAAATAGAATGTGAAGGCAAGCACAAGGCATCAGTTGTTTCCTCTTTCAAGTCAAAGTGGCCGTCCAGCGTCTGCACCTTGCTGCCACTCTGGTCCTGCCCCCCAGTGTGCCCCATGGAAGCGATGCACTTGTTACTACTAGCTTCTTGTTACTACTAGTAAGGCACTTGTTACTAGAAGCGATACACTTGTTACTACTAGCTTCTTGTTAGTTGTTTCCGATTCCCTCTGACTCACAGTGCGGGACAAAGCTGCACGGCGCTTCGCTTCCCCGCGTCCTCACTGGTCCTCACCATCACCCGACTCGGTCGCCGCAGGTGATGGCTCTCACTGCCCGCTCTGAGACCATCCACAAGGCTGTGTGGCCTGACAGCGCAGTTCAGCAAATCTATGACTGGAACTGTATATCACCTGGTTTGCAGTTGAGATTATATTATATTGAGAAAACCGATGGAAGGAATATGAGAATTGTGTTAACCCGCCACAGCTTGTCTATGCTCCTTCTCGTTATTATGCTCCAGCTTGTCTATGCTGTCTATGCTTGTTAAGGCTCTCATGTCTCATGTATTCTCAGTCCTATAGATATCCATGTGATCCATAGTGATACAGTAGCTTTCTCAACCTCGTTGTTGCAAAAAGCTCGTCAACTCATCTATTCTCCCCCAACAGTTGAACAATGTTGAACCTCTGCCCTCACAAGGCTTTTTGCTCGCAACATCGATTTGTTTCGCGTTGCCGCTCGACAGAGACATCTATGAATCTATGAGGCACCACAGGACGACTGACAGGATGGACGCCGTGGCATCAACGCAGCTCGTTGCTCTACCTCATCAAACATGTAAGACAGTTTGGCAATCTCATCTGGATCTGTTCCTGCATCGGTCAGCATAGCAGCAATCTTCATGTTGTCTTTCGCCAGTGCGTAGTAGAGTGCTGTCCTGTCTGAGCGATCTCGATGATTCACACATGCACGGGCTCGCAATAGGGCCTCTACAATCTCTGGGTGGTTCTTGATGGAGGCCTGGATCAAGGGAGTTCGACTCATTTCATTCTTGGCCTCCAAATTCGCACCCATCTCGATGAGATACTTCACCAAATCCATCAAACATCCTCGAACCGACAAATGCAAGACGTTGCTTCCCTTCTGCTCTAAGAGGTTTCCTTTTGAATCATGGCCAGCACCTTGGTCTAAGAGATCCCTGGCCTCTTCCAAGTTATTCCTCTCCACAGCATTGGCAAAGTCACTGAGCAATTTTCGATAGTCATCTAAATTCTCCGACGGCACCTTCACCAATGTGAGGTCAACAGCTCCAGACATGCCTAGCGAGTGAAATGTGGCTCTTTCATCCAAGGTCTGCCCTTGAAAAATCAATTTCAAAGTAAATGCAGGGACTTTCAACTCTGCAGCCATGCGCTGGCGCAGCTGATGGACCTGGTCATTGGCCAACAGCTCGTGTGGACCAAGCTCACGTCCCCCCAACGTTCTGGCCGTGATTCTCACGTTCCCGGCGGAATTGCCGCCCGGGTCCGGTGGGTCCAGGTCGCCCATGGAGGTCGGTCCGGGTGTCAAATGGGAAGATCCACATGTCCCAAAGCTGACAAGAATGAATCTACAGTATCTTCATCGCCATCTGCATATTTTACATAGTGCAGTCATGCTGTAGTCATGTCCCGGAATTCCATGAATCAATCAAGCTTGAGCACTTGAGTTTTAGCTGAAGGCACTTCGTTTGCACTGCAAAAAGGAACGCGACCCCAAAGGCTATGGCTAAGGAGTGCAAAGGAGTGCAAAGGCAAAGGAGGTTTGCTTCAAATCAGCTTTAAGCAGCTTCTGCTTCAAGTCCCCTGCCCGCTCATCCTGCCCTCGTCGAATCGGTCAACGGCCTCTGTCCTGACCGCGAGAAAGCAAAGCAACTGCCGCCCAGCAGCGCAGCCCCCAAGTGTCCTAGGTACCTGAAGCGCAATCTGGGAACACCTGAACTGCCCTAGGATCAACGATATCTGGAGATAACTTGCGTTGAGCAAACTATTGATTTTTGTCAGGAGGGGGAGTAGGCTGGTAGTAAGAGGAGGTAATGGTTGGCAAACTACTATCTTGAGTAGCCATCACCGATAGACGCAAAAGGGCTCAGGCCTCAATTGTTTGGTTCCTAGATGTTCTGGGAAACTCGAGAAATTTGGTTGAACATTTCCCAGCATTGGGATTGTGTTTGTTATTTGCTTCACAATGGACCATATTTTGAGCATATCTGGTCTTTCGTTCCCCAGTCACTTTTGCGGGTTCTGGCATGCGAGAGTACGCACAATGCAGCTGCGGAGGAACTGAAGCCCTTTCCCTCGTTCTTTGAATTAAGAGGAAGCACATTGTCGAAGACATGGTAGTCCGCGATCTGCATCGCGGTCGTTCCATGGCAAACATTCAGCAGCAGAATCAGAAGAACAACTGTGCACTGTGCACTGCCTGCTTTGCGAAGGTATATACGCAAAAAAAACGACAACAACGGGCAATCTTTGGATTTGATTTAATGGTTTCAACAACATCACGCCTTTCATGTGTTTCATGCAAAAGGGTGGCTTAGCTGTCATTTGCAGCCGGCTTGTGACGTGGTTCTAACTTGGCGATGCAATGCAGAAATGCTAAAAGGGCGGGGCTCACAAAGATTATCTTTCAACACGTTGTTCGTTGCAAGTGACTGCGCATTCCGCTGCAGCACATCTGGAAACTCAGGATCCGAGCACATCAACGTGGCCAAAAGCAGCAGCACGGTGCAGCGCAGTATCGCCAAATGCGTCCTGCCATAGACAAAAGGTCCGAATCATGCACCTCAAGAGTTTAAGACTACTGGGCCCCAACAACACAATTACAACTAGAACCTGAAATGTTATATAAACATTCATGGCGTTTTCATACAATGTTCGTTGTGTAACTGTCCATGCGTCCAATCAACTGCATGTCGGACATTTCTGAACCGACCTGCCCCCCCCCAAATTGACACGCTAGTAGTAACAAGTGCCTTACTAGTAGTAACAAGAAAGCTAGTAGTAACAAGACTTGTCCATCCTTCCGAGGGGGTCGGGATGCCACAAAGCGAGGGTGCTCCAGGAGGACCTTGCCACGGCTGAATGTGCCCAAGACTCGATGGTGGATTCGCTCGGTTTTGGGAGGATATCGCTTGGAAAGTCTTTCACAGCTCTTGGAGACGTATTCACGCTTGCTTTTGGAGAGTCGATTACAGTAAAAGGATTGAAATCCTCGCAAAAGAAACTGTCTTGGTCATTTCTGGCCATTGGTGGGCTTCACAGCAACTTCCATCTGGACAATTCTGACCGAGGCGGCTGATTCTTTGGCTGGTTCCCAGTTGAACCATTTACGTGGCTGTTTTGGCCCATCATGCAAAATGACAAGCTTTGGTCAAGAATCGAATGCAACCGGGAACCATCGCGCTGCCTCATCTGGTGACATGCAGCTGTACAGTTGCAACAAAAAACATTACATTCTTATGACTTGTGACGATTGTTCTCGCCATTTGCAGCATTTGGGGCACGGCTCGCTTCACCGCTTCCATCCAATTCCGGGAGCCGCTAAGCGCTGGTTCCACGCCATCTGCGAAGAACAGCACATCAGCTCCCGAATTTTGGCTCCGAAAACTCACAATCTACTGAAATCCCCACCCTCTGAAGCACAAGGAATATGCAACAAACATCCTCCCAGCTCAAATTGTTGTTGTGACTGCGATGCAGACTCTACAAAGCTCCCCGAACTGGAATTTAAGCTAGGATGTGTGAGGTTTTGAAAGCGTATGACATACACAGTGGGTGTAAGTAACGTTCCAGGCTGCACATTCCTACACATAGCTATGTAGGCTTCAATGGGCAACACCTACTATTGCAGGATGTGGTAGTCTTGACCATTGAATCATGTGGATAACGTTACAGAATGCCAGTACCTGCACATAGGTAGAACATGTGTTAAATGTGCATGCCAAATTGTGCTTATATTACTTTAAAATATTTAACTATTATGTACTTTAGATGCAGGATATCCGGAAAACATGCCAACATATCTCAACTGAATGCCACCGGTCATATCTAGAATCTAAAAACATAAACCTAAGCAAATCTTGATATGTCAATACCAATCCGTACATATCAATTCCACATTCTCTGGTATCTCTGCAAGGCTGCCAAGATTGATACAGTATCATTCCCTGATGGTTGCTGATGGCATTGATTTCATTTCACAACAAGGTGGCCAGTTTACTCTCATTGCGTAGCACTTGGTAGAACAACTGCCTCAACCAGCAATGTGCAGGAAACTTGGTGAAACAATCAATATGGAGCCATGTGACCACATAGCATCACATACGATCACACCAATGTTTCACACCCAAGCATTGAAGGAAACATAGCAACACGTGAAATACCCTTGACACATTCTCACACTATTACTATTCTGTGAAACATTCTGAAACTGCAAAAAACTAAGTGGCTAGGTGAAAGTGCTAGCAACAACGTGCCCCCTGCACCACTTAGTTAGGAGTGGGGATTCAAAATGCAATCAAGCTGGACTGCTGCATCTGAATCCATCCGACGCGCACCATCACACGACCCAAACTCGACAATCTCGGCAGGATGACTCAAACTACTTTCAATCAGCCGCAGCTTGACCAAACAAATTAGAACACTGTGGCACATGACGCTGCCGCACTTGGGGCACTTGGTGGAAAGTGCACAAAGATTGAACATCTTGGGGCAGATTTCGAAGCTCTCCGGGGTGTGTTTTCCAACAAGTGCTGGGCAAGGAAAGTCATGGTGTGTGCTTTGAGCCATGATCAGAGCTCCATCAGAGCTGTAAAGCAACAGCTTTGTGTGCTCGTGGGCTATATATAGATATAGAAAAGTGCAAAACCTATATATATATATAAAGCACACACATGACATTTCAACGAGTCAGGGGCCATACTTACCTGCCTTGATGGCAAGAAAGTGGCTGGTAGTCAGTTCTCAATAAATGAGAACACTACGTGGGTGTTGATTTAAATTCCTTTATCCGGGATCCGTCATCTTAGCAAAAACATTACTTTAGCCAAATTGTCGCCTTCCTGCGTTTTATCCTTCGCCGAAGTATGTTGTATTTATGTGTGCCATGTATGTTGTATGATGTGTGCCATGTATGTTGTATACTGGCAAATGCAAAATAAAAACTTCACTGCTTGTCAGCATGTGTCTTCTACTTAACATTACTTAACTGTTGACACCCTGTACGTCTCTTTTGTTTCTCCTGGGTATCAGCAAGACTCAAAATTGCAAGAATCACTGTAGTAGCCGGTCACTCAGACTTACTCATAATGGGCTGCGGGTCAGATGTGGCAGGGTGAACTGTCGCCAATCTTGACCTGAACTTTCGCCAAACTTTTGTCTTTTGCGGGGTAGAGTTTTGTGGCAAAGCCACCCCCCCAAAGCAGGAACAGTAGTAGTAGTAGTAGCTGCAGCAGCAGCAGGGGTAGTAGTAGAGGTGGTGGTGGTGGTGGTGGTGGTGGTGGTGGTGGTGGTGGTGGTGGTGGTGGTAGTAGTAGTAGTAGCTGCAGCAGCAGGAGTAGTAGTAGTAGCAGCAGCAGGAGTGTAGGAATAGTAGTAGTAGTAGTAGTAGTAGTAGTAGTAGGAGTAGTAGTAGTAGTAGTAGTCGTCGTAGTAGTAGTAGTCGTAGTAGTGGTAGTAGTTGTTGTTGTAGTTGTAGTAGTAGTTGTAGCAACAGCAGCAGAAAGAACATCTTTAGCCAGATCTTTCGCCAAAAAAACAAACACGTTCGCCAACTTGAGAAAAAAAATCACCAAATGAGATGTTGATATGTTCCGGGTCATCGTCATCAACAATCCTGTCTAGGACCTTTAGATCAACAACCACGTATTGATGTTCGTGAGTAGCACGTTCAAGAAAACAGGCCTCTCTCTCAGTCTTCCTGAGGAAATCATCACAAGAACTTCATGAGGTGGTGAGTGCAATTGGAAAACGAAAGGTCTAATACTAAGCCAATGTTAAAACATGTTGAGATTTGTCACGTCACCTTCTTGCTTGGTTCTCTTCGATGTTGCCAAATCTGATTGTCATTGATCCTGCCTTCAACAATTCCCGAACCTTGACACAGTTCGGCACCGTTGGGCACCAAAGATGATCTTTTCTATGGCAATTTTGAGTTCTACTGGACCAAGGCCGTTGCGACATGGTGGACTTTCTCACACATACCCTTCTTGTCCTCTTGCACCTCATTTGTTGCCAGTAGCCCACATCACGCAGAAATCGCAACAAGAATCTGAGCTCTGCACTGCCAAACACAGTATCTCAAGAATCCTTGGTCAAGTCAACAAAGCGTCATAGGTTCTTGGATAATTACAAAGTCACCCACATCGGATAGCTTCTTCACTCAGGATCTAAAAAATGCAATTCAATTCAACAAAATGAATGATCTTATTGTTCGACGGCACGAGATTAGCTTGGCCGACTGAGCAAGGAGGAAGGAAAGGGAGTCTCACAGCCAAGGAGCTGGGATGAGGCTTTGCTGGATGCACCATCTTCCGCTGCCTCTCCTGCCAGTGAGGGTTTGGCCATGAGACATGATGCGAGGGGAGACGAAACGACACGTCTCGCATCCTCCAGGCTGGTTGCCTGCATTTAAGATAGACATTGACTCACACCAGTCCTCAATCATCGGCAGCTTGAAACAAGTCACGGTACGACTTTTATTATTAACTGTTCAAAAGAATCCGCTCTTGACCCTACCGACTCTACATTGACATTTCCTGGAGGGGATGTATGCGGCGCACTAGTTCAATGTACAGCTCAACATCAATTGGAATTTGGGCGGTGCAAAACATCAAAACTATCACCTCAGACTCTGCATTCTTGGTTCTGCTTTCTGTGACTGTCGTCAATCGTTGTTCGGCTCTCATAGCAACATGCTTTATAAGTCTGGGACCGCTTCGTCGACCTCCTCTGGTTTCAAGCTCGTCAGCGGCCTCATGACGTCCAAAATGGTTCCAAATGGTTCCAAGTACTGTGGCGGAATATTGGTGATGCATCTCACCAAGTGGCAAGTACCCATCAAGCATCAAGCTCAAGCAAAAGAGGCCCAAGGCCAAATCTCCCTGGCCTCGGTCAAGGATTGCCAGAAAAGTTTGTTCTGAGGGAGACCTTGAGATCGAAAGGAGCTACTAGTAGCGTCCTTGCTCCTAGTAGCAATACCCTTTGCT
>CAXAMN010023640.1:460650-503326 GCA_963970005.1 Durusdinium trenchii
TTGCTCCTAGTAGCTTCTTGTTCCTAGTGGTAAGGCCAGGAGCTACTTGTAGCGTCCTTGCTCCTAGTGGAGACCTTGAGATCGAACATGCTCTTGTCGGTCACCAAATCTTGTCGAGCAATCTACACAGGAAAAACGCCGTCTCTGCAACCTTGGCCTCTTGTCGGCAAGCTGCTGAGCATTGGTGCAAAGCTTTCACTCATAAGTATGGCCTTGGTTCTTGGTGTCCCAAGCTGAAGTCTGGTGAAAATCTCTGGGCAGTTTTAGCGACAAACGTTAAGCTTGAACCGGCTATTGAATATTGACTCATTCGGCTCGGACCAGTTGCTCGCGCTGAAATCAGAACAAATGCTCGCAACATCTTGAGGTCTGGATGCCTGTTGCCGCCGCGCAAACCCAGCGCGACCAAGGCTTTTGAGACTTGAGAAGGCCCTAAACCCTAACCCCCAAACCAACCTAATAGCGATGGCATCCACCCATTCAGACTTGGGAAGATTATTGAGACCAAACGCCCTTCTTTTTCATCGTGCCTCCTCATCTTTGTTATGTCCGTAAGCTTCTCGAAGCGCACGGAGTAGATGTAGAGCCACTGCTCTATACAAGGGCCATCCACCTGCCAATGAATTGAACCAAATTATCTAAGCCAGAGTCTGGCAGAAACACCAATTTTGGGCTAAGAAACCCACCATGCTCCCGCAACCAATCAAAGGTAATATATGCCCTACTATATGCCCTGTATCCTCTGGCTGTTGCCCCTCAATGAAATATTGGCCGGGAATGCAGGAAATTGGATGTCGCTCAAGCCTCTGCACATGGAATGGGCACGCGTGGGGCAGACTGCACAAAATGAGCCGTGTCTATATAGTTCAATTCTGACCTTCGCGGAAACTGATCTTGTTGTCCTTTCATGTCCCTTCTATCAGAAGTCTTCCGAATCTATTGCATGCGTAGCTGCTACAATGTTATTTGCAGTGGAACGGCATGTTGGAAGAGTGCATCATTATTTGAACGTGAAGCATCCAACGTCCAAAGGCCAAGGTCGCCGACTTTTGACACTGATTGATGTGTTCTTCCATTTGTCTGATTGAGATATTGGTGACTGGCCTCCCAATTCAAAGTCCTCAGCACCTCTGCCTCTTGCTCGCACACAGCCCGGTGTGTAATTTCCTCAAGTGCGCAATTTGTGGGAAAATAGCAATGTGTAACTCACAAAGTCTGAATCAAAGTAGGTACTCCTACAGGTCTATTTTTTGGGAGGCCTATTTCCAGCCCTCCAACATGCCCCAAGCCCCAGGCAATGGTCTTACAGTCGAACGTCATGTCCACCCAACCGGCAAAGTCCTCGGTAAAACACATCGTCCACATGATTGGTGAAAAGTTGTCAACTGTTGGTGGATCTCCAAAACGCCCAAGGTCCCCACCCGCGCATGCTTGAGTGCTGCACCATTCCTCAGTTCGGCAGCTTGCGCACATTTATTTGTGTTGCGCCGTGCTCGGATGTGGTTTGCTGCCTAGCATCTCGTGCACGAAACGTCTCCAGCTGCTGCGCTTTTCACCGCCGAACTCGAATTTCACCAAGATTCTGGAAAACAAACGCGGGGTGGAGGCCATGAACTATGAGCACAAACATCAAAAAGGGTTTATATAGCAATTTTAATATCTAGCATTTTTCCGCAAAACCGAACCGAAGCAACAAAAATAACCGAGACCCAACCATCAAGCTGCGCACAACACCGAACCGATACCGAACCGAAGCATGTACGCGGCAACCGCACCGCAACCGAACCGAACTATTCAACTTTGATCAGAGATTCCTTCTGAGTTGTTTGCTCACCCTTTTTGGATATGACAGGCAAACCTCAGTTCAAGTCTGTGTTTTAAGTTATAGGCAAATTCTCTGGTTGTCGCCAAACGGAAGTGCCCTTCGTATGGGCCTTGGCGATGGAGCAAATAGTTTTACAATTACTTCTCTAAGGGGGCCCCCGACCTTTCAGGCCCAATTTCAGGCGGTTCATGGAACAATGAAGGCCCAGCAGTAGGACAAAATCCCAATGTTTTTCACAAAAGTACAACAAGATACAACAAGTCACTTATCCTGTTGGCTTTGTGTTCTGCTCTGGAATCTCTCCCGCCTCCGGCCAGGCCAAGTGGTCGGCCACTCGGCTCTCTAAGGCGACCCGTCTGTGACCATTGTCCCCCGGCCGATGCGACCCACCCTGCTGCTTGGACTGGGGAGTGGACTAAGCTTGCGGTTTAAGGGTCACACGGCCGGTGCTTGCTGTCGACACATAACCCCGAAAACACTCTCAATACATCACGCAGAACCTCACCGAAACCGACCCGGTCACGCAACACGTCACAAATATCACAAACATATCGCAACATGTGCCAACTGAGCTGAGCCTAAACACCCATGCAAAATATAAACGCGCAAATCTCACCGGACCCACGTCTCGGTTTCGTGGGCGGCTGATGGAGAAAGTGAGAAAGTACAAAGTTGGTGGACACTGAACCGGCGTTCTTGACTTTCCATCGTGACGCTGTGGGTATTAATTACATATGTGTTTTCCTCTTCTTAAGTCAGGTTTCCTGTTGCTGCTTCATTCAGATTCATCTACCCATCTTACCCGCTTCAACTCATTTCACAAGGATTTACTACCCCGTACTTATTGAAAAACAGGATTGAGCGAATGGGTTTCCTGTCTTTTGTGTTTCAAGCTCTGTAAAAAGCAAAGACAATGCTCCAAAAACACAAGCAAATTCCGGCGAGACTAGAAAGAACTTGCTAAAGGAAGTTAATTTCAAAAACAACAGCAGTAAAACAAACAAACCCTTGAAACAACAGTTTTCTGGTTTTTGATTCTTTCGGTTTGCTTGGATTTGGTTGTTTCTTTTGGTTGGCCCGTCACCTACTAGTTACATAATCAGATTGTAGCTGGGCATTGCCCCTCCAGAGGAGTGTGCAAGGTATCTTGAAACAAAAGCTATCTTGAAACATTAAAACCACTGAGCCGTTAGCACTGGGCGGCATCAGTTACCCCACCAGCTGCAGCGGCGCCCAAATAAAATCGTAGCAAATGCTCGCCACTGACGCGGGATGAAGGAACCCAACCCTGCTGCGCGCAGGAACATGGGGCCGCTCTGGCCGGCGCGACGGGAAAGCCGCGACTCATTTACATGGCCAGCCTGTTGGGGAGCAACAACAACTACAACCTCAAGAGAAAGCAAGCCCAAAGCAAAAAGAAGTTAAGAAGAGACACCTTGCAACCAGAACACAAGCAGAACCAAAAAAAGACCGCACAAGAACCCCCATCATGGGAAGCAGATTCAAGTCCAAATGACGCCAGTAGAGCAAGATCTCGGCAGCGTGTTAGCAAGATCAAGACCGACTGCAGATCAAGTTACAGCACGAGCCCGCAGCGGGGTTGCTGGCCGAAGGCCCTAGGCTGCACGGTGGGGATGTGGGGATGGGCTGAAGCCCCAAAAATACGGATAGGGGAGTTTAGGATCTCCAATCCACCCTTGAACCAAAGTGGGGCGCAATTTATATACACTGCAATACATTACATCATATTAAAAATATATATATACATACATTATATAGAAATTACACACCTGTACACAGTTTTCCACATTCCAAGCATGTAGGGAACGCTTCCCGCTGCCTCGCAATTGCGATGCAGGTCAGCGGCAGCTTCGCGAGATTCACACAGCTGCTGCTGCCATCAAGCAATAGGGCTGCCTTGCACGAGATATGGGAGGGTCCGAATGTGTTGACGGGGCTTTGAAAAATGAAAAGGGCCCCTTCAACTACAGCAAGAAGCCCAAGCCTGAAACCAACATTCTTGGGAGCCTGTCATTGCCTGGCAGAGTCAAATCCGATCAGCAGGCCAGATCACGGCCATTGAGCTCAGAAAGCTCGCCTCCAGCATCTTTGATAAGCAGCCTCAGCTTTTTCAGAGATGAGTCAATATCAACGTGACACCTTGTGACACCATGACATCCTTATATATCTCTCTGCACCACCGTGGGTTGCCCCAACGATTCATGGAGTGGATCCGACCTCTAGATTGGACTGGAGCTGTGCCATCCCACCGAGCGCCCTGATGCGTGCTCTCTTCTCCAAGGCGTTGGATCCTCCCAACTTGAAACTCAAAGCCACACAGTGCTTCAAGTATCTAAGATGAAAGTGGGATGAAATGGGCCCATGGGTGCGAACAAGAATGTACATTAATACGTATAAATAGCATCTGCAGAATATATCTGAGTGAATTCACCAAATGCTTCGACAATCCAGAAGCCCTATGGATATGAGAATTCCAAACCCCTCGACTGACTGCAGGGTCTGACCTCTCGATTGCATGGTCAACAAGCGATTGGTTGTGAATCAGCCCCTTTAAGAAGCTTCTTTTGCCATTTTGGCCTTGATTCGCAGGGCAATCACGATCTGCCTGCAAAGACAGTGCAAGAAAAACATAGTCTCGCGAAGCACTAGTACTTGAATTGAGTTGGCACGTATTTAGCAAGCAAGGGCGTGTGCGATAAACACAAGCAAATGTCGCGCAGAACATCTGCTGCCTCTCGAAAATACATCATCAGTTCTGTGGAGGCACCCGGAAGATCCTCCATGGACTCCAGGTCCATTTCTGAGACAATCCTCAAGAAACCAAAAACAGGACCGTCTTGCACCTTGGGACATGTCGTTTCACATGGTTCCTGAGGTCATGGACGCCGTCGGAGCCATTGGACCTGGAAGGTTGGGGGACCGAGAAGCGTTATACGTTGCTCGGTCCAAATGGCGTGAAACGAAACACTAATTGCAATCCAGGGGCGATCGGTTTTCTACGCACTTGCGCGGGCCAATCAACCGGTTGATAAAAATCAACGGAGCATAACGGAGCCACGAGTTACACTAGCACGAGTTATCAAGTTGTCTTAAACTGCCAACTCCAACTCCAAACTGAATGTGATCTTTGGAAACAACAAGGGCCAAATTGGGTGACTTGGAGGTGTTTGCTGAGTCCAGCGAAGTGGTGTGTGGAGAAATGTCCGTTATGGTGGCACCTCCATCACAAGTCTTTGGTTCTAGTTCTATATGATGTTCATTGATGTTCTGTGATTATATTAATGACGTCGTCCGACACTTGTCATGATAGATCCTCATGGAGATAATGTGGTTCAAGCAGCCAGGCCCATGATGCACAAACACTCTTTGTTCCTGTTCTTTTCGTTCGTTGGGCAGCAGCCCCGAGCACTGAAGCCTGGCCCAAGCAGAAATCTGAAACTGCATCGCAGTATGATATAGATTGTTTGAGGTTGGTAGTGGCAACCCTCAAGCAAATCCCGCACGAAGTGAACTTGCTCAAATGGATCTGTCTCTCAAAGCTGCGGTGCGTCCTTTTCACACCATCGTGGCCATAGCTCGATGTGCACAGTGCAATGCCCACCCATCTCGGATGGACATCAAACAACAGGACAGGGGGCGGTTTGGCCCAAGGAGCAGCGGTATGTGCTCAAGGTGACCTGGCATGCTCGTTCGACGGCGTCGAATTCACACCGGTGGAAAGTCCACCTTGAGAACTCTCCGCTGTTTTGAAGGCAGCATATGCAGTCTCTGCTGCATCCAAAGCGGCTTGTGCGGCTTCTTGCGCTGCTGTCTCCACTCCAAGCCAGTTTTCTCCCAGTGTGTGGGAGCACTCTTTACATGGCCTCAGGGTGTAGGTCACGTTGGCAGTCCTCTGGCTGGCACACTGGAAGGAGGCGGGCCAGCGTGCACCATGGTTCGTGTGGCGCACGTCCGCCAGGATCGCGGCTCTCACTCTGTTGCGAGCTCGGATCTTGACTTCCTGCTCGTACATGATCCTCATCTTCTCGAACTGCCGATCGTGAAGTTCACGATGGGCCTTCATTTCTTCTTCATGATGGGCCTGCAAAGTTCTGTAGGTTCGCTCGGCTTGTTGGAGCTTGATTTGGAGGCTGTCCACGTCTTTTCCAGCTGTTGTTCCTTCTTTCTGTGGTTGACCAGGGTGGTCAGGTCGCTGTAGCTGGTTTGGCTTGTTGCGTCCTTGAGGTGACGTGTTCTCACCTGCCGGTTGGTGAAGTAGTTCAGGGCCATATTCACCAGCAGGGCTACCATGACGGTGAAGACAGCGAGGAAGGTGAAGTTCTGGTAGTCCATGTTGTCTGTCGGTGGTTCTGTAAGGTTTGTGGAGTGCGCAGTTGTCGTGGTTGCTAGAGAGGCTAGTAGTGCTAGCTGTGCCGTTGGCTTTGTCACTGCATAGCGCATTTGGCTGCTCTTGCGCTGTTCAACTGTTTTCTTCTTTGCTGCAGTGAAGTTCGGGTCTGGTCGTCGGCATGTTATGTGGCTGCGTAGTCGTTGTGCTAAGAGTGCTGCAGCACTGTGTTTTGTCATGCCGTCGGCGAATTGAAGTTCGCTCGATACCCAGGCTATCGATGCTCCTGTGCAGGACAATTTGTCCTTGGTCACTAAGACCTCGATGCTTGTTTGTTTGTCGGTTTGTGATCCTGTCTGTAGGTCTTGCTTGACCAGCAGGTCATAGAGGGCTTTTGCATCGATCACCATCTTTGGTGGGTGCTGGAGCTTTGCCATGTTGCTGTCTTGTAGTGCTAGGTATGGTGACCAGATTAGCTTCCAAAAAGCTGCTGCATAGAGGAGTGAGTCGGCTGTCTCCGATGCAGCTTGGCTTTCTGCTGCGAGGCTTGACCTTGCTACCCTTGGCAGTTTCCATGACCGCCAGTCGATCAAGTGGTAGCTGCCTTCAGCTCCATTGGTCACATCTTTGTGAACCATGAGGATCAACTGTCCTCCTTGGGAGGTCAGGTCGCTTCTGGAGGCGAAGGCGGCATCGCTGTACCCGATCAGGGTAAGCTCTGAAGTTGGTCCAAGCTTTTGGTACTTGAGCCCCACGTCGGAGTAGCTCTTGGCGTACCTGAGGCATTTGTTTGCTTCTCGTAGGGTGGCCAGGGTGGCCTTGCTCACCTGGCCTGCCAGTTGGCTAACCATTGCCTGCAAGTGTGGGCTACTTTGTGTGGCTGGCCATTGTAGGGCTCCTATGGTGCCTCTGAGCATGGTCCTCTGTTTGTCGGTGACTGGCTGGGTGTCCGGACCATCTTCGAAGCTGATGGGTTTCAAGTACTTGCTGTGGTGGAGCTCGTGGTGGTGTTCGTTGACCCTGTGGATTGTGGCTCCACAGTAGTCCATGTCGGTGTCTTGTGCCCATGTCCTGAAGTTGAAAGTTTGCTTCAGGGACTTGAGGAAAGCTTGGAAGTTCTTGTTGTGCATGTTGCCACATCCTAGGACGTCATCCACATGTAGGCCGAATAGGCCAATCAGTGGTGGGTGCTTCACGTTGTTGCCGTTGTCGTCGGCTTGTGTTGTCCAGGTGTCTTCGGGTGCATCGTAGTCGTATGCCATGAAGAGGCATGGGTCCAATGGGTGGACAATGGCGCCAAGCTTGGTGATTCTTTCTCTTGCTTCACTGTACCAAGCTCTTGGGGCGTCACATAGGCCGTACATAGGCTTCTTCAATCTCATCAGGGCCTTGTCGCCATCTTTGTCATTGATTCCCAGCAGGCGTCGTGCGTCTGGTGGCAGTTTGATCCACAAAGTGCGGTGGCTGGGATGTTCTTTTCCTTGTAGGAAGGCTGCGCTGACATCAGCACTGAAGTTGGACCATCCTGTGTTTGCACAAATGGACAGGATGTAGTTCCTTCCGATGCGGCTCAATGTTGGTGAGTCGGTGCTTAGCTGTCCGCTGAGGGCATCTGGGTCTTTAAACCCTTGTGTGATCAATCGTGCCTTTGCACGTGGCTCTCCATTTGGCCATTTCGTCCACTTCAAGATGAAGTGTGCCTTCAGGATGCGGTCTTGTGGGGTGGATCCGTCATCATGGATCATTTCCCAAACATCATTTTGGAAGAAGCTTTCGAGCTCCTTCTTCTTAGCTTCCATGAACGCGAGCCTGTCGGCTACGGTCATCTGGCGTTCATTGAGTTGGTCTTTTCTTGTTTTGCCTGTTGCAGCTGCTGTGTAGCTGTGTTCTGCCTGTTCTGTTGGTGGCTCGATGTAGGTCTGATGACCTTGGCTTGCATTGTAGAATGCTTCCTTGGCCAAGAGGCGGAATGCTGGCAGGACCTTGAAGACAGTGCGTCCGGTCCAGCTGTATGTTGTGTCCTCATCTTTCTTCTGTTTCCAACGGTCGTACTTATCGTACTTGTTGATGTTTCCTGTGCCCAATGTTTGTCTGTCCTTGCTGAGGTAGTGGGTCGGCAGTGGACAGTTCGCTCCTTTGCTGATTGGGTCAAACAGCTTGTTCCTTGGGATGTAGTGTCGTCTGACCAGTTTGTCTCCATAGAGTGTCCATTCGTCTCGGCACTCATCCAGGGTCAAGTACCCGTTTTCCAGTTTCCAGCCTGGAGGCAAAGTCATGTTATCAGCCTTGGTCAGGTCTGCGTCATAGGTGCTCATGGTGAGGGCTTCTTCTGGGTCTGGTGCCTTGGGCTTGCTGTATGGTGATGTTCTCAAAGTCTCGAATGGCTCCTTGTTGGGGCCATACCTCACCCTGTTGTCGGTGGGTGCGTAGAATGACAGGGTTTCTTGCTTGTCATAGCGGCTCCTTCGTTCTTGAAAGGATTCCTGTCGTTCTGGCGTGTTGTACACTGCTTGCTGGTGCTCCGGAATTGTCACTTGTTCGTCGTATGTTGCATCTCCCAGGACACTAGGTGGTGGCTCTGGTTCTCCTGAGCTGCAGCTGCTGGTGGATCACCTGGTGGCATAGCCGGTGTCATGATGCCAGTGGTTGTGCTTCCAGTGGTAGGCTCAGGGCTGTTGTCATGTTCTTCTGTTCCTGCTGTCGGCGGTAGTGGCGCCGTTGGTTGTTGTTCCATTTGTACATCATCATCGCCTGGTGGTGCTCCGCGATCGGTGCGCAGGATGAAGGTGGTTGTTCCGGTCCATGAGAAGGGCATGCTTCTGGAGGCGTCCGGGAGTCGCCAATCATCTTGGAGCACGGTGCGATTCTTTTGTGGTTGGCCTGGCCTGAGGATGGTTGTCCTTCTCAGATCTTGGAAGTGCTCATGTGGTGCTTGACTGTCACCTGATGGTACATATAGTGCTTGTCTTGGGACGACGTGTATCCGGTGCCATGTGATGCCATCTTCTTCCACGTCCCAATGGTCTTGTGGTTGTTCAGGTGCAGTTGCTGTAGTGGTCTCTGGTAGTGCTGGTGTCATCTCTGTGTCATCTTCATCTTCCGTGACCACTTCAGATCTCTTGCGCTTGTTTGTCTTTTGCAGATCTGTGTACAGCGTGGCGCTTCTGCCTCGGATCTGGTCGAGAGCATTCTTTGCTCGGATGATGGGGTCGGTGTCGTCTTGGTGGTTGAGATCAGGGCGCAGGTGCTCGCCACTGACTCGAAGCAGTGTTGTGCCGTGTGTGACCCAGTATGTATTTGTTGCAGGACCTGTTCGTCCTTCTTCTGTCATCACCACTGTTGCTGGTCCCTTCCAGCGTAGTTTTGGTCCCGCTCCTCCTGGTGCATCTCGCCAGTAGAACACTCGTTGGCCTGTGTGGTACACATATTGAATGGCCTGGTGTTGTCTTAGGAGGGCTCTCCTGAGTCGAGCGTCATTGTCTGCTTCAATGACTGCTATTGCTGCTTGCTTCTGCAATGTCAGCTTTGCTTGCATGGCCTCACTTGGAGTGAGTTGGGCTGGAGTGAGATCATGGTCCATCAACACTCCTGGGATCCTGGGCTGTGTGCCCATAGCCCATTGGGTGGCACTGAAGCCTTGGACATTGGGAGTATTGTTGATCTGTGGTATCACGTAGAGCTTGGATGATGCGCTCTCTGTGTGGCATGTTAGGATCATGATCTGGCTGCTGGCGGCGGTGTGCAAGGAACATTTCGATACCCCTTCGGAGTACCTGGTGCCGTCGTTCCACAATGCTCAGCCGTGTGTGTGCCTGGCCGGGTGAGATTTCCAGCTCGGTGCCGTGATCACTTGCCCAGGTTCTTCCATAATCATGTTGAAGCCGTCCTTGTCCTCGCTCGCCTTCTCGGCGATGGGTTCCACCTGTTTCCATGCTGTCCCGCTCAAGGTGGTGAGCAGGTTGATCACACCTTCCTGCGGCTTCTTCTGCAGGATCATCTTTTTCTGGTACAAGTGGATTCTGGCTCTCCACTCCTTGTAGTCAGTGGGTCGGTTGCTGAAGACCGGGACCCATGAGTCTTTGGAGGCGTCCACGCCTTGCGAACTTGCCATAGCGCTCGTCAATCTCGAAGCAGCAAATCAGCAGCGGGCCCCGTCAGGGGCTCCGCTACCAATTTGAGGTTGGTAGTGGCAACCCTCAAGCAAATCCCGCACGAAGTGAACTTGCTCAAATGGATCTGTCTCTCAAAGCTGCGGTGCGTCCTTTTCACACCATCGTGGCCATAGCTCGATGTGCACAGTGCAATGCCCACCCATCTCGGATGGACATCAAACAACAGGACAGGGGGCGGTTTGGCCCAAGGAGCAGCGGTATGTGCTCAAGGTGACCTGGCATGCTCGTTCGACGGCGTCGAATTCACAGATTGGTATAGCAAAAGCAAGATATAGCAAGTATGCAGCGATACTGAGCATGCACATGCAGTTCACTGCAGTTCTCAGTAAGCCACACGCTAACGCAAAATGTGTACAGGCGGTACAGGTTGGTAAACTCAGGTCTGAGTTTCTGAACGAATGTGAACAGTGGCACGCTGCTCAATCATGGAGCTTCATTCAGCACAAGGTCACGTCTTCGACCCGTCTTCGCATGAGGCTTTTGACACGAGCCACAGGTGCAAGGAGGACGGACAAAGCGTCGGCTGTCTGTTGAAGGCCTTGTGCCAAAAAGAGCCAACGGCTTTGCTGCTGGCAAGATGCGAGTACAGCAGCGAAGGCCACGATGTCCGGCTTGTAACCATCAGTCCTGGCATGGGTTGATCGATTGCCAAAGGTTGGCCGATGTTGGTCGACATCGCTACTAGGAGCAAAGAAGCTACTAGGAGCAAAAGGGCATCGCTACTAGGAGCAAGGACGCTACTATGAACAACCCAAAGGTTGGCCGATGTTGGTCGACACATGTAGCTAAAGGATGCCAAAGGCACTCCATCTGCTGCCAGAGTTCCACGGCCAGCTGTGCCTAGGCAGTGTCGGCCATTCCACACCCCTCAATGTGGGTCTCACCACCTCAGTTACTCACCTGCTTGCACTTGTTACTAGCTGCTAGTAGCTTATTGTTTCTACTAGCTTCTTGTTACTACTAGTAAGGCACTTGTTACTAGTAGCGATGCACTTGTTACTCACCTGCTTCAATGCCTGGAATCGTGGGTCTTCGAACTCACTTCTGTTTGCAGCTGCCATAAACACAACGGCGTCACGCCGTGTTGACACTGTTGCTTCCTGGACAGCTTTACAGTATTGCATTCTATGGATTTCTATGGTCTATAGTGGTTAACAAGCTTCAGGTAAGAAAAAAGTGCCGTAGTGAGTGGAGTCCTAGTGGAGAAGCCTCTTGTCAGCAACCGCACCGTAACTCCTACGAGTACCACTGGGTGTCTGTGTGGGTGTTGTGAGGGGTGGTCATTGGCACGAACCTCCGCGTCAAGTCAGATTGATTGTCCCCAGCACAAACCCACAAGCGCAACCTGACGCATTGTGAACGGCTCACATATCATCCCCAGTACACTTACAGGGCCTCATAGATCTCGAGCCAATATGAGCCAATAATACGAACATCGATGGACATAGGCTTTGTTTTGCACTGTCGGGCAGGACATGTTTTGGCATCCGCCCGAAACCTAAACCTGTTGGCAGGCATCTTGGCCATGGCTTTGGGCTACTACTTGGCTGCCCAGCTATAGCAACAGGACTGGCCTTTCCGCATGTGTGCACATGAAAAACGGTGGAAGATGCACAAACCACGTTTTCACGAGCGGAGAGTGTTCGTGACATTGTGCATTGTGTAGCTTTTTCTCCACACTGCATGACAAAACCGTGGTATCTGCGTTTCAGATCGGTGAATGTCGCTGCACTGTGAAAGGAAGGTGGCGCCCTCAACACGTTCGGCCGGTACTGGGGCGGTCTGGGCGGCGTTCTGCTGTTTAGCGGAATCTGGGATGCGTGCCTTTCCCTCACGTCGCAATCGGCTGCTAAGCAGTGTGGAGATGCGTCCGCAACATTCGAAGCATGTCGGCTGAAAACACGCACAAAGAAGGAAAACATGTGCTTGGGCTTGGGGACTTAAAGGGGGGGGGCCTTATGAAAGGCGGCCAAGCAGCTTCTTTTCATGTTTGTCCTCATGTTTGTCCATGGAACCTTTGCAGCGCAGAAGGCTGGCCCTTGGCGTCCTTCTCGTTCTTCTCCAGCTCTAAAGCGTGGTTTGACATGCGGCGGGTTGTTTTCCACGGTCGCTTGGGCAAATTGCTTGAGGCGTAAGGGGTAGCGCAGAGCGCAGCTTTGATAGTCAGGCACACTGGGACAGCTTTAGATTCCGTGACCCATCCCTTCTACATTTTCATACACTCCTTTTCAGATGTTGATCTGGATTAGTCAGTCCAATTCTTGGCATGTGACATCAGGTGACACTTGCCCTCAGTTACTTGTAGTTGCCCATTGCGCCGAAGAGTGCTATGAATTTTTAGTGATGTATATAATCTGGCTGGCTGCTTTGCTCACTGGCCATATTCAAGGTTAAAGTGACACTTCAAGATGTCTTCGGTCTTGGACTTAACTCCTCCACGCTTATTATGCGACTCTTTGCCAGAATTCTTAGGTTGGAGGCCATCGCTATTAGGTTGGAGGCTATCGCTATTAGAAACAAAAAAGAAAAGGAAGAACGGTCTACTATATAGTATTATATAGTAGCTTCTTGCTACTAGTAGTAAGGCCTCCAACCTACTAGCGATGGCCTCCACCTAGTAGCTTCTTGTTACTAGTAGCTAATACGGCTCCAAGACTGGTCTCCAAGGCTCCCACTGGCACTTGCCTTCATCGCAGAGTTGTAGCTGATCTCATCAGGAAAGGGGCCAAGCTCACGCATTGTCGACAACAAGGCCTTGGTGGAACATGGTCTACAAGAAATCCAAAGCGACATATCACAGAATACAACTGACTGCTTATGTTGAGTGTAGAGGCTATCCCACGAGCTGCCTGTCTAGTCTCAAGTCTTACCTGAACCGGTTGGTGATGTTGAAAAATGCTCTGCTCAGCCACACCAACAGTGTGAGTCCAAGCTCAGCACCATGACCTGATCCTGGGAGACCCTACCAAAGCTTGGGGCCAGCCGCTTCCTTGACAAGCACTCATGGCAGCATTGCAAGCCTCCAGGCCCAGGCGCAGCGCAGCCTGCTCGCAAAGTCTGCACTCGAAGTGAGCAACCAGTGAGAACAGGCAGCAGTCTGCAGGTTTCTTCCAGATTCCCAAAACATGCGCATCATATCACACCCATTTAGAACCAGGAACCAAAACTAGACACAGCCAGGTTGTCTCAAAGTTCCTCCTCATGGACAGAAACTGATCGTCTTCCGTCTCCAGTTGCACTCCATGTGCCTGGCGCATCGTATCCAGCAGCTTCACTGCCCATGGCCAGCGCTCTGACTTCTCGCAAGCACCTTGGAAAGGCGGCGAACTAAACCACAAAAAGCACGAGGATGAAAATATGTCAAGCATTATCAAGCGCACGGCAGAAAACCGAAGTCAATCATGAGTTATGCAGCGTCCTGGGTCACCAAACTAATGCAGGAGCTGCATGTCACCTGGTTCGGTGTCAGGGCGGCCGTGCCTGGGCTCCAGCGTCGCGGGCAGGACAGTTGGAGAGCTGGGAGCAAATCATGTCAGACCAACTTGTTGTCTAATCGGTGGAAAAGCTAACCAATATACAAGTTTAAGTGATGATGTAAGTCTGCAATTCTGCTAGAGGCACTTGCACAGTGCTGTGGAGTTGCGCATTTCATTACATGCCTCCAAGGCAAAATCCCAGCCCCCGCTCTGCTTAGAGCTGATAGCTGCGCTATATGCGATGACATCCTCACATGTGGGCAAGCAGTAAACACCAATAAAGAAAGTTACAAATCAACTAATATATCCACTCACTTACGCTACCTTGCTCCAATGAACAGTTTAACAGTTTAACACCACGTGAAAGTGTAGGTTTGCTTGTCCAGTACTGTGGCACGCACCGGTTTCAAAGGTGCCAAGCATCCAGCTGCAACTGGAGCTGCCGCATCTGCGTGAAAAGCTGTCTCACCAGGTTGCTTTGCTCAGCTCGTGCACACGCACGGACACAACTGCTGTAGCTGATGAGATCGGGGAAAGGGCCGTGCTGACGCATCTTATGAAGAATTGACAAGCATTCCTCCCACATCGTCGAGCTCTCACAGGCTGCAAGCACAGCATTGTACGACGAAGTGCTTGGAGTTAAGGCTTTCTTGGGCATGTCTTCGATAAGCTCTAGGGCCCAAGAAGCAGCAGAACAGTGCTGGCAGGCGGCAATAATGCTGTTGTACATGATGACGTCTGGCTTCAGCCGGTCCAGCTTGCGCGCCTTTTTAGGACCACAAACATCACACCAAAGACTCAGGGCATGCGGCCACTGTGCCGCTTGCACACAGCAACTCAGCAAAGCGCTGCAAACAAAAGAATTGGGTCTCAGGAGTGACTTCATCTTCTCCATGAGATTCACTGATTGAGACCACACTTCTCCGCTTCCAAGAATGGTGTTGAACATGATTGCATTGACTTCAAGGCTGCGGCAAGCCATGGAAGCCATCGATGAAATCGCTCTGCTCCAAGCCTGGCTTCCATGGCTTCCAGCCTTGAAGCTCAAGCTCTGCGTGCGCAGTAGTGCCCCCAGGGTCACTTCATTGGCGTTGACGGCGGCCATGTCCATCCAATGAAGTATCCACAAAGGCTCTTGCCACAAATTGCTGCTATCACAAGCCTTCACAGCTTGAGTAAAGGTGATCACATCTGACCGATAGGTATGATCTGGCAACTCTTTCAAGAGCTTGAGGGCAAGTTGGAGTTGACTCTGAGACCCTAATGTACCGATGAGCACCTCAGTTGGTTCGAGATCTGAGGAGTCCAAGTCTAGCAGCTTTACTTGGTAGGGGAGGAGTCTCTGCAAGCTTGTTGCAACACATCCACGGAATTACAGTGGGTCTTCTGAGGACGTCAAGGAAAAAATATTGAAAAACACATGCGTAGTCGCCTTTAGAAATCCTTGAAGTGTTCTTCTTCAGCAAAGCCAGGTAGTCTTTTTACATGGGATGTCGCCTTTAACCATGCCTTTCCCCAACCTTTCGCAAAGACAGTGGGGACATGCTTGACCTATATGGCCGCAAACGCTTAGCAAACTTGGGTGGTAACACACTGGAACTAGATAACACACTGGCCACCATTATGCCGCCTGAAAAACCAAAGGTTTCCGCGTTGTCTCCACTTTTGCCACAGGCCAGGCACGTTTTGCGTCGCCAGGCCAGGCTCCAAATAGGCTTTCTCGATGCCCCGGACAAGCTCGAGCATTTGAGGCCAGGGGGCGTTCTTCGCGCTGCTGAGCTGCGCATTGTGGAAGATCAAATCCACTTGGAGACCCTGGGACTGCAGTTCCGGACGGAGCTGCAAACTCTTCCACCTGCAGTAACAAACATCAAGCTCTCCAACAGGAATCTGGTACTGGGTGGGCCGCGCCAAAGCTCTCAGTAGCCAGTCATCTGATGTCTTTTCTATGGGGTGGTGCACTTCATATTCATGCATTGTCCTCTCCCCAAAAATGCACTTCAGGCATATATTTCAAGGTGCCCCCCAAAATATATCTCCGCACCATATTTGCCATCAAAGGATGTCAAAGGCACATGTTGGTGCGAATCCTACGGATGCTTGGAAGGCTGCACTTTAATACACGATGATGTCCATCTCTTTCAACGGCATGTTCGTGCGTGTCGTCCAATCTCGACATGAGAGCCCTTCAACAGTTGGGTGCTTCACTGAACGCAGGCAGCACAACCCGCAAAGCCCTCAAGTGAGATACCAAGGATCCACAGGCCGCGCTTTCCCAGCAGGGAGAGTTGCTGGGTTGCCTGCCTCACAAAAACAGTATGCCAATGCCTTTGGGATCCTTTGGGGTGCGAATCCTGCGCAACATCTTCCACGTTCTGTGATCCAAACACGTTCATTTTTCCCATAATGCAAGACCAAGTGCACAGCTTGCACAGTTTGAATGACACACCACCCGTCTTGAGGCTTGCTACACCCACAACTTGATTGACAGCTCAACAACTTTGGGCTGAAGTGAATCACTGCATCGATCACCATCAAGGCCTCAAGCTGGATTCTTCCTGCTTGGCGCGGGCAGTCATTCCAAGCACCCCATCTGGCCATGGCTATTGCTTGCCCTCGGCGGAGTGACGCGATGACCTGGAATGGACTCCGTGCTTTTCTAGTTTGGCCGGGCCTGGGCACAGTGCATTCAAATCCTGGGTGCCCAACAATTCACCAGTGCTTTGCAAGGACGTACGAGTGAGGGGGGTGAAGAGATAGAGCACCGATAGTTGCACTGTTCAGCACTGTTCAGCTCATATTTGACCGCTCACATGGGATCCATTTCACCTGTCTGACTGGCATCCTGAGCCCAAATGGTTTGAGGTCATATCCACCATCACAATGCAAACAGCAGCGAAACATGCAGCCACTTAAACCCAAGCATGAATGCCATGCAAAACCTCCATCTCCTGCTCCAAAGCAATGCATGCTACATTATATACACAATGTACACCGCCAGTCTTCACAAAAATGATTGCGATGCCTCACCCAGAGAAAGAAGTGAAGTTGACTAAGAGTCCAAAATGGTATAAGTTGGTGTGCATGGACGATGCGCCCAGCAAGTGTTGACGAGAAAGTATCACTGCAAACCCCTCCGTTGACAGTGCCAGAGGTACGGTGTGCTTGGAATGATTGGCCAAGCTGCGGCCTTGGCAATGATGCTCTGTGACGCATTAACTCTTAACCGTCGGGTTCCATCACCGGCGCCAATGACTTGCATGTGCTAGCTTGTTCACACACTCTCTCTCTCTCTAAAAATGTATATGCATATTTTACAAATGCATATATATATATGATGTGTGTGTGCGTGTGTGTCTGTGTGGCCTTCAATGCTCCTGGTTCAATCTCATGCCATCACGTAGATTTGGCGGGGCCATCGCTTTCTTGTAGTTAATATATGATATAGGCAGGTTTCAATCAAACAAGTGTATGTGTGAGCACGAGCACTCAAAGGAGACAAACGAACAACCTTCACTCGAGTCAAAGGCAACAGCAAAGCTCACCTGACATTGGAAGATTTTTGCAAGCAACTAAGGGCATTCAACAAGCAATTTGTTGTTTACAACCCACCCTATGTTCAAGTGGGCAAGTGGTGAACTGGCATCGCTGGGGGTACCGTTATGTTCTTTAATGTCAGCTATACTTGACCAAACTGCAACTCATTGTTTGCAACAAAAGAAACCCAGGAAAAAGCAGAACAAACGTGAACAAACACTACAAAAACGCTAAAAACAACACAACCATTTATTGTTTGCTTTTCGGTTTCCTTTGTTGCTTTGTTGCTTCAAATAAACATGTTGCCTCCTTGATTGTATGGCTGCCATGGGGAACATAATGAACATAAGCGCATCGCTTAGGCATCGCTAGGGGTGTGCTTCAAATCCCCGAGTGTGTGTCCTACTGGAGGTGACTGCTGCAAAGTCTTGACCTTTTGCCTCCAACCTAAGCGCGCTGACATCCAACCTACATGTAAAACGACTGAGGCCCTGAGAATATGTGGAATGTGCTTTCAGATCAAGAAGCTAAATAATATGAAACAAACACATGCCAAACAAATAATTACACTTGGACAATGTTCATCCTTCATGTTCAGGTTCGCTTTTGCATTCCCATCGCGTCCTTGGGTTTTTGCACATTCTCAAGGCTGAAAGTGCCCTTTTTTCAGTTCAAATCTTTGCAGTTGGCTGGGGTTTGTCATTCCACCATGGCAACTCTGACCAAGGCCGCAGGTCCAACTCGTGCGTCCAGGCTGAACGGTGCTGATGTGCAACATGCCAATAGGTTTCAGCAACATGCACAGGATCCAGCAACCCATCCCGGGCACCCACAGTGCTGCGCAACTCCGAGAAACGCTCAGCACCTATCATCTTCCCCAGGGTGTCAGGAGCATCAACAGCACCATCAACAATGATATGTGCAACGTGTATGCCCTTTGGTCCAAACTCTGCATTCAGAGTCTGACACAACATTCGCCGACCGCCCATGGCAGCTGCATGCGCATGCTGTCCTTCATTCCCCCGCATAGCTGCCGTTGCGGAGGTAACCAGAAAGCATCCCTTTCCCTTCCGCACCATGCTCGGGATCGCCGCCTGCGCCGCACGAAACAAGCCGAAGCAAGCCATGCGCCACCCAAGCTCAAACTGTTTGAGTGAAGTTGCCATCAGGGATCGGGTACCAATTTGTGCTCCAAGGTTGAACACAAGCACGGCAATTGCTCCTGCTTTTGTCTCGGTGTCTTTAATCAGTGTCTCAATAGCACTAGGCTCCACAGCATTGATGAGATGCCCCTCGGCTGTTCCACCATCAGCCTCGATGTCACACACCAGCTGATCCAGCCCCTGCTTGTCCGACCGTCTGGCCAGCACCACATGATATCCCCCTTGTGCAAAGCGTTTCGCCACAGTGCCACCAATCCCAGCACCCGCACCGATCACCAAACAAACGGGCTTCATGACGGCACTGATGCTGGGCAAATCAGCGTTCAAACTAGACTCAGACCCTATGTGATGTTGGATTGTTCTGCTATACAGTACCTTGTCAACTTTCAAGATTCAAGCTGCAAGTTAAATCCTTTGGCCCTTTGGGTCTGGCTTGATTCCAAATTGACGAACGACTTGACACATCGCCTAAGGATTGCCAAAACCAAAGTCTGTTGTGTTGGCTTGTAACTTCGGGCCGGTGCAGCTCTGCAAAACTACAAGAATAATCAACAAACTGAGTGCTCACATCACCTGAGATCTAAGCTTCACCGGCCAAAACCCAAACCGGCATCTGCATGACACGAGTGAGTTGCAAGCCTCAAGGAGCTGGATTCAACGCTGTCAGCCACATGCTGAGGTTAAGATCCATATATATATATACTAAATATATAATAAGTTCCCTATAGTTCCCTCAACAGGTTTGGCCCATTGCATGCTCTTTGCTCATAGCATGGTTCTGCACAAGTCCGGACCCAATCTGGGGCAGGCCTGGCCGCCGAATGCTCTCCTATGCCATGGCAGTTCGTCATTGCAGCTGGCCGAACAAGCATCTCAGGGTCAGTTAGTTCAGGAATGTAAGTTATATAAACAGTGATAGTGATCGTTTTGCACACAGGCAACTCTCTGCATTTCACTGTTGGATTTTGTCTTATTGCATCCGCGTATCCGTGTTTCTGAAATTAAAGCTGGCAAGAACCGCTTTGGGTGATCATGCGTGTGTGTGTGTGTGTGTGTGTGCGTATCACAAGAGGCCTGAATAAATTATATACTAGGCTCTCTTTGGGTAAGATGATGCGACATACATCCATCGTCTTTAATTTTGCACTGAAAATCAAAAAGCACCAATGTTTTGCTCTGATAGGTTCTGAGCCAAAACTCTGATAAAGGACGTTGATAGAGAGAGAGAAAGAGCGAGAGCGAGGGTCGAGGACGTTGTCTGCGGTGCTGCTGTGTGCACGGTGCCGAGGGCCAAGGCTCACACTCTGCAACACTCTGCATGTCCGTGTTGTGCCGCTACATGCAGGGCCTGCAGGGGATGAGTTGCACTCGCGAGTTCCGGGTCAAGCGTTATACATGTCTGCGCAGCTATCCATGCCATCTGCCAAAGCACTCCAAGAAAAATGTGGAGAAGAAAGGTAACAATGAACACTCTCGTGCTCAAGTCCACCGTGCGAGCGCCACCATGAGTGCATGAGTTCTCCCCAGCTGCTGGTGCTCACGGGGCCCCGGCTGTTCGCCCACAAGCATCCAAGGTGGCAATGTCCAGAAAGCGGGGGTGCTCAAGCCTTAGTGTACAAATGTTAGATCTGCTGGCGACACGGACTGTCTCCAACTTTCCCTCAGTTCGCTAGGGTGGCCACAAAGCGTGACATACACCAGCCTCCACAGGCTGTTTCAAACACTCTATTTGTAATTTTTGGTCAGGAAAGGCTTCCTCTCTGTCCGAGCATGGCGCCTTTCCTGTTATATGGTGAATCTCATTGTTGTGACAAAAGGATCTTGAAAGGACTTTGCCATGTCCACGGATGCTAGGAGCAAGAATGCTACTAGGAACAAAGGGCATCGCTACTGGGAGCAAGGACGCTACTAGGGGATCCTGGCCTTACTACTAGGAACGAGAAGCTACTATAAACAAGAATGCTTGCAAAAATTTGGCGGAACAATCCAGCCTGTCCACAGCTAGCGGCCCAGTGCCTTGGAAGGTGCACTATCGGATGGGACCATTTCTGTGAGCAGGGCTAGACAGCTTCAACTTCATCAACCGTGTAGTTAAATAAGTCTACCAGGTCTTCCATGACTACAGGCTGCAGCGAAACCATCAGCTTGCCCAGAGATCCGCAAGCTAAGTGCCATGCAACGAGGTAAAGTTTGACGCCTTAGTCTGATTTTCCGTCAGTGTCGCCACTTCAACAGCATCTCTCCCACAACATCCCATCGAAGCCAGTTGCTGAGGTTTGATGGGGAAGTGCAAACATCATTATGGAACAAGTCCCGAACACAGTCTCATACAAGAATGCTCAGGAGTGGCTTGAGGTAGATAGGTAAGCTTCTTGAATTGGTCACTTCTCTTACAGTAAAATAACCCAAACTTGTCGTTGCCTGCCAGGGCACACTGGTGGACTCATGATGCTCAAAGTCTGCATCCCAAAGTAGAGCTGTACACCTCTCACGACCGAAGACTCGCCAAACCCTCGGAGATGTGGCCGTTCAAAATGATGACAATTGCAAAGGGGAGCATCTCAGAATAATACAGTATAAAACATGTGAGGAACACAGCAGCCGCATGCCAGCAATCGCTGCATGATCCAGGAATGAAAGACCTTCCGAATCCTGGCGAGTGGAAACCATCACATCACAGGTGTCATGTCATCTTAGCACAGCTGGAATTAAGGAAAAAAACAATGCATTTGACTTTGTGAGACCGACTTCATGTGGCTTTAGAAACAGGGTCTCACTTGTGCAATTTGATTCAACTATATGACTATATATGTATGTGCAAAAGACCAGGTCTCACTACACGCTGCAGGTTCCCTCCGCCTTGATGTTGATGTCGTCAGGCTCTGCACGCTTTAAAAGGCGTAGCGCCTCTACCTCCAGATTCAATCGGCCACACGTTCGCGTCGTCAAAAAAAGAACGATTGGATCTGCATCCCTAGACACAATGAATCCTGGAACCTGAGTCATCCTGAGCACCAACCATCAGAATATTGCCTTCTCATTGTATCACAACATGGGTCGGGAAGGTATTCTAGGTGTGTACAATATCCATACATGCGCTGCGCAATGATCACCAAGGCAGCTCACATTGAACGACGATTTGGTAAAACTGTGTGTTAAACATGTTTGTGTTTGCATCAGGAGTCCAGCAGCCGCATCGTTGCTCCTTTTTACGGGAATCACGCAAACAATTTGTCACAGCTGCGGCTTTATGGCATGCTCCTAGCAACAAAAGTGTTATCTCGAGGGCGGCCGAGAAGGAATCTAACTCAGTCGGCCATCTCAAAGCCAGCAACTGTAGAAACTACAATGGAACACAGAACTGCAAGACCAGTCATATCATGTCATATCCTCCAAAACTTATTCTGGGATCGTCAAAACTAACCTGTCAAACTCACCTTCGAGCTCTGGTGAAAGAAAGGGAGCTTACTCCCATGTATCAACACCAGTTTGTCAAAACAGAGGGTCCGTATGGCGTCCTGATGACTTCGTGTGCCATAACCGCTCGTTGTGGGTGTCTTGGTGCTGGTAAGATCTGCCAGGACGGACTTCCTTGAGGACAGGATGCGTCGAGATGTTGGATGAGAAGCACATGTGAAAACTTGTAAAAGTAGAGTAAACATGCTGAAACTCGCTGCAGAAGTGGGGCAAAAGAAAGAAACCATGCACATCAATACAGAACACTATCAAACATAGAATGTATTTACACCAAGAACTAAGAATAGAGTAAAAACTTAAATAGTATACATATATTTATATATGCACCATGCAGCAAAAGGACCCAAACAATGCTTTGAGGTCTACAGGCCAGGTCTGGCAGGTGTAAAGCAGGTGGTCTAGAGATTTGGGCTAAAAAGGATCTGAGGTCTAAATGTCCAGAAGTCTAGGGGTCTTGAGATCCAGACAGGTCTAAAGTTCTGGAGGTCCAATGGTGTGGTGTACAGGCGCCGAGATCCAAAGAGGTCTTGGGAGGTCTCTAGGTCAGTAGGGGTCTAAGGGTCTAAACGTTTTCAGATCCAAGAGGTGTAGAGATCTAGAGGGCTAGACCTATAGAAGTCTTAGATCCAAAGTCTTGAGATTGAGATCTAGAATAGTAGTGCGCAGTTCGGGGCCCGACCTTCAGGGCGCGAACCTTGCAAACCTCCGAGGCCCCAGTAGCAGTAGTAGTCGTCGTCGTAGTGGTAGTGGTAGTGGTAGTGGTAGTGGTAGTGGTAGTGGTAGTGGTAGTAGTAGTAGTAGTAGTAGTAGGAGTAGTAGTAGCAGTAGTAGTAATAGTAGTAATAGTAATAGTAGTCGTAGTAGTAGAACTAGTAGTAGTAGTAGTCGTCGTAGTAGTAGTAGTAGTCGTCGCCGTAGTAGTAGTAGTAGTAGTAGTATTAGTAATAGTAGTCGTAGTAGTAGAACTAGAACTAGTAGTAGTAGCAGTAGTGGTAGTAGTAGTAGTAGTAGAACTAGTAGTACTAGTAGTAGTAGTAGTAGTAGTAGTGGTAGTGGTAGTGGTAGTGGTAATAGTAGCAAAAGAAGTAGTAAGTAGTAAGTAACTAGGTGGTAGTAGAAGTAGTAGCAGTAGAAGTAGAAGAAGTAGTAGTAGTAGAAGTACGTAGGTAGGTAGGTAGGTAAGTAGGAAAGTAAGTAAGTAGTATGTAGTAAGTAGTAAGTAGTAAGTAAGTAGGTGGTAGTAGTAGCACTAGCAGCGCGCAGTTCGGGGCCCGAACCTTGCTAACTTCCGGGGCCCTAGTAAGAGTAGTAGTGGTACTAGTAAACGTGGTAGTAGTAGTAGTAGTAGTCGTCGTCGTCGTCGTAGTAAAAGTAAAAGTAGAAGTGTTAGTGGTAGTGGCAGTGGAGTGGTAGTGGTAGTGGTAGTGGCAGTGGTAGTGGTAGTGGTAGTGGTAGTGGTACTGGTAGTAGTAGTAGTAGTAGTAGTAGTAGTAGTGGTAGTGGTAGTGGTAGTCGTAGTGGTAGTGGCAGCGGCAGTAGTAGTAGTAGTAGTAGTAGTCGTCGTCGTAGTAGTAGTAATAGTAGTGGTAGTAGTAGTAGTAGTGGTAGTAGTAGTAGTAGACCTGCGGTGGTAGTAGCCATAGTAGTGCGGTATTCGGGGCCCCACCTTCGCGGCACGAACCTTGCAAACCTCCGGGGCCCTAGTACTAGTAGTAGTAGTAGTAGTAGTGGTAGTAGTAGTAGTAGTCGTCGTCGTCGTAGTAGTAGTAGTAGAAGGAAGTAAATAAGTAAGTAAGTAAATAAGTAAGTACGTAAGTACGTAAGTACGTAAGTACGTAAGTACGTAAGTACGTAAGTAAGTAAGTAAGTAAGTAAGTAAGTAAGTAAGTAAGTAGTAGAAGTAGTAGTATGTAGTAGCAAGTAGTAGTAGTAGTAGTAGTAGTAGCGGAGTCTGGGATGGTCAAGCACACCAAAGAGCTGCAATCTTGAAAGGCGGCTTGCCAAATGTGCATCACCGAGTCTAGTAGAAGTAGAAGTAGTCTCAGTAGAAGTAGTAGTCGTCGTCGTGGTGGTAGTGGTTGTATGTTTGTGGTTGCGTTTGTGATTGTGTTTGTGGTTGTGTTTGTGGTTGCGTCTTTGTCGTTGTGGCTGTGGTTGTGTGCTTGTCATTGTGTGTTTGTGATTGTGGCTGTGGTTGTGTTTGTGGTTGTGTGCTTGTCATTGCGTGTTGTGATTGTGGCTGTGGTTGTGTTTTTGGTTGTGTGTGTGGTTGTGCGTGTTTGTGGTGTTGTGTTTGTGGTTGTCTGTTTGTGGTTGCGTGTTTGTGATTGTGTGTTGTGGTTGTGTGTTTGTGATTGTGGTTGTGGTTGTGTGCTGTGGTTGAGGTCCGGCAGGGAACACTTGGGCCTGGAGCTCGCAGCTGAGGTCCGGCAAGGAACACTTGGGCCCGGAGCTCGCAGTTGAGGTCCGGCAGGGAACACTGGGCGCGGATGGTCGTGGTTGAGGTCCGGCAGGGAACACTTGGGTCTGGAGCTCGCGGTTGAGGTCCGGCAGGGAACACTGGGCGTGGATGGTCGTGGTTGAGGTCCGGCAGGGAACACTGGGCGTGGATGGTCGTGGTAGAGGTCCGGCAGGGAACACTGGGCGTGGATGGTCGTGGTTGAGGGAACACTGGGTGTGGATGGTCGCGGTTGAGGTCCGGCGGAGGAGGCGGAGGAGGAGGCGGAGGACGAGGAGGAGGACGCGGAGGAGGAGGAGGAGGAGGAGGGAGGAGGAGATGGGGCTGACATAAAATCTACAACCCTCATCTGACAGGTGGGGAACAAAAGGGTACACCCTGAGAGTGCGTTTTTCATCATATTCACAGACATATACTACCAATTTCTGCTTGACACATCTGCAATGGCTATATAATTCATTCCCTTGCAACCACTGACAATTTCTGCTTAGCAGCACCTGCAATGACCGCAGTGGTTGTACATGATCAAAAAATGGCTGAAAAGCATACAAAACAACCAGAAAACACGATTCCAGAGCCCAAGGCCACCACTTGTTGTGTTTAGTTTGTGTGACTATGTTTTTTTAATCTTTGTGTTTTTTGGTTTTGGCTGGTCTGCCCAAAGCAATGGACAAACCAAAAACGAAAAAAACGACCCATTCAAACCTATGTCCAGTGTCTAGCCTCTCCTCAGTCCCTCTCCATGGGTTTGAACTTGTTTTCAGATTTTTTGTTTTGGCTGGTCTGCCCAAAACAATGGACAAGAAAACAAACAGTTCAGACCTATGTAACCTGTCCAGCCTCTCCTCTGCCATGGGTCTAATCTATTTTTTGTGGTTCTTTGTGTTTTTTGTTTGCTTTGTTTTCTCCAGGTTTTTGTTTGATCCTGGAATAGTCTTGGTTGATAGTACCTGATGTTCATTCAATTCTAATTGAATTCTAATTCAATTCTAGCCGGGTTCTAGATTAAACAAGTCTAGTTCAATTCTAACTCACTTGGAAGGTTTGAATTGAATAAGAAATTTATCATTTATGTCTAATTGACTTCACATTTATGCCTAATTCAATCATGATTGAAATGTGTTACAATTTTAACTCTCCTTAAAAATCAAAATTGAACTGAAGGCATGAAAAAGTAAACTTCAACTTCAATTCTAATTTAATTCTATTGACCTCTAGTTTAATACTGAATACTCATTTAAGCCTAATTGAATCCCCAAAAAATCTAATTTGCATTTGATGTTCATTGAAGTCTAATTCAATGTTCCCCTGAGCCTGAGCCTATAATTCAAATTTGATTCTTGTTATATTCTAGATTCTACTTTATTTGATGTTAGTTCAATTCTAGCTGAATCTAAATTCAAGTCTAAATTATTTCTACTGCAAATGGCATTGCATTGTAATTGTCATTCAATTCTAATGCTAATTCAATATTGATCGAATTCTAATTGAGCTATGGACTAAACAGTTCCAGTCCAATTCTACTTTAAATCTAATTCAGTTCTATTTTCACTGATGAAATTTCGATTCAAAATTAGTTAAACCTAACTCACGTCTAATCGGGTTATAATTTACTCTTAACTTACTTCACATTTAGTTCTAAGTCAATGTTATTTTTAGTCAAACGTGATGCTTGTTTTTACTTCAATTTACGTGTAATTAATGTCTAGTTTAATGCAAATTTAGACACTATTATACTACAAAATTTATGTAATTGTGTGTCAATCCTAATTGAATTCCTTTTTGACTTCCAGTTTTTTACTTTTATTATATATATAGTCTAGTTCTAATTTAACTCAATTCGGTTCTAAGTCTATGCAAATGTACTTTAAGTCAATGCAAATTGAATTTTGAGTCAGCTCTGCTTTCATTCTAGAGAGCGGGTGTTGCTGAGGATGCTTTTGAGGCAGCAAACTTCAAGAAAACAAAGCATAAGTACAGTAATGTACAGTAGTACAAAAGTTGCCATTTTAAAAACAACACGCACTCTCTAGAAGTAAATTTAACTTGCATAAAAGCTAAGCTAGATTGGCAAAGTTTGAATGCATGAACTGGATGGTAAATAGACTATAAATTTAGTTACAATTAGATTTGCATTGAATCCAAACTGAATTAGGTTCTGTATGGAGTTTAATCAAAATCAAAGTAGAAGTAAATGATAGTTGCATTGAGTTAGGCTCAAAAAGATCAATTAAAAAATACAGTACAAACAAAATAAATAGGTCAGAAGTTGAAATCAATTAGAACTGAATTGGAATTAGTCCATTTAGGATTTGCAACTCTTTGCCTTCTGGTTCTGATGTGCTGACTGAACTGCATTCAATAAGAGCAACACAACTGAAAAGATGACTCTGAAAGCAAAATAAAACCTTACACAATTACAACTTTCACAATCCCATCAATGTCATGTCGTCAGCAAATAGAGCAAAACCAGCAAACAGAAGTGACAGAAATGTCAACAACAAGTGCACTCTCACAGCGTCCTGCTGGAAAAGAAACGGACCAGGCGACCAAGCAACCAGGGGACCAGCGGACCAAAGGCCAAAGGGACCAGGGAATCACGGACCAGCGGATGAAGTGACCAAAGGACCAGGCGAGCAATGGACAAAGACGCCACAAAAAAAAAAAAAAAAACACAGTTCTATTTTTGATACGAACCATTAATTAACCATTACGAACCTATTTTTCTTGATTGGAAATAGGAATCAATTGTTCTTTTATGTTCTGTTACGAATCGATTTATATATATGACCATTCAACTTTGATATGCCCTATGAACGTTCACTGAATGGAGAATTGCTTCACGTACAGCGCCAAGCAGCTGCACATCTTTCGCCTCTTGGGCCGAACTCACCGGAGCCGTGCGTGGCGGCAAGCCCCAGTATTGGTCGTGAAAGAAGGGACCCGGCAAGGCGCAACCTGAGCTTAGTGAGTTTGGGGTCAAAGAATTCAGTTTGCACACACTCGCCCGCAACCACAATTAGGGCAAACGCTGGCTTGTCAGGGGTATCCCAATTAGATGATGAGTTCGGCTCCTCTCTTGCTATCCGGTCTAAAGCTGATTGATGCGGCAACAGGGGGAATACAATCCAAAAGCATCAAAAGCAAGGTGTGTACACGATCTCGGGTCCATGAGATCATTGTTGAATTGCCTCATTAGCCGGTGGCGCCTCGTGCGATGCTTGATTCCACAGTTGTGTCAGTGTGGGATGCTCCATGGCAAATCCCATCAAAGGAGCTTTGGGCTGCAAGGTCCATCTCATCAAAGGACACCTTCTTGAACTCATCAAAACCTCAAAGGATTTGCTCTATAGCAGCTATCAAGGCACAAACTCGGAGGAGCACTGCTGTCGACCAACCAACGTCGACATATGAATACATATGATTTATCACTCTCATCACCGAATAAAGCCACAGTAAGCAATTCCCAAAGTCGATCAACCATCTACACTAATCCTAACTAAAGCAAAGCGCTAAACCAATTCCCCCGCCCAAGGTGCTGAGGCGTGTAACTCGTGTGTCGAGACCTCCATGTCCATAGCAACGTAGTAGCTGTAGTCAGCTATTTGCTAGGTAGGGACATTGTTGGAAGTCACAGGCCCAATACAACTACATAAAGCCCCCTACGTTTTACTTTGTTCCAACGCTTGCTTAAAACCGGTTGTGTTGGACATTTCGGGGGATTTCGGGGCAGGAATCTTCAGAACATGGATTCATCTCTGTTGGCCCCAACTTAGGATCAACTTGGGCTCAACTTGCACCAACTTGGGCCCAAGTTAGGTTCAACATGAGGCCATCCAGGCCCATTCCGGCCCAACGTAGGCAAGTTGATTCAATCATGTACCAAACTCGGGTGCCAGCTTCCTCTGCATCGCCGGCTGGAAATACTTGTCGAAACTCCCAATAGAGACCGCTCGGTTTGGACATCTTTCTGCCCGCGCACCAGCGGTTCCCTGAGCCTGCTTCCCCGAAACCTCGCTCCCATGATCTCCCATGAATACTGAAAAAACAAACATATTGGTTTTGGGTCTTTTCTGATGCATCTGAGGGGGGCGTCCCCATCGTCGGCTGTTTCTTGGTCAAAATGGTCCGTCCAAGGTGGTCATTGGTTTGATCTCAGGAGTGAGTTTGGCAGTTCGTCGATTCGTGGACGGTGTCCGAGTGCAGTTGGGTGGCGCTCAAAATGAGAAGTTGCCAACAAGTGTGCTTCGAAGCGGCCATCACGGGCCTGGCACGATCAGTTTGCATTGAAAGCTGCGGGTCGTGTCCCATCACTGTCGACAGCAGAAATGAACGCATCAGTATCACCTCCCAGTATTGACGACCTCACCAGTTGACGTCACCACCAATGATTGTGGAGATGCAACACTGTCGGGGCCCTTCTTTGAAGTTCGGCACGCCTTTTTTGGGTGAGATCACGCGGATGGCTCCATATCGCACATGACTGAGACATGCCACGATAGACCTTGTCTGGCGAAGCTTGTTGCTTCGAGTGAAACTGAGACCCTATCCTCGCGTTCGGATGTGCGTCTTCTGTCGATTCAGGATGCAAAGCAGGTTATGGACATGTGTCCCTCAATGGTTTGGGGGTATATTATATGATGTCTGTGTTTGTGGATGTACTAGTGCGTGTGGGTGGGGGTGTCAATTTTCAGCATAGCTAAACGACCTAGTGCAACAGTGCAACAGTTCATTGGTCACATCATGTCACATCTCTCAGATCACAACAGTCCTTAAATTCTTCGAGTCGGCTTTTCCAACTCGTGAAGCTATGCTAGATCGATGCTAGGCAGTGATGAAACAACCAAGCACGGTCAGTGATTCACAAAGCCAATCTCAAACAGCGCTTTGATGTCTGCATACTTGTCCTCGGCATGGACACCGGCAGCGGACTCTAGGCGTTGAGTGATGTATTCGTCTATGTGTGCTTCTACCCAAGATTGCCAGCAACGACATCAAACCATAACACACCAAACCGAGAATAATGTAATTAATGAATTGCTTGAGGGAGCAGCTTTGGTGCCAAGCATCTGGCTCTTTCCTCACCATCATCAAAGGGGAGAGCAGCCCTTTGGTTCTGGCATTGAGATCTGCCCCGTGCTGGAGCAAAAGTTCCACCATCCGCACCTGAAAAAAAGTCTCAAATTCCACAATCCAGCTCTACGGCTGTACCTTCCACCGTGCTCCTACCAAAATGCTAACCTTGCCCTGTTCTGAACATCTCTCAGCTAGTTCCGGTGCTCAGTCCTTCTTGAACATATTTACATATATATATACACACTCTTGTGATGCATTGGACCCAAAACCGAGGCTGTGAGCCACTGTCAGCCTGCCTGGTTTTCGATGGTTGCAAGTGCCAAAGGTGTTGAGCATGCCAAATTCTTGGGTGCAGCATCAGCTTTCGCATCCAAAAGAAGGTCGGCGATTTTTAACCAGCCTAGCTGGCTGGCGTAGTGCAAAGGTGTCCACCTGCAAATAACTCAATACAAATAACAAAAACGCCTTGTTTGCATTGCGGTGCCTCTTCTGCAGCGAATGGCCGCCAAAACAAAATCTCATTATATAGGTAGTCCCTGGATATCCCTGGATCCCAGCAACCTGCATTCATCTTCGGCTGCTACGTTTGCCCCTGCCGCCAACAAAGTTCTGAGCGTCTCGCAGTTGCCAGCTTGGGCTGCACCTTGGTATCATGGTCCCGAGTGTCTCGCAGTCGTGGTCCATTGGGATCCACTGGGTTAGTCCATGAGTCCACCGCTTTACGTTGTGGTTCGTTTGAGCTTAAACAGCCGGGGTTTAGTTCCACCATAATGTTCAACCTGGATTAATAAAGTACCCCAGAATAATGACACTGTTTTTTAAGGGATAGTTGTTTTTTGTGATTTTTTCATTGTTATATATTGTTATGTTTGATCTCTGGCTTGTTTTTTGGAGATTTCCTTTCAATTAGTATTGCCAGAGATAGCTAAGCAATGATTCCTTTCATTTTAGTATTGCCAGAGTAGCTCCAGAGGTAGCTAGCTAAGGATTCCTTATTTATTTATCAATTGATTGGTTTTCTAGCATATTATTATGGAGTCTCAATTGTTGAGGGGGGGGGGGGGGGGGGGGGGGGGGGGGGGGTTGATTAATCAAGATCCAACATTATTCCACCAAGCTGCGGTGCAAGGCCGTACAGCAGTTCTCATCCTTGGCATCCACCAGTGCCTTGGCGTTGAGGAGCACTTGCACAGCCTCCAAGAACTTCAGTGGCCGAGTGAAATTTTTCACCTGAGGCGCTTTTGGAAGCGTCCGTGGTTTTAAAGAATTGCAATCAATGGGAAAGCCAGGCCACTGTACATACAAAACGAATGTGGACTTGCAATTGCACATGATAGCGATTGCATTGGTTTTCCTTTCCATCTGTTTAGTCATTTGCGCTACATACCTGCATCGTGTTTGTGAATACGAGGGGGCATGCAGAGTTCAGTTGGTCAACGGTTCAGGAACTCCTCTCTATCAACAAGCTGTGAAAGGTGTTCTAAGGCATCACAAAATGGTTGGCTCATTGTTCTCCAAGAATAGAACGGTCCGCCTGCAACACTGGCGAAGCCGTGGCTGGCGAAGTGTTGGACCGCGCTTGAAGTGAAACAGGCCTTCCAACTGTGAGTGATGCACCATTCTGCCGAGTTGCGCTTTGCATGTTCCATGCGGAGACGTGCAGGGGTGTCCAAAGCTCATTGTTGGGAATGCTGACTGTGGTTGGGTCCTTCTCCAACAAGAACGCCATCAGCTCCGTCTTGCCCTGCTCCGCTGCGATGAAGAGTGGCGTTCGACCAAAGACATCACGTAAGGTGGGATCCGCGTTCTGGTCCAGAAGCACTGAGATAGAAGCCACTGGCCCAACCAAGCTGGATAGGTGCAAGGCCGTCCTGAGATCACCACACACCATAGTTGTCAGATTCTCCCTGGAATAAAGAGGTCCAATGGTCCAACTGTGCAAAGGATGCCATGTCATTGGATGGACAATGCCCTATGAGCAAATGCTTTAGGTGGGCTGGCCCTGGTAGCTTGAGAGATAGCATGCTTCACCAAGGGCATTAGCCAAGGGCATAAAGTGGCCGGGGACATGGGGACATAAACATCCAAGGGCATGGGGACATTAGACTTTAACAACACATCGGCATTAGCCGCATTTGCCACTTGTCCCCAGTCTATCTCAACCTCAACTTCTGCAACCAGGCGTCTGACCGCGGCCATCTGCAGCATTGACATTTGCATTGGCCATGAGGAGTTCCTCAACACCCAGGGCATGTCCAATGACATCCCTCCTTGTCACATGCTATCGCTATCGCAAAGAGAGAAGTAGAATGGGAGAAAGGCTGGACCAAGAATCCAAAATGGTGACCCGTCCTCAAAGCATTGAAGCTATTGATACTAGAGAAAATTGTGGAGAAGTGCTAGCACCAGTACTTGGTATGATGGTGCAGCCTTGTGCATGTTATCCCGCGAATCGCCCTTCCAAGCTAAAGCTCCAAGACCAAGTCTGAATGCCCCTCGGCAGCAGCAACATGTAGTGGTTCCTGACCGTTGCTGTCTTGCACGCTCACCTCGCAGGAGCTGTTGAGTAGCTCCTGAACCCGACCGAAGCAGATCAATTCAAAATGAAAAGGGTGCATCAGATTCAAACCGCATGGCACACCGACAACGACAAACGGCTGACAACCGGAGGCATTCGTCCTGCGATGGAAACAAAAACTACACAACTCAGCAGGAATCGGAAAAGTAACTACGTAACGCTAAGCATCACTGACAAAGAAGGGGGGCGCTCGGATGTCGTAAGTGTGAATGTGTTCCACCCAAGCACTGGAAAACATACAGTATATACTTCTCATACTTCTCATGACTACTGGCCCCCCCCTACGAAGCACTTCTCATACTACTTCTCATATCTTCTCATGACTTCTCCTGCACAAAGGCCAAATGTCCGCCGAAGGCTGCTAGATGGAGAGCAGAGGCTCCTGCACGCAGGTAGCCCAAGCTGTGCTTGACTCATCTGCATGCTCTTCACTCGCAGCATCGAGCTAGAGTCCAGAACCCAAAGATCTGTATGTCTGTATGCTACGCGTTCTGCATTGATCCTTTGTGCTGACCATCCTTGAAAAACTTGAAAAATATCCATGTTGTCCCCTCTTCTTGCCCTGTCCAGCAGCATCTAGAGGCTGGGAAGCGAATTGCTTCACCTCGGGCCGTTGCAAGGCTTCGACGACCTGCTGCATCTCACCGCGCACACAGAGCGTGGCCAAGTCCTGTCAAAGCGGATGAAGTCCATCTGACCCATCTGAGTGCTGACCAGAAGGGGACAATGATGGTGAAGTATTCATTTTAAGGGAACGAGGTCAAACCAAAACTGTTCACTCTGATTACTGTAGCTCTATGCCTCTCAAGCGGTTGACTTGAAGATCCTTGAGCATCCCAATGCCTAACAGGCAAAGTTATATGTAATATAATTAGCATTTGACTGAGCATCGGGAGTTCCCCTTCTGGAGCTGCAGTTCTCAATAGCTGCTGAGTTGATGCATTCCAAGCAGCATGTGGCATAACGTTATAACATTAATTTAATTTGTTAAACAAACATCCCAGAAATCCAGCTGGATTTGGTCACATGTCTGACAACACAGCCACGTCCTGGCGAATTCTCGCTTCATCATCCTGTGGCTTCCCAGCTGCCTGCCCTGGACGCGGAGGCAGCTCCACAGCCATGCCCCCGGGAAATGGCACCGGTGCGGCGCAGTGGCACGAGCAGCGCTAAACAGCTGAGGTCTCCCCGGTTCCCACAAAATAAAGTTACAGGTCAATGAGGTGGAACGAGAGTCAACCCAATTCATCCAGTTCCTTAAGATCCTGCAGTCAACATGCTGTTGAGATCTGTTGAGATTGGGCAATGAATATCTGACCGTTACTGTGACACGGGACAGGCTCATGCAGTTTAAGAGCTTAAGAATCATCATTGGGTCTTGACGCGCTTCGGTTCACATGAGCTTTGTGCCAGCTGCACCTCGCAGTGGTACAGCGGACGGTAGACCACGCCTAAGTCACTCTTCTGAGGCAAAATCATGTCAACGGTCTTCTGACCAAAACAATGTGGACTCAGGATGTCCCAGAATATTATGAAGAAAACATGCCCAAGAATCAAGCAGCAAGGTCACAAGATCTATTCTGCTCGAAAAGGTACCAAGGACTTTTCGAGCAGAACTTCAAGGTTGTGTAGCCCAGTGTGTTGACACAAGGACAATGATTCTTCATGATTCTGACCTTCTCCCTATAAACAGTAAGGCCGAGGAAGATATTTTAAACTGGACCAGTGCCAGGCCGCAAAAATCTCTGCGGAAGTGGTCCTTAGATGAAGCTTAATTTAAGCTGTGTTAAGCTAGCCTGTCATATTTGCATGCGCATCTGAGCACGTGGACATACAGTGGGTCAGCAATGCAGAAGAGCGGCCCATGCGTGCCCCAGGACTTGGTAGTAGCTTCCTCAAACAAGCCGCCTTTGACCATCCCATCATCAGTGGCTTTATTTGATGAATGGTTGGAACCATGTCCGTTTGAATGAACCATGGTTCCAACAGTTTTATCCTTAACCATCTTAACCATCATGGTTCCAACAATTGATTTTACAGTTTGCAATAGTTTGCATTGACTTGTGACCACTATAGACAGGTTTCTGGCCGGGGTTAAACAAAACCGTGTCGCATGGTACCTCATCAAGATACTCCGCACTCTGAGTAAATGTCACTGATCACACCTTCAGGCAGGTCACGTTCACCTCAATGCCTCCAATGCAATCTTATGCCCGTTCATCATGGTTCACCATAACTCACTCCCTGTCACTTCTCTGCGGAACCGCTCTGCTTCTCTGCTTCCGCTCCTTTCAATTGGTAGTACTCTCCTGACTTGATCTGCTGCCTTCGCTCCTCCGAGCGCCAAAAGGTGGCCGCCGCGGCGCCGCTGCAACAGCCGCCCAAGAAAATGGCAGACTTCCCCAGGTAAGACCACATGATGGAAACGACTTCTCCACCAAGCACCGACCTGAAACGACGATGATTAGGAGACAGCTTAGCTCCAAGCGGTTGGAGTTGCATCCATGATTCAATGATTGCCATACCTAGCTGCCTAGCTCCACTCTAAAGCATTTAGTTGATTCAAAGTGAACACCTCTCTAATTCATACCAAGTCTTGGGCCATCAGACCTTCAACATCTGCATTTTCCGTGTCTCTGACCAACCGCACTCTCGCGACATGTTGGAAGCCGTGCTCTGCCTGAAAAGCACTGGTACGCACCCTCAAGCCATGGCGGAGGCGTTGAGGCGTTGACTTCAACTTGGTGAGGCCACACCCCTGTTGCTAACATGTTTGTGAAGCCTGCTGCTGTCAACCAGAAACATGCAAATGACAAGCTCGCGGACATGATTGTTCCCTTTCTAGGAAAGTCAAACCTAAGTGCAGTTTTGTCCAGCACTTGCCTCCGTGTTGCTTCGCATGTTCCACCACGCCACAGCATTACTCGAACGACACATTCTGATTCTGAAGAATGCTTGGCCTTGTTCTTTAAGGCTTGCGCCCCCCAACACTCGCAGCCAAGTAACACAAGGCCGAATGAGAAGCTGGCAATGTGCAGCCACAATGCAAAACATGCAGCTCCAGTTCTTTTCTTTTCAGCACTGCTCAGTTCCCTATGGTTTCAAATCAAAGCTTCCTTTAAAAGGCTTTTCATGGCTTTTCCAGTTTGGGAAGGAAAGGTTCCATAGCGGAGTCTCCAAAATGTCCGCCCGTGTCATCATTAACATGTGGAACCCTTAGTCAGTCTTGCAGAAAACTCCTACGGACTCACGGCCAAATTGGCTGGAACAATCTCCGGAAAGCCAATGGAAGCTCAATCTGGGCCCCTCATTTTGAGTAGATGGGTGCCAACGCCTGGATGGCTGCATCCAACGTGTCAACTGGACCCAGCTCTGATGATTGCTTCGCTTTCATCGCGGCCACCATCACATCATGGTGGAGAGCCAAGCGCTTCAAGTACTCATCTGGGTCAAGATCTGCCTTCTTCACCTTCTGTGCCAGGAAGTAGTCTGCTGTAGTTGTCATGATCTTTTGTGCATGCTCTTCCTTGGTTGCAATCCAGCGCACCATCTGGTGGATGTCCTGCAGCGCTCCGGCCTTGTGGAGCTCTTGTGCTTGGACCACCGACTTACGAATGGTCGATGCATCCTCCATCATGGCCTGCACACGGAGCTCGTCGGTGAAGATTCCGCATGGCACCTGGCAGTGGAAGCGCACGGCCGGCCGCACCTCAGCCTGCACTGGCAAACGGCGCACGATTGAAGACAGCATCCTGAAGAACGTTTGTACAAGAAGCTTGAGACAAGGATGTCGTGAGGACAAGAGCGCTTGGGCCAAAAGTGAAAGTCATATGCGGTTTGACTGTCAGAATGATGCACAGTGACTCAGCGCAGCAGTCATGACATGTGACTCTCGTTAAACAAAGTTGCATTGCATCTACTTACATGCAAAGGTGAACAAAGGTCTTGAATCTTGAAGGATTGTCAAAAAATGCTTCAAATTGCTTCAAGCCTAGATGCTTCACTGGTTCCATGGCTCACGCCTCACCCTTCGCTTGAATCGCCTCAAGGATGGACAGTGAGAGTCCTGCTGTCAAAGCGGGCAAACCAAGCGATCCCAGCAATCAATCCCAGCACTTCTTCACCACAGCTGGGCGGTGTCAGACCAACTTGATGTGGGGACCAACTTGATGTGGGGAATCCAGTCCTCCACTGTGAAGGTCAATCTGGTCGCTTTTCATCTGGGTCTCAGCAAGCCACTGCAGGCCACTCTAGATCCTGAGTTTCAGGAGGTTGCTCACTTATACATTGTTTGTTGACTGCTGCTTGACAGGCGGTCAACAAATTGAACATAAAAATGTAAGAATGATGAGAGCGAAACCATTGATAACTCATAACTAACACCCAAGAGCTCAATCGGTCGTGTCAACCGCATTAGGGAGCCTATTCAGTGCAAACCTTTGGCTGCAAAACAATCTTGTGAATCCATCATGGCATAGCACGCATTGACTTACATTGAATTACTAATTAGGTGTTCCAAGGTCGCGAATCTCTACAGGAAATCAGGTCTTGTGTTTGAGGATGTGATTCTTTAGGGGGGCCAGCTTCATAATCTGCCGGCAACTAGAGTGTGTTGGAGACTCTGAGCATCCAAATCAGCAAGCCGTGGCATTTAGCTGGCTTTTTGTCATTTCAGGTCCGAGGATCAAATCTGCTGGCATGTACGACATGTTCACAACTCTTAGCTTCTTGCTCCAGCGCTTCGGAGACTCTGAGTCCAAAGATACTCTAATTAATTTATCATCTATCGCACCTTGGAGACTTAGGATGAGCTTCTGTTTGAAATACGATGTTTTCAGTTTTGAGCTTCAGAGTTACTGTCCTAGTCGCTAGTCCTTTCGATCTACAAGTACCATCTGTTGCGCACACTTTGGACAATTAAGTTTCAAGGCTTGTACGAGGCCTCTATTTGAAGATTTGTTGGTCAGCTTCGTACCTATCAAGTTTTGAGCCTGGCCAGTGGGTGAGGCATCCCAAATTCCTCAAACACACCACCATAGTTATTGGATAAGGGGTACCTTCGGTCTATCTTTTCATGGTATTGCAGTGGGTGGTTGAGATGCTTTAGTTTTCAGTGCCATTCTGGGCCTCTTTCAGGCCACAATGACTTCTCAAAACTAGCAACACAGGCGTGTGTTATGCCAAAGAACGAGGGCGATGAACACCTACGCTGCACACCCCCGAACCTCTCTATCAAGTCGTTTTTGGAAACTGATGGGTCCCAACGCCAGAACGCCAACAAAGGAGTCTATATAGCGTGCAACAAGGCAAAACTAACCTGACCAGCCAAGGTCATGAAAGTCTGTGTTAGCAAGGAGCGTGCTCTAGGAGACAACCTGGCAACATGTCAAACTCGGCCACACAAGAGGCAAGCTTGGTGCAAGGGCATGTGGAACCACCAAAGTGATTTGCCAAAGTGTGGGTCATTTTGTATTGTGCTGCTCAAAGTTGGAAAGGGTGTGTTGGGCGCTGGACAACAAAGGTGTCTAAAGTTTAAAGTCTTGAGAAGCCAGCTGAAATCACAAAAACCCAACAAAATCCGCAAAAAGCCTGCCGAAAGGCCACGGAGCCAGAAACAACTCACTACAAAGCCGAAAGCCACACAGGCTCCATACCCGCAGGAAGTATAGTCCCGATTTCTCACTCACTGAGTCTGAGTCTCAAAATACATCGCAGCGCAAGGTGCAGGCAGCCACCGGTCATGGGGGAAACGAGAGTCAGAGCACTACACTGGGAACAAAGTGCACAAGTCGAAGGCAGTCCTCAAATTCAAACCCAAGCGCTTGGCTTGGTGTGCCTAGCCTAGCTTCTGGCAAATCATCCCACTTAACCTACGAGTGGGCTAGTGTGCATTGTGCGCCAGGCTTTGGCAAAAACAGTGACGAGGTGTTGGATAATCGTACAGAATGTTACCATTATAATGCTTACAAACGTGCACACGCACAACATACAAGCAAAAGTGGCAGACAGTGCTGACTGCTGGCTGCTAGAGCTACTGTTTGTGGATGCTAGAGTCCACATAAGTGGTTGCTGAGGCTTGGACCGCCTGTAAAACCACAAGAATGGCGTGGCGACCACGCTAAGACAACATTATCCAACCTCTTAGACTCTTGTCCAGCCTTCACTGTACAACCTGTACGCCAGTATCGACTATATAATTACTACAAGTACACTACTTTTGACCTGCCAAATGCAAGTTGTTAGATGTCCTTGCCCTTCTCACCGATCATAGGTCTTAAAGCTGCCCTTGACATCAAATTGCCGGCGGCGCTTCATCTCAAAAAACAACCATGGACGCGATGCCGTCCGTCTGAGGAAGCCCCAGTGATAAACTGTATCAAAAGCGGACCTGCGAGATCGCTCGATTACATCACCCACTACTGGGAGCAAGGACGCTACTAGGGGCTCCTGGCCTTACTACTAGGAACAAGAAGTTATTAGGGGCTCCTGGCCTTATTCTCAAATGGCCAGCTGCAAGCCTCCTACCAAACTAAGTTGTGGAAGAAGGCTACTACACCTTCCACCTAGGGTGCTACATGTTCGAAATGCCAACCGCCGTTCATTTTCGAGAGAATGAATCAAGCTGCGGATCTTTGCGCAGCGGGGGGTCCCTCCACACATTGGCGGAAGTTGTCAGCACTCAACTAGGCCTCAGGACACTGATATGAACAAGTAGGTTTTTTAGCACCATTCTTCCTTGTCTCTGGAATGGGCATCTCCGTCTAGCGCACTTGAGGGTATTTGTGGGTGAAACATGGTGAATATGTGATTTGTTCCCAACCTGCAATGGCAAAGTCTGCCCATCGTGTGACCAAAGTAAGATCTGGGAGAGATGGCACCTCTGGATACAGTAGTCTCATGCTGCAGTGATTGCAACAGAATGGGCTGGAAGACCTACAGTCCTTCAACTTCCTGCAGCCTTAGAGTAGATGCCTTTCTTGAGAGAAGCCGCAAAAATCACTCTGCACACATTGGCATGGTATCTTTCTTCAGCAATGTCCCTGGTGCATGAAGCGCTGCTACTGCTGTGACTACACTCCAAACTCGAAAACTTCAACCACATGAACACACATTAATGAGTGTTGGATGATGAAACCCGTTGACAATGTGATCGCCAAACGACTCCAACCTGTGGGGTTCCTGTTTGCGTTTTCTGGGGAAGCAAGGTGGCGTGAGGAAGAGAAAACAGTCAGAAAGCTGAGTTCATGGCATCTACTCGAGGCACCGAGAGTCGTCTCAAAGCATCCCATCGAGTCCAAACTCAGCAGGCTTGGGCCTGAGAATGTGAGCACGTGTGAACATGGAGACAGATGAGATAGTGGCAGCAAAGAGGGTTGCAAATTTAGGCTGGTGAGAACACAGTTGCACCGGAATCCTTTAATCCTGAAGGGCAGCCCAGCAAATACGAAAGGACCCACAAACGATTCAGACCACGACGAGGCTATGGTTAAGAGATGCTAAGAGATCTCAGAGTAACCTGTCCATGGTGTACCGGAGATGGACAGGGCATTGAACTGTGGTGTGGGCTTGATGTTGAGCGTTCTTGATGCTTGCAGCAGTTTCGAGTCGTACGAAGCTGGTGGTGATGTTCGATGTGGGGCGCATAGTCCTACCATGTTCTACCACTACAGTACGGCCTGGCACATGCCCAGTCGACGCGCGAGCGCGGGCTGATTTGGGCTCAAAGCCTGATGCCCAATGGCTTGCCAGAAGGTCTGGACACATAAACCTGGGCACAAACTTGTGTCAGAACTGGCTGAAATGAGAGAAATGTCAGGACTGTTAGGACTGCTGCTATCCTGACAGTCTTGCTGCAGCTACTTCGAGAGTTCTTATATGTTGTGATCATGTATCATCCGATGGCAAGCATATGCAAGGATCAAAACAGGACAGCCATGTGGCCACTGTACACGTCACAAACGGCTGGCCAAGGGCACCATTCTGCCTGGCCTTTGGCCAAGAAGTATGGCACAAAAATATTCACCAACAGTGCTTTACAATGCTTCAACGAGCCCAAAGAGTGTGGGCCTGCGAGCTCATGGTCTAATTGTGGCTCTCTTCACTGGCCGCCTGCAACTTGATGTTCAGGTCCTCAGAAGCTCGGACCCAAACCATCATGTTACGTTGGTCATGATGCAGTGTTTTCAAGTAACAGCTGGCATGACTGCTTCCCAGCAACAGCTAGCCACTTGGCAAACGTGCGGAAGGTCAACGGCGCACTCCCATGAAGCTCCGCAAACTTCTCCTGCATGTCCATGAAGCCGCACAAAGAGGCAACCAGCAAACACATGTTCGGCCCATCCATGAGCCTCTGGTTTGAGAGCAGTGAAAAAATTGGCATCAGTGAATATGACAAGCATTGACTAACAAATGGTCCCGCATTATACCTGCTCTAAAGGCGATGCAAAACCAGAACAGGAGTGCGACAGCCACTGATGAGAGCTAACCGTTCGTACACGCCGACTTGATGTTCAGACTCACGACATGTCCAGCTGCTCCTCGACCACCTCTCCTTCCGTAGGAAGCCTGGCTTCCGTCTCCACTCGATTCCAGGATGAGAATGGAGTCGAAATGATTCCCATGAGAAATCATTGGAGTCCAATTCTTTTAGCAAATCATTGGTAGCATCTGGAGTCCCATCAGTTGCCTATGCTCGCTCCCCAAAAGCACCCAGTAGCTCCCCAACTAAGCCATTGGACCAAGGCCATCAAGCCGCCCAAGGCACTCCAAGGCAGGCAGCACCACATCGTGCAAGTCCTGACTAGGCAGGCAGCCTAGTTATGCCACTACAGTAAATGCCAATTGACATTGGAACGTGACCTACTTGAGAGTAACAATATATCCAGCATCTTGTGAGAAAAGATCTCTGTCGCATCGATAATATGCCTGTCACTACACAGTCCAACGAAAATTCATAGTGCAAACACGATATCTAACCTGACCACTTCAGGCCATCACATGGCATTACCAACCAACCATCCAACAAACAAACGGCATCAGCATCGCCTGCAGCTCCACACTTCCCCGCTTGGCGACCATCTCAAAAACGCGACACAGGTCGCTCAGGGCAAGGCCGCTTCCAGAGATATGGCTTGCGGCCTCCTGTGTCACTCTGTCGCAGCCAGCGCAGTCCCCAGAATTGCAATCAAACTACTGATGTTACATATATACATTTACATATTAATATACATATACAACCTCCGCGTGTAAACGCATGCTGAAACACCCTGAGCATCCCTGAGTCCATCATTACTTTGTTTGCTGGCAATCTTGCTTCTTGTGGGGGATTCTCTTTCACAGGCCTCACTGCACATGTCGAACAAAATGTGTGATTTGCATACCCTCATGGAGATTGCTTCGGAGGCCTGGCACAACAAAGTTAGCATTTTCATTGTGCACAACTCTCCGAAATTAAGAGAAACCTCGTGAGAAAACTAAACAACGCCTGACAACGCCGTACTGTTTGCAATGGGGAGCATGTTACTATCACTCCTCCATGAGGCTCGGCCACCAGCCCAGAATGGTGGGAGTTCCATAGACATGCTCCAGGAATGCTTGCAGTGTGAGGTCACAGTGTAGGGAGCTTCTCACCTCGGAAGAGATGCCGGACGAGACTTTTCTACCGAGCTATATAATCTATATACTTCTGACAACTGTGCGGCCCTCTGGTTGGAAGCACTTCAGAAGGTTTCCTAGCGTTTTAAGGCCTTACAATTCTTGAATTTTTGCTCCATGTGATTCATGTGATTCGTTGAGTTCAACATTGCGATCCTCTTCCTATTACTACGCGGAGACTGCAGCATTTGGAAGCTCTGTGCAAGTTAAGTTGCTCGGTCCAAAGGTGCTAAGGGCACTTGAGCGCAAAGATCTGGCAACTGGTGGCTGTCCAGCTTACCGTCCAGTGGGCACAGTCGACTGAAGACTTCCTGATCGACAAAGCGCTTGACAATCTTGCACATGATTGCCACTACTACTGGCAGCGCGGTGTCTATTCCCCCCCAAAAAAAAAAAAACAAGGCGGCGGCGGTGTAACAAATTATCCATTGCAGCCTGCCTGTGCCTCAATCATGTTCAGGGCATGCTGTGTATTCCGTGCACCTGTTCATGCAGTTTGTACTGTAATTTTTTTCGGTGGATGTCTCAAAGGGTTCTGTGCCAGTCGACGATTTCTCTTGCATAAATCGGGGGGGTCAAATTGAGCAAAGGCACAGCCAGTTCAAGGACCGTGGGCGCTTGCGGGTTCTCATGCGTTTGTGCGAGTTTGGCTGCTTCTCCCGCAGCGAAAGCACTCCTGGGCAAAAATCATTGAAATTGTGCCAACGTCCCAGGCAAGCGAAAGTACCCACTGCTAACAAGAAAAGTGAATGTACATATATATATATATATATACATATATAAAAACTCACTGGCCTCTTTTCAATGCGCTCCGCAGGAGGATCAAAAGAAATGTTAAAACGACACAAAATAACCTTTCACTAGGCTCCACGTCCACACTTGACGTAAGGGTGTCTCGACCCAAGGAGCACA
>CAXAMN010023640.1:503336-521301 GCA_963970005.1 Durusdinium trenchii
GTCTGTGAAAGAAAACGAAAAAACAGCTCCCCCCCTTTCCTCTTTCCACGTCCCCCTTTTACTGCGCCTTCCGCGCTTGCTCAAGTGGGCTGGTGGAAGTGAAGTTCGATTGTGAAACACACGAGTGAAAGGAAGCAGAGCTTTACTGGGAAGTCGCAACTCATTCAGGACAGCCAACCCCTCGTTGATATATATGCGTGCGGTCTTCGCCGCTTGCCATCTGCCCACAACTAGTAGTTTGTCTAAATTTCCGCGCTTACCAAACCAAAAGGTAGCCCCCCCTCTACGGAGGGAATAGGGTCGAAATTCAAACAATGTCAGCAAAGCATCCAGGCAGGCTTTAAAAAGACGCCGCCATTCATGGTCCTTGGACATAAAAAAGTCTTGGGCTTGTTCTTCTCTTTCCATTGCCATAGCCACTTCAGTGCTGGTCCCGACGTGATCGTCACTGATTCGGCAGCTCCTACTCGCTTACCCGACTTAGTTAGGCCTAGCGAAATTACAGTGACCGACTTTGGACCCGACATGCTCATGTCATTGCTCTTCAACCCCAGGAGCTCGCCCGTGCGAAGCATCCCGTAAAAACCTAGCAGCAAGGAAAGGCCGAATCCCACATGTCCATGAAAAAAGCTCCATCCGACCATAGCAAACAGAGCAGTCTCCAGAAGTGGGGGGGCACGGTTCGGCACCTCCTGGACGTGCCAAGTCTTAAGCAATCTCCATGTCTGAGGTAATTGTCCCCGAAGCTTAGGGTCCAAGTCCTGTAACCCGGCAACAGTATCTGAGGCGAGCCCACGGCCCTCTCCCTCAGACCACAAATGCTCAATGTATTCAGAAAGCAAAGGGTCAAACTTGTCCCGCCGATGTGGTAGTTCAAGGCCATTGTGTGAGAGGAAGTCATAGAATTTGGAACGCGCCTGCGTATATCTTTGTTGTGTCTTTTCGGATACTGTTAGCCCTCGGAGGGGCCCAAGCGCTTGCCGCTGTTTTTTCCTATCTTCTTTTGTGTGACCTTCAAGAAATCTCTTCCTTACTTGAGCCATTTCTTTTGAACTGCAACTCCCTTGCCCTAATGCAGACAGTCGTCATGTCATTCGCGCGAGGCCTATACCTGGGCAACGCAGAACTTCCGATAGATCACGTCCACAGTTACTTCCCGGTCCAAATCGCGCACGCCTCCGGCTGGGTCGATCAGCCGGATTCTGGGATGTGTGGATGTAACCCCAAATGGGGTGAAGGTCACCGGCTAGAAGATAGGAGTTCAGCTGCATGATGATGGGTTTCAACTTTCTGCTTGAGCTTCGGCCTCTGGCCAAGGAGTGTAAACACACCAGGCTGTCTGTCAGGTGCAGAAACCGCACCCCAATACGCTTGCAACGCCACAACCTCCACTTGATGGCGGTCAGGATGGCACGCATTTCAAGGGCGTTGATGTGCTCACCAGAGTGCTTCCACCTCCACCCCGTGATCTCACGCCATTTCCACAACCGCCCTGGCACGCTGGCACGTAACCTAAAATATCTGGGTGCAGGGTCACTACTGCTCTGCACCATGATGTCCTCTCCCTTCATGGATCCCAGTCCTAAAAATTTGTTAACCAAGTCCGTCTCATGAGCATGCTGGCGAAGCTTGCACTCCTCCCCGGCGTCAACTCATCAACAATGCGTTGCACCCCCGCGATTCTCCCTAACCCCGAAGGACCAACCAGCTGGCTAATCAACCATGCAACCACCCCAACGCTCCAACTATTGCCTAGCAATGTGAGCCTTTGGTCCTCATAGTTACTGCCGCGCTGCTCTTGCTTGGGGACGCAATTTTTTGTATATCCTACGGGGAATCCAAGACAGACCTCCCGCTCCTGAGAATCTGGAGACGTCCCTCCCCACGCTTGCTCCACAATATATTGCAATCTTTGTATTGGTATGGGGGGAACCTGAACTTGTCTCTCTCCCACCTCGCAACCTCATGTTTCTGACAACCTTCCAAGCCTGCCGGTCTCTTGCCCGGGGCTGCCGGGGCCTGGATGTTGTGAACGTCGGGAGGCATGCTTGCTCTCGCGTGGCCGTGAACACAATGAAATTCCCTTGGCATCGATTCTGTAGGGCAACCTATCAAACCTCCTGCTCTACTTTCCCAGGCTTAGGCGTGACAAACCCTAACTCCCCATCAAGGAGTGCACCCTGCATCTCCCCCTTGAGCGTTCGTTCCACGGCTTTCTTTGGATGTCTGGGCAAACCGTGCTGCTCATAGGAGTTTCGAAGGTTGGCCACCTGTTCTGAGATGGTGCCTTTGATCGACTCAGCAAGCTCAGCCTGGACCCTCTCCAGGGCATCGAAGTTGTCAAGGTGGACCCTGTACATGTTGTCACAACTAGGTAACCCTTTATCCTTTCGTAGTTCCCCCTCCCCACCAAGAGGAGGCTCTGCTTGCTGGGCTGATCAACGCACCACGTTTCTGTGTATGTGTTGAGCGATGGATACGGAGTTAATGAACCCCATGGGTAACGATCGATTGCTTCGGTATCAACCGGTTGAATCCCAAATACCGCTTCCATGACTCTGGCACGGCAAATAGGTAAAAGAAACACCTAATATCTTCACTGGATAGTAGTAGCACTTCTCCCTCCTCCAGTAGATAGCCGTTCATCCCCGCCAAAGCCGGGAGCGTGCCCACATCTCCCGCCAGACTACGGCACAAGGCATTGACCGGCGTGAGATTCATGATTGGGCGTTGAGTCTCCAGCTCCCCCTGCAACTCGCCCTTGCCTACCGCAAACAGTCCATTTAGAACAGGCTTGTCGTCCAAATGGTATACGTCGTCCAAGGCCATGATCTCGCACACTCCCTTTGCCACCAGGCCCTCAACCAGAACCGCCCATTGACCATCCTGAACCATCACCTTTGGTCGCCTTACTACATGTTGTCGTTCCTGTAAAGGGATCACATAGTTGAGGGTCCCCAAACGACAAAAGGATTCGAGGGAAAGAGATCCTACCCCATTAGGCAAAGACTCTCTAACCCCAGCCCAGCAAAGCCTCTGGGCGGTCCTAACAACTTCCCCTGAGTAGTCAACGTTTCTCTGCTTGAAAAAAGAAGTGAAACAAAAGTCTTTCTCTTCCTCCATCCACACCGGGTTTCGTAACGTCAGACGAACCACATTTTTCTCAGCGAGCGCTCGCACGTAGGTCTCTGAACATCCGGCCATCGTAGTGGAGAATGGACCATCTGCCACGTGAGGTGTAGGACTTCCGAATCCAGCCAAATGATTCAGGGCAGTGAACACCCCTGTAGCAGCTTCGATCGCCAGTGAGCGGGGAGTGACCTGCTCAAGATCCTCCTCCCAAAGCCTCCTCAACGGGAATATGGGATTGTGGCGCCCGGCAGGTCTCTCCGTGTTGGAGCGCATCGTAACCTTGGAGTCTTTCCTCAACACGCTCACTGACTTCGCGATGACCTCTTGCATTGTCAGACGGGGTGTTTCGCCCTTACCAGCGGCCACCTCTTCGTCCTTTTTGAATTCGTTGTTCCCGGACTCCCTGCCACCAGGAGCCCGAGCTGACAATCCAGGAGCCTCCTCCGCTCCCGTTTTCACTCCGCTCATCCTTTCTTCTTGTTGTCGCCCCCACAGCCATACCCTTTGAAAGGCTCTCTAGAGCCTTCAAACGCTGGCTCATGATGTCCACCGCGGCTGCTGTCCTGCCTTGAATCATGCAATCCAGGCAGGCTCCCCAATGCGCTGCTTCCCGAAATACGACAGGACTCATAATCGTCGATAAGTGCTGCCGCACGTACTGGCTCACGATGGGGGTCAGCTGGTCGGGGGACGCGTTCATAGTGCCCAGCTGTAAAAGCATCGTCCTTTGTATGTCTTGAAGCAGCTGAGCGGTCAATACACCTGGAAATCGATGCCACATCCTCTGTACAGCTGTTTGCTCGGCGAACAACCCGGTTATGGCATCCTCCTGGACGTCCATCGTAGAGGAGCTGTCCGAGCTCCCCGAGGACGAGGTGTCGCCTTCCTTCTTGCTCTTCCCCTTCTTCGAAAGCTTCTTTGCCCTCTTTTTGAATCTTCGCCTGATGCTTGCATCGCTGTCCATTCCCGTCTTGCCGAAGATCTGGGAAAGCGGCTTGATGGCCTCGATGCGCAACCTCTCCTTCTTCTTTTTCTTCTTCTTCTTCTTTTTCTTTGCCTTGGATTCTCCCGACGTTCCAGGAGAGCTGGATCTGTCCTTCTTGGGCTTCTCCTTGACGGTCCCAACTCCTTTTCCTCTGCTGGCGGCCTCCTTCCGAACTCGCTCTAGATCGTCCCTCTCCTTCTCCACGGGTGCAACCTCCAAGTTGCGCTCCCAAGGCGTGTCGCCCGGAAGGTGTTGGCATACCTTTGAGCAGTGTATCAACCCATCCTCCCAAACCTGCCTCTCGCAGGCGGGGCCGCATATAGATGTGCTCGGATCTGCTTCGTACTGAGGCCGCTGACATACTTGAGCATGTTCTCGTTCGTCGTGCCCAATGCCTTCAAGGAGACCTCCCGGTCTCCCTGACTGCTCCTGATCTCCTGGTACTCGCCCACGAGGTCGATGGCATCGGACCAGTACTCTTCCTGCAGGCGAATCATCCCCCAGCTCTCCAACTCGTCGACACTCACCTCGTGGCTGCCTTTCCACTTGTCGGCCAAAGCTGCCGGCCGTCTCATCCTCCTCACACCTCCTTCGGCTGCTGCTGGCCTCCGCTTGGGAGGCATGACTACCGCTGCCCCTGGCTAGCCCGGATTCGCCGCCAGTACTCGCGGTTCCTCTCCCTCTTCTTTGCTGCCTTGGATCGCCGAGGCTTTTTTCGCCTTGGCCCAGGATCAACCCCTTCCCTGGTCCACCCTGGTGGTGGGACAGGTGGTTCATGGGGGGTCCGCCTCCTCTCCACGGGTGGCCTCCTCGAAGCTTCTCTCTTCCTCCTCACTGTAGTGCTCCGGCTCCTCACTCTCGGTCTGCCTCAGCTTCAGGAGATGGGCTGTATCCTCCTCTTCTCTCACGACCGCCTGCTTCAGGACCTGGGCTCCGTCCCCTCGTCTGGGCAATGACTTGGGGGCCAAACCTCCTGGACTTGGGCTTTTCTCTCCTTGTTGGTCAGGGGGCGATTCAACGGGCTTGCTCTTCTTCTCCTTCCTCGACTCTCTTCTTCTCTTGTGTTCCTTTTTTCTCCTTGGACTGAGCGGCTCCTCTCTCTTTTCTCTCCTCTTGCGTCCTTCTCCTCCTCCTCGGTAGTGGGCTCCTGGACGGCCTTGTCGACGATCGGTTCGTCTTGCTTCACCCGCTTTGCTGGCCTGGGCAGTGGTGGCAACACTGCCTTGGCCTCACCAGGAGCACCTCCGGCTCCCCCTGTTGCAGCCTCCTGCTGCCCGCTCTCACCAACTCCCGACTCCCCAGGAGCGGCACCACCGGCTTCTCGTGCCCTCAGCCGATGCGAAACCTTCAAAAGCTCCAGGTAGGTCTTAGGCTCCCGCCGCCCGCAAGGCCTCCGAAGTGCCCGTGTGATAGAGCACACGGAACACCTTCTCGAAGGCCCTGCAGCACTCACACTCACACCTGCCCGGATTGTGCTCCAGGCAGGTGGCGATCAGCTGAGAGCCAGAACACTGCATTAGGAAAAGGTCGTTTAGTTCGTTTTTACCTACGAAGCGAGAGACCATATATTTATTTATAATTCAGTCAATGTAGCGTCTTGCGCTTGCAAAATGATGACTTGTTCGGCTACGGCGGGTCCGCAAGAAGTGGGGAGCTCTCAGAAACTGTGATCGGCCACAACTTTATGCACAACTCTCAGCTTTAAGTCTTTAAGTTTGCAACAGGTTTTGGTGGAAGAAAAGGCATGAATCGTTTGCAGATTTTGTCACTAGTCACCAGGCAGCCGGCCTACAAATAGAATGTGGCCATGAATATCCATGAATCGTCATGAATCCATAAGAACCACCTCGACAATCCTTGGATCAAACTCAATAACGACGCACACTGACACACGTCCTACCTGGACCTACTCTACATAAAGGTGGACCCCTTCGCTGGTGATGCCGGGTGAGCGCTGGTTGATGTCAACGAACCCTCGACCCAAAATGATGGACCGTGTGGCTCCACCATCTCCATGTAGCTCAACAGATCCGTGGAAGCAGCATCACCCGCACGGTGAAAGGAATCCAAGCTTTGCCGAAAGACTTCCTGCAGCTCAAAGAGACTCTCCAAGAGTCCATTCGAAAGAAGCTTGGAGTACACCTTAACTGATAAGATGCACAAAGCATCAGCCTTCGGTCCTCGTCCAAAAGCGAGCGCAAACACTGTGGGTCTGCTGCCAGAGCTCGCAGGGCAATCAGAAGGGCAGGAACTGCGTCGCTGAAGGACTCAGTTGTGGCAATGGCCATACAACTGCTTCTGCAGCACTCTTACTGCACTTTCCGTGTGTCACTTCGGACAGCGCACACGATGTTGGAGCTTAGAATGATGTTCTCACATCACTCTCACTGGGCATTCGCCACCCACCATGATATGATAAGTTCATTCGGGCACAATGTTGGCAAAGCTGACAATATTCGACTCAATAGTCATGCACGCTGTATTATGTATAAAATATATGTTTATCGTTGCATCAGCTATTCTCCTCTGGCATGTTGAATGTTGTCACTCTGGCGCCTCTACTGCTTGCACCAGCAACGGCACAGCTGGGAGCAAGTGGCGGTGGAAGCCTGCCAAGCACACTGAGACACCGTAGGTCCCTTGATGTGTCCTGGGGGGCATGAACATTACTGAGTGCATTGCTGCATGGCCAAAAAGGGGACTGGATTTGCAACTTTTTCTGAGCTCTCAAACCCTTAAGCTTGTTGACGCGCGTGAGTGTGAGACTCAGTGTGAGAGTGAGATCTCATGCATTTGCTTGGGGCAGTTTCAGTCCCAGAAAATCCCATGCTTGTTGGTCGTGCAGGGGGAAAAAACGAGGCCTAAGAGCTGTCTTCCCCAACAACGTCTGGATGATGGTGATCCTCTTCATGACTGTTTGATCGGGATGTGCTCTATTCACATCTCGAGTACGCTGAACCGTTGGCACGCGCAGCCTTTTGAGCTCGGGCATCAGTGATCATCAGTGCATTACAAAATAGATTGATGTCTTAACGACATGACAAGGTCCTGTGGAAGGACTGTGCTCATAAGGTACGTCCGCGAATCAATGGGTCGAAGCTGTTGTCCTCACTTCACTTGTGATTTTGCCAGCTTTCTGGAGATGGATGATGGGGTTACATACTCGCCCTACAGGCGCCGCTTGAAGCTGCTTGCTACAGCAGTTGAAGAGTGGGCAGCCATGTCAGCTACTGCCAGTTTCGGACCAAAACATTTGCATCACTTCTGTTTTGCACGGCTGTACGTCCACCCAACGCACTGGCGGCCATTGGTGAAAGGACAATGGTCCTCTGCGTCCTCTGGTTGTTGGTCTTCCTACGCCGTCCTTCTGTTGATCAGTCTGGATGTTCCACGAAGGCATCGATTGGCGTGAACTTGTGAGAAGTTTTGGGAGACTTTGGGAGGGCACCTGTCACCTGTCAATGCCCCGCGGCCTTGAAAAACAATGTACAAGCCACTGCCCTACGCGCACCATATTTAGCACGCTTCAAAAAACAAAAGCATGGGTGGTCGAACGGTGCCGTGGTGTTTAATCGTTTGTCCCGACCAGTTCTTGCATGGTCTGTGGTTGTTTCATGTTTGAGGTTTCTTGGGGAACTTAAATTGTTCAAAATTATAACTATGGCTTTAAGGCTTTAATATGTTTGTTCCTCACTCCCTGACTCACTGGTGATGGTCTTCTGAAGGTTTTCCAGGGTCATAGGTTCTTTACTCTGGTCATCGTGTTGGAGGCTGGGAGGCGGATGGTGGATGGCAAAACTGATTCCATCAAACCAGCGAACAGCTAGGGTAGCGCTGAACAAGCGACATTGATGGAATCAGTTTTTTCCGCTAACTTTTAACTGATCAGTAGATTCTGAAATCACTGCCTCTATCCTATTCTATCTACTCAATCTATTCTAGTCTACCTTCCTGTCTTTTTAAAGTCTCAGAATTTCTAGCCGGGGTCACCATCAAACTTTCTCGCCACGCTCAAGATTAGAATGTCTAGCTGCAGGCCACAAGCCAAATCAAAATGTCTCGCCGCGGAAAGACTGGGTCCAGGTGGCAAAACCTATCCGACCGAACACCTGAATTGGAGCGCGGAGCGGACCGCCGAACTCTACCGGGCGGAGGGATAGATCCCATAGTCTGCGCCCCACATGGACAACTCCTCAATTGTTGAGTGCCAATTTCCCACTGTACTTCAAAAGGAGGGTCTAGCCGCTAGCCTTGCCTTGCCACAATTCTTGCGGTCCATCTGGATATAGGAATTCAACAAACTGATTTCTCTATCTCCCTCTCTCTCTCCTTTTGCGATTGGTTGGTGGTGAGGAAATAAAGGCCACAATGAGTTCAGAATCTCTCTCAAGGCTGTGGACGTCCACGAGTACAATCTGGGGCTCGAGCATCTGCCAAGCAGGTGGCAACAAGAGGGCAATTCTCAGACGAACACAAAACAAGCGAGGTGTTGATCGTTGAGACCTGGAACCATGATCCATGGATCGTGGGAGAACTGGAGCAGGTAACTCGAACCACAGGGCCCAAATGAAAAAGCGCAGCTAGCGTGGCTTGCTTACTGGTGAACCTTTGCAAAACAACCATACGCAGCCACATGTTCAACAAACTGCCAAATCAGAATTTCTAGCCACACCCACCACAAGAATTTCTCGCCGCTGGAGGGGGTCCACTGGCTAGCACCTACAGTAGGCACTAGCCAAGGTCTTTGGAACAAAGAAAGGTGTCGGCTAGCACCTACAGTGGGCGCTAGCCATCTTTAGAATCTAGAATGTAATCTGCAATCAACTATGAACTGCAGATTGCTAGCCTTTTCAGATGACGTACCTTTTGATTTTTGGCTTTGCAGTCACTTGCAGCCACTTGCAGCCACTAGACTTCAACCCTGTACTTTGAGTTCTTTATGTAAAAACTGTAAGATTTCTTTGTCGCTAGCTCTGCAGAAGTTTTGAATTTATTCTTGGAAAAGTCTTGGATTATTTCATGATGTCTCCGCGCGCAGCTCGGTTCTTCATAGAACAACATTGCAGAAATCTTGGTTTGCTTCAGAACTGCGTGCGCAGAAATCATTATATTCTCTGGACAGAAGTAGCAGTCACTTGCAGCCACTTGGGAGCCACTTGCAAGTGGCTGCGGCTGCAAGTGGCTGCAAAATGGAAAATCAAAATGCGCACCTCCTGCGAGCTCACTGAGCCTTTTGATGACTTCTGATTTTCCTCAAAAGCGGCTAGCGCCTACTGTAGGTGCTAGCCAGTGGCCTTTCTTATGAAAGCATGACTGCATCATAGGATTATAGGAGTCGATTTCTTAATTGTCTTTTGAAAGGAACTGGTAGCCATAGATGCGCCTGTATAAAAGGCCAGCGACTAGCACCTACAGCAGGTGCTAGCCGGAAAAACAAAACTTTCATTCTAGATTGCATCATATTTGGATCTATTCAGATTCTAAAGATTGCGAATGGTTGCCATAGTAAACGCTAGGCGGCAACTTTCTTTGTTCAAACGACATTGGCTAGCGCCTTAGGCGGCATGTTTCTTCAAAAGACATTGGAACGACGGTGAGGACAATGTGGGAGAAGCTCTTCGCTTTCATGAGAGGACGTTGGCAACCGACCTCTGGGTGGAAGACGGAGTCGGTCGGTCGATTCGCATCGAACGCCACGAAGGCGTGATGGCAAACAGGGCCAATTTGGTGCGACGATTCTTCCTGCCTAACAAAAGTCCACCACATGCTGAACAGTTTCTGACTGTTGGCTATCTTCATGTGAACGCATGCAGGGTCTGCCGAGCAGTTTGCACAACACAACAAACTGCTTGCTTCGACGTGCTGGCATCACTCCAAAAGAGCATCGTTGACTGAAGATAGACCCGCGGCTCAAATCATCAAGGACAACCACCTTCTGGGCATTAGAGCCAGAATTATATAGCTGTTTGCGTTCGTGTGGAGACGGCCCCTTCTCGTCCCTTCTCCTGCCTTGGGTGGCCAGGTGGCCCGCAACGAGAGCGAGCCGTCTGGGCGAGTGAAAGGCCTTGGAGCTCTCCTCAGCAGGAAAAACGACGAAACCAAGGAATCCAAGGACGGTCAACTGCAAAGATTGAGCCGGGGTGACAGTTCTGTGAAGTATGCTGCGTGCGTGCGGGCGGGCGGTGTGGGTGTGGGTGTGTGCGTGCGTATGTGCATGTTGTATATGTGATTCCCAAAACCAGGAAGGTGGAGAGGCATTCATCGTGCATGTTTCTTGCATGCGTTGAAGGGTTGGTGGCTCTATGCAACCCAACACTTCGCCTTTTTGATCTTTTTGTTGACCAGGTCAACAAACATCAGTGCTCTGAATCGGACAGTCAAGCCTCTGGCCAGTCACACCTCTTCAAGGAAGCTTCGAGGCATTCGACCTAAGCTTAGCGCCCAGGCCACAAACTGAAACCAGACTCATTCAATCGCATTCAGTGCTAATGACGCACATTGATTCCATGTAACTTCCAATGTCGCTGGGCGAGCTCCGACCCCAGACAAGTCACATAGCTCTGCAGGAAGGGCCCTGCTGCTAGGCTCTGGCGCAGTTCCTCAGCTGTGACGACTGTGGGCGAAAGTGTCAGTGTGACAGAGCAATCAACCACATTGAAAGAACTAGCGCCGAACACCTTCTAAAACCATAGACTTGGGCTTGGTCGGTGAGCCACTGGTCTATCAATCTGCATATCAACAGAAGTGCCCATCTTCTTCAGCAATCTGCCACTGCAATCAAGCCACGGCTGTGTCTGAATCAACAGGCATGCTGCTCAAGCAATTTGAAGCCAGCAAGCCGCAACAAAAGCCCTTGCATGTCTCAGTCAAACATGTTGCAGAGTCTGAGATGACCAACACAAGTCTCCACAAATGACAAAGGGGCTCTGCTATTGCGTGGCTGCCTGGCTTTACACGTCTGCCTGGCCTGCAAGGGGTCCTCCTGGTCATGAAGCAGCTGCTTGATCTGGGGCCAGCCAAGGCTTCCAATCCTTGGTGCCGAACCTGCCAATCACCTCAAAACAATGCGATGGTAGTTAACAATTCAACCAAAGGGCCGCATGCCAACATCGCTCCCCGTTGCCAATCATATTCTTATTCTTATCCGTTTCCCAGATGCAGCTAAAGGGCACCTCTGTGGGATGCGTAAAAGACATGGAAACGAAGACATCAAGAGCTGCATGCGAGAGCGCTGGAAAGCCAAAATTCTCCTCCAAGCGGTGGCTGCGTACCGCTTAAGACGAAAAGTGAGCAATCCTTTTGTCAATTCAAATTTAAATCGAACAATCGTGCTAAGCAACCTGGCATCCAGCAGTGGTGACCCAGCACTTGTTCAGCAAGCGAGATGCCAACACAAAAATATCTACAAAAAGAGTGAGATGAGCGAGTGCCAAAACCTGTGCACAAAAAAGAAGGAACTCCATGAAGCATGTTGGTCTCGTTTTTGGTTGTTTGCTTGATCGCTTTACTATGTCGGATGCCAGTGTGAATTTTACATATGGATATTGCTAAAGGTGATGGAAAAGAAAGAGAGAGAGAGAGAGAGGGAAAACAAACAATCTATTCACACAGTAGCCCTCGTTCCCCCTTTGCCCGAGCGATTCCTTTTTTGGGGCTCTTCAACTGTGGCATACGGCATACACTGAATAGGAAATTATGCAAAAGGAGATCCCGTTCATCTAAACACCACTTTTAGTCAAACATGGTATCGTTTTGGTATCGCTTTATGTAAGGCAGAAAGCGCCAAGCCAAGAAATACCAGTTTGAAGGAAATTGACTGAGCCGATATCTGGTACCGCTTTTAGTTACAGGATTCCCCCACGGTTTCTGGAAAAATAATCTCTCACATAAGGTTTCTGACCAGACCTTTTTGGCAGTTGCTCAGGTAAAAAGGGGGTGTAATGGGTGGGGAGGGCAAATTAACTGGGGCAAACATGTTTCATGAATCTTACGGGCACAAGAAAAAATCGGCTCAAGTGATGGATGACAAACTTAAGGAAAAGCCTGGTACAACAAGGCACCAGGTTGTGAAACGTGCACAAACGGCAAAAACAAAGAGAAGGCCCCCCCTGTACCCAAATGAACCCTTCAACACCTTGCCTAGAGTCTACAAGACATTTAGCATGTGCATATCATACCCCCTACCTTAGACCGGGTCATCTACCCCCTACCCTGGATTAACTATTTTGTTGAATCCGGAGTACTCAACTATTTAATCCTGAGTTGCTCCAAGTCTGGCTTTGGAAATTCGAGTTTAATTAATCAGAGGGGTTTGAGTACTAACAAGATCATAAGCAAAAATCGGTCAGCAATAAATTGAGTTAATTGATCAGGGGGCCTCCAGGCAATTAATCTGCAGATTTTGAGTAATGAAACTGGTGTTTCAAAACGAACCGGGCAGGGTGGTTCACAACTTACATGCCCCTGGATTTATTCCGCGCCTATACCCAAGAGTGAAACTAATTCACAAAAAAAACTATACCCACCTGTTTTAATTAATGTTCTTTAAAAAAGTACTTAAGACAAACTTACTCAGGTGGTGACCCCACCTTTTACTCATTTATTAACCACGTAGCAAGCGTATTATATACACAATTGATCCACAGGTTGACAATTTTTTTCTATACCGACGGGCTGTAAGATAGAATGCATCTTTTCAAGATTTTTCCATTAATAGTAAGTTAAAATGCTGGGCCCCAGGTTTAGTCAAGAGCTATTAACAGTTAGAATTCTAGGTTCAGAGTGTGAATTTTAAAAATTTGTGAAACTGCAGGTAGGTACCAGGACTTCTTGGAAGATAGAATGCAGAGAATGCACACAAAAATCACAAAAGAAAAGGGCACACTTTGAATGCCATACCTTTTGCAGAATAGACAAACACAAGTAAAAAAGAACAAGAAACAAATGGTAAAGAACAAGAAATGGAAGCAGAAAGGCCAAGATAGAATGCAGAGAATGCACCGAAAAAACCAAAAGAAGAGGGCACACTTTGAATGCCATAGCTTTTACAGAATAGACAAACAAAAGGAAAAAGGAACAGGAAACAAATGGTAAAGAACAAAACATGGAAAGCAGAAAGGCAAAGACACAGGAGAGGAAACAGAAGAGAAAGGGGAAAGAAACATGACAAGGAAAAGGGTAAAGGCAAAAGGAATCGGACACGGAAGAAGAACAAGGAAAAGGAAACAATGGCTAAGACCAGGACATGGCAGCAGAACGGAGAAGGAAGGGCAGAGGAAACAGATAAAGGCAACAAATAAGAAAGGAACAGAACAATGAGACAGGAAAAGGGGAGACAAAAGGAAAAGAAAAGTGAAGAGGAAAAGAAAAGGCAAATGGAACAAGAAAAGGATAGAATGTCTCATGTTCGTGTCATTGTTTTCTCCTCCCTCCCTTCCTTGTTGCCATTTGTTGAATCAAGACCAGCATTCCAACTGTCAGTCTGTGAGTGTGTGTGTGTGTCCACACCTGTGCCTAAGGTTTTGAATCACAAAGAACGCTACTAGGGCCCCTGGTTTTGCTACTAAGGGCTCCTGGTATCGCTACTAACATATAGTTTTTCAGCGCGGAAAAAAGAGGCAGGGGCAGTGAATCTCATTCCATCCACTGCCCAACGAAGACGGTGGTTTGAGATTGTGAAGCGAGAAGGGACGCCTTCTCGTGTACCTGCAGGCCAATTTTTAACTCATCGTTTCACCAGTCTTAAAGAAACATTGTTAAACATCTACAAGTCCTTCGACCCAGCCACCTTTCGGTTCTCGTTCTTTCTGTTCAATCAAGTCAAGGGGAACTTCATACTGGCATTAGCTCTTGCGAGCAACAATCTAAGTGTGTTTTCGCCACAGGGTCCCACTGAGGGCTGTGGTGTGATCCCCGTCGATGGGCGCTGCGTGTGCATAGACCCAGATCCTGAGGGATACCATGCCGCAGGGCTCACTGAGACTCACACTCCAGTCCGGACTTACAATTTTTGGAATGACAGTCTTTGCTTGATACCACTGAAACGGCGCCGCAGGGCTTACTGAAACTGTGCCGCAGGGCTTACTGAGACTTGAACCGATTCGGATTTGCACTCTCATGCCTGTCTAAGTACCCACAGGCGGGGCTTAGGACGCGGGCATGTCAAACCACCGACTGCTTTTGTTGCATGTGCTTTTCATGCTCTTCGGTTCTTTCTCTCTTTTTGTTGCTTTTCGTTTCTTGAGGCCTTTCTTTAGGTTCCAGGTGTCTTTCAGACAATGGGTTGCGCCGGCCCAAATCGGCTACTTGAATGCCAATGATGGCAAGGCCCACGGGCCACCCTAACCCACCCTCCCCCCGTACCTCCCTGCCCCTGGGCCTCCGTTGCTATCCCACCCGCTATTCGGGCAACAGAAGGAACTCGCACCCAACACACTTGTGCGTTGGCGCCTTTCCTTCTGTTTCTCCTTCCCTATTGCTAGCTACCCGGGCGGTTTAAGACAAAATGTTCCGCTCGCGTTCTACTTTCATTTAACTAAGTGGGCCTCGTAACTACACCTATCTTTCTTGCCCTCTTAGTCTGCTTTTGTTTTGTTTGCTTTTACTGTCTTTCTAAGGTTTTTTAGGTGGCTAGTGCTTTTCAATAAAGCGCCAATATTGGCGCTATGTGTACAAAGCTTTGCGACACAAACGACGCTACTAGGGGCTTCTGGCCTCGCTACCAGGAGCCAGGACGGTACTCCCAGGGGCCTCTGACCTTTCTACGGGGTGTAAGGACGCTACTAGCGACTCCTCGCCACGCTACTAAACTGCAAGCAAGGGACAGTGCGCCCAGTACGGCTTCGTGTGCGCCTAAGGTTTTGAGTCACAAAGAACGCTACTAGGGCCCCTGGTTTTGCTACTAAGGGCTCCTGGTATCGCTACTAACATATCGTTTTTCAGCGCGGAGAAAAGAGGCAGGGGGGCAGTGAATCTCATTCCATCCACTGCCCAACGAAGACGGTGGTTTGAGATTGTGAAGCGAGAAGGGACGCCTTCTCGTGTACCCGCAAGCCAATTTTTAACTCATCGTTTCACCAGTCTTAAAGAAACATTGTTAAACACCTACAAGTCCTTCGACCCAGCCACCTTTTGGTTCTCGTTCTTTCCGTTCAATCAAGTCAAGGGGAACTTCATACTGGCATTAGCTCATCTAAGTGTGTGTGTGCGTGTTGTAGAACTCAATTCCTAGCAAATCGTCAGTTCAAGCCACTGAATGCAGCTGGGTCATAACAAGAAATGGCATTTGCACGCATAAGCTCAGTAAAAAAGACAGCGGCATTCAACAAACTTTGCTAACACTGTTTTATCTGGTTTAGGACACGTCAAAGATGCAAGTTCAAAAACCATGTCAAAAAAAGTAGGTTTCATTTAGAACGCCCCCAAAATGGCATCCCCTATGGAATATTTCCATGCCCGAAACTCCAAGATGACATTCTAACTTCCGGCCGCCGGTATAACCTTCAAATTTTCCACATTCTGTTCCACCCTTACAATTAGTCCACCCCCTGCGAGCTCATTAACCCAACAACTTGTCATAGGATTTTGCACGACTTCTTGTTATCCAGCCCCCTCAGGATTTGTGCGAATTTGAGAACTTATATCCGCCGACCCCGCCGGTTGAAGGGGGCGCGCGCCAGAGGAGGCAACCGAGGGCATGCTTCCGTGACAGCCAGAGGACCCGTGGCCAGAGGACCCGTGGGAGGCGAGAGAACGGCTTCTTGTGTACCAGCCAGAGGACCCGTGGGAGGTGAGAGAACGGCTTTTTCGATGCTTCCGAGGCGTTTCCGTGACAGCCGGCGGCTTGAAGCGTGGCTGAAGGGTCGAAAGCGGAAGACAGGGCGTGCTCGACGCTGCTGCACAGACTTATTTTACGGGTTCCGAAAGCAACGTTAGACAGTCTGGGAGCGTACGCGGAGGACCTCTTTCGGGCGATTTAAGGTCTCGAATTAGATTGTGGAAAGCTGTGGCGAAGGAAAGCACTCGGAACAGGTGTCTACCAGCCAGAGGACCCGTGGGAGGTGAGAGAACGGCTTCTTGTGCACCAGTCTGAGGACCCGTGGCCAGAGGACCCGTGGGAGGTGAGAGAACGGCTTCTTGTGACCCGTGGGAGGTGAGAGAACGGCGTTTTCGAGGCTTCCGAGCTTCACAGACTTATAATACGGGTTCCGAAAGCAACGTTAACGGGTCGAAAGCGGAAGGAAGGGCGTGCTTGACGCTGCTTCACAGACTTGTTGTACGGGTTCCGAAAGCAGCAACGTTAGACATTCTGGGGGCGTACGCGGAGGACCTCTTTCGGGCGATTTGTGGTCTCGAATTAGATTGTGGAAAGCTGTGGCGAAGGAAAGCACTCGGAACAGGTGTCTACTAGCCAGAGGACCCGTGGGAGGTGAGAGAACGGCTTCTTCTGCACCAGCCAGAGGACCCGTGGCCACGAAACTTGCTTCGACTAGTTGGCTGAGTTTCGTGGAGCTTCGTGCTTGAAAAGTCTCGTGTACCGTGGCTCCGTGTCTTTATCCAAGGCAAGCCGCTCTTTTTTTTGAAGTCTGATCTAGATCTTGCTCAGGGAGCAGTGGTGAGGCTGATCTAAGGGATTCGTTGGATGGACAAGGATGTTTGTCCTTGATTTTGAAGCTGGTTAGGCGGCTTGCGCCCTTTTACCAACAAGCTCCACACTGAAATTTTTCTAAAACTGCTGAATGTCCAATACAATGATTCCTGTGTGATGGTGTGGCCGAGTCCAGCTTAGGATGATGGACTTTGAGCGAACGCGCTGAAAAGAGCTTGGCACAGCTTGCAACACTGACAATACAATCACCATCAACCACCTGTACATGACATGTTAAGACCCAAATGTTTTTAAATCACACCTGAATGGGAGGAAATCTCCTTTTATATATAAAAGAACAATTGAATTGATCTATTGCGTTGCGTATAGGCGGACTTCTGTCCTGTTTTCCAGCTTCACGGCTGAAATATAGATCCCCGGGGTCGGCGGCAGGGGGCGGAGCCCTTACAATCCGGGCGCCGGCCACGGGCCCGTGTCCTTGCCGGAGGCCTTCGGTGGTAACCGAAGGTTATATACGCTCGCCGCCCCTGCCGCCGACCCTTTTGTTGGACCGCGTGTATACCCCCGCCCGAAGCGTGTCGACAGATTTTTGACGGATTTTTATGTTATTTATATTTTATCTACCAGCATGATTGCGCATGATGTGGGAAACATCGTTTTTTACAGTGTTTCGTGGCCTTCGGCGGACATGACTTGCGTCTAACAGGGCACTGGTGGTGTCGGTTATGCGTGCCGCGCGGACAGGCTTAATCGACATTTCGTGGGTGTTGGGCACAGAAGTTGCCTAACATTTCCCCAACATAGGCCCAAGATAGCCAACATATGCCCAACATAGCCTCCAAGATGGCTCAACATAGGGCCGACATATGCCAACATGGGGCCAACATACGCCAACATAGGCCCAACCTAGGCCAACATAGGCCTAACATAGGCCGACCTAGGCCCAACATAGGCTCAACTTGGGCCCAAGATGTGCCTAACATAGACCACATGGGCTCAACTTGGCCCAACCTAGGGCCAAGAGCGAAACCGTTGAACACAAACCCTCACCCTGCTTGGCCGGCGCCCGGCTGTCAGGCATAAGCCTCATAAATCCGGGCGCCGGCCACGGGCCCGTGTCCTTGCCGGAGGCCTTCGGTTGGTAACCGAAGGTTATATACGCTCGCCGCCCCTGCCGCCGACCCTTTTGTTGGACCTCGCGTATACCCCCGCCCGACCCCCGCCCGACCCCCGCCCGACCC
>CAXAMN010023640.1:570971-630646 GCA_963970005.1 Durusdinium trenchii
CCAGCCCGCTGAGAAGCAACTGCTGCAGCAGCCACAGCACCACCGCAAGCAAGGACAGGTAGAGCACCAGAGGATGGCGCACTTTGTGCCCGCGCCATTGCGGCATTGGTGCCCCGAAGGCTTGGGGCATTGGTGGCTGATGGTGCCGCAACAAAAGCATCGGAGGCAGCATTCAGCAGCGCAAGCCCACCAGCAGCTGCACCCGCCAAGGCCATGTTGGAGGGTCTCTGCATCTTCTTGCGTTTCAAGATTGCTCAATGTAGAACGATGAAAATGCAGGAACCAACAGCTTGAGCCAATTATGCCATTATGCGCAGTGTCACAACACCTTGCACCACAAAGCAAGCATGCCGCATGCCCAAAAAAGAAGCACACACGCACAACATCCATTACTTGCTTCTACTCCGAAAGTACGGCGCGGATTCATGTGCAGGTAAGCATGGGAACCTGCAACTTGTCTTGCAGCTTCTCCTGGATGTCCAGCAGGTGCTTTACCTGCAGTTTGGTTGCGGAACTTACCCTGCTGAAAAGAAACGCACCAAATAACAGAGCAGCAAGACACAAAGTGGCACAAAAAGACCTGCAACGGGCCCGAGCGCTGCCGCCGAACCGCTGCTTGTCGAAGATCGTCCACGAGCCTATCCGAGTCGAGGCCCTCTGGCAATGCCATGGTGGAATCGGCCGGTGAGTCGGCGAGCAGCTCGAGCTGAGACAGCACCGTAAACGATCCAATCGGTAAGCATTGCAGCCATCAGCACTTTTGACAAAATGGTCTTGTTCCATTGCTTGTCTTGCTTGGCTTTTGTTTAAATGTTGTTTTACTTTGTATTTATGCATATGTATGCTTATTATGCCTTTCTTGTTTCTTCCGCTGGCGGTTGATGACCTAGCCTGCACCTGTTGCTTCGTGAGGCAATCTTGGAAGTTCTCGCATTGTCTCAGAGTTAAGGTGGCACTGAGCACGTGACCACCAGAACTGTTCGGCCTCAAGCAAAAATGTCCAGTCAGTTTGTTCACTGCTTGCAGTACCCAAGGTCAAAGCCAAACACTTTCCGCCGGAGACCGTGGAGAGTGCCTCACGGTTGAAGGTCAGCAAGCATTAGTACGATGCCCTTATGACCTGACAAGCTTCATTCCCACAACAACGCTTAAACAAGCCTCCGTCTGGATTTGTGCAGAAATGTTATCTATAGAGCTTATGTCTTGGCTGTCAGACTTTGTTCCGCAGGTATCCTTGCATCCTGCTCTCGAAGAAATCAAGGGGCCATTTTGTGCCGTTGGCGTCGATTGCCCCACCATCTTGAGTGGCAGGTCTCCTTGACAGCTTTCGCTGCGGACCATTGAAGCCAACTAATGTTCAGGGAGGAGAATGCTTCGTCTCGAATGTACACTGTCTATCGACTGGCTCACCACAGTCCCAGAAACTGGAGAAGTGTCATACTATCTCCTCTCAGTTGGCTCAACGCTCATACTGGATGGCGGCGCGCGTTCCCGGCTCCATGATAGGTTTTATGAGGTCGTTGATGACCTTCACATGCTCTGGGTGCGCTGCATAAGCCTCGTAGGCCTCCACCGAGGGGAAGTCGGCAAACCAAGTGCATGTGCGGTTTTTCCCCGCTGGGTGGCTTTGCCCGCTTGGCAGCTTCAAGTCCATGCCAAACCTGCCGATTGATTATCAATCCTCCAATGTCAATACCTACCTTCAATCCAACTAGCTTATCAGTAGCTCGGAACGCAGCACCCACAGGCAAGGAATTGTGAGTCTGATCGCGCCGAACCTGCCAAGGATACAAAGAGTGTTACCACGTCTTACCTGCATGCACACTCCGACTAACAAGCATGGAAGTGGAAACCATTGGAAACCACCCTGTTCGTAAAGGAACATACTCATGCCAGGGTCCATTTTCCACTTCCGTGACAGTGAGTCGGAGGGTACCTGCCACATGCTGTCCCTTCTATAATGAGAAGCTACACAGATCCAATATAAAAAAATAGAAATCTGGGAAATGACATGTCAGTCATCTCACTCTCTGCTAAGAAGCTCAAAGTCCAAAATGCCACAGGTGTCTTTCAGCGCCGCCAGGCCCTCCTTCACCGCCAAGATCTGCTCAGTGCTCGTGGACTCTTTCACGCCAATCATCACCACATGTCGCAAGCCGCGAGAAGCTGCACTCATCATCACCGACACGCGAAAAGCGAGGAGCTCAGACCGAGCGCTCTGCTGGGAAAGCAACCAAGGCACGATGGTGCTGATCTTCGAGCCAAGCGCACCGACTGTGAGTTACATGCAAACCGCCTTGCGCTCTGAGGATGAGCAAAACCGATTGGACGTTAGTGGCCAAGTAGAAAGAAAGAAAGAAAAGAATGTTGCGAATGGACTACTACCATGAACATCCGTAACATCCGCTGCTGCTTCCAGTTTTATCAGAATCGCCAGTGAGCTTCCCGAATCCCGCTGGCGAGATTTGCCAGGATGGTCACATTGTGGTTTTTTTTTCGATCTACTTTGTGCTATCCTACCAAACTGCCTGTCATTTCATTCAGGGGCAAGTAAGGAATCCTCGTGCGACTCCTGAGCAGAGGAGGCACCAAAATGCACCAAAGCCAATGAATCTAGGGAAATAGCTGCATAGCTTGCTTGGTCAAACAAATTCAACCAAGCCAACAAGTAATATAAATTTGCAAACCGCCGAGTTGATCCGAGTCGAAAACATTTAGATAACCGACATTGATTCTCGGCCTCCTCCCGGGTGGCACCAAAGAGCGCACCAGCTGCTTGAAGGACTTTGAGGATGAAGTCAATCAGAGTCGCAATCCTCATGTTTCTGTGGCTACACCAACTTGTGACATCGAAATCTGACATGTGGAAGGCATGAGCTGGTTGGTTCTTTGCTGTGCATCTTTGCAGGGAGTTCTAGGGAGCAAGGCGCACCCCAACCAACAATTGGAGCGCGCAAAGAAGACGAGTTTTGTACGTATAGGCGGCTGCGGCAGCTGCTCTGTAAAACACAATAAGGCCATGGCTCAGATTTAGAACTTTGATCCAGCTACCCTCATCCAGCCCCTCCATCTCGAAAATGAATACACAAACCAGCATGATCACCTCGGGGTCTCCACGGTTGTCTGTCTTGGAGAATCATGCACCGTCTTGCACGCCTCTTGGATCAACACACACACACACATTGTCACACACTGTCACACATGGCTACAACATGCGCCCAAAATTGGTGCGCAAACGGTCTAGAGCCTAGAAGAATTACAGTAGGCTCGCTCTCAGAGGCTCACATCTGCACAGCCTGCAGCCATCGAATAGCAAATCTCAGGGCCATGTTGGTCCAGTAGCTGGGACGTCGTCATGAACAAGCCTGCCTTGAGCGTCAAGCGGCGCACGGTGGCAGTGGCAATGGAAACCGAAAAAGTCTATACATCTCTGTTCGGCCCTACATGGTGTGGCTCCAGACGGGGAGCAAAGAATGCCAAAAGGATCACCACAGTACCCAGCATCGCCGACATCATAGCCAGGCCTTGCACCACCTGAGGCATGCTACAAATGCCTGAGTTGTTCCCCAAACAAACCCCCGCTATCCTCTGCTATTAATTCTTCATTGCTTCGTCTTGAGAGAGATTTCACAGTGTACCACTAACACCTGGCAGGTGAGATTCCCAGCGTGGTGTCTAAGTGGCTCACAAAGGATGCACCCACATCACCAGTGTACTGCCAGAACCACCAGGAGGCGGTTTGATCGCAAACATCCCATGCAAAAAGCACCGTGAAGTAGAGCACGCTGAACTTCCTGCTCGACTTGGGCCAAATTAGTCACCCAAAAAAGGGATTATATATCTGCATATGTATGCACACACACACACACGTATTGTGCATGTACATATAAGAGTACATATTACACGTGAAATGGCCTTGACAATCAATGAGTGTGTCCTCTCTCAAGCGTGTCTCTGTCTCTGGTGCAGAACAAGATTTTCTCCCTTGACGGGCCAGGGTCCTGCGTCGACTGAGACGTTCCTTCTGACAGCGTTGACCCTGCGCCCAAACACAAGTCAAGCCCGTGAAAGCGAAGATCAACAGCCTGGGAATTGGCTTCCGCAGAGTCACAACCCATTCCGACTTTCCACAGGGTCACTGACAAAACCCACAATCGACTGGCAAGGAGCGGCACCAAAACATTTGGGTACCAAAGATCCACATTGCAGCAGGTCAGCAAATCTGTGGTGCTGCAGTAGCCTGTGGCATTGCTTGCAGGAGCGACTGTGAGTGTTTCAACAGTTAGCACAGCTACAGTCTGAAGCTTTTGGGGTTTCTCCACTGTGGCCGCTGTCCCAATTCAGGAAGCCCTTGGCTTTATATAAACAAATCTCGTGGGCTCTGCACGAGTCAGAGCCTGAACAAGGCCTCGCTACTAGGAGCAAGGGCATCGCTATTAGTAACAAGAAGCTACTAGTAACAATCAAAGGCATCGCTACTAGGAACACCTGAACACGGCCTGAAACTTGCATCCATTGCCCATGGGCAAACTTCGCTCATCTGGGTGGCCCCACCAGCGGCGCAACTGAAGTCCTGAGCTCTGATCTTCTTGGCATAGCCCTCCGGACAAGAGAAGCTTTCGCAACTGCTCAAACAACAGGTCTCGAAGCCTGGGCGGTAGGTCTCAAGAGTTGGACGTTCGTTTCCTGCAAAGGTCTTCTGTTCTGTTGGTGTTGTTGTTTTTTTCTCTGTTCTGCCCACTCCTATCCGCTCCGACTGAATGAAGTAGGCGCCTAGTTGCTCAATGAAGTGAAGAGGTAAGCTACTAGGAGAAGTTCGCTCCTAGCTAGGAAGCAGGATAGCTTATGCTGTTCATTTAATAATTTGGTTCTTAGGTATTTAGTATTTAGTGAAACTTAACTTCTGTGACATTCGGTGATTTACACAATACATTTGGAGTTCGGTGATGTTTGGAACATTTGGAATATGCGTTGCCCGTACTCAATTAACATTGACAAGCACCAAGCACCCAAGCGTGAAGAGCGATTGGAGTGTACCCTTTGAAGGGTGCCGGCTACTATCTATAGGCTGTTTAGGCGGCACCCTTCAACAAATGCATTGCATGCATCTGCATTCATGCCCAAATCTAAGTAATTATCTTAAATCGACTCCATCTATATAATGTAGTCCGGTGCCTCCAGAATGTTTTGGAAATTTGGGAAATGTGGAGCAAGTGATAAGGGTCCGACAGGACTGGTCGGCCATGGGAAGTATGAAGTCTCAATTCTATCAGAAATCGCAGGAGTCTCGTCCAATTCTTGCATCTGCCGCGGCACACGGCATATGCCTGCAAACCAGCTCAGCAGCATCATGTCGCAGCATTGCGCTTGCTGGACACTGGAAGCCCAAACACATCACTTGCACCTTGAGTCACCATCACGGTGCATCACGGTGCATCACGGTGCACTTGTCCAATCGCTCTGCTAGTGTTCACTGGTTTGGGTGCTTGTCTTCCAACTCTGTGCCAATGCAATCCTAGGGGCCGTAGTGGTCGATGTCTCCGATGTAACTGCCGTCCTCAAAGTGGCCGTGCACTACGCCCCGACCGTTCGTTTGGAAAATCCATCCGATGCTCGTGGCAAAGATATACAGTGGAGGACAGGCAGTTAGAATATAAAATTCAAATAGTTCCGGTCTACATTGATGCCCCAAACCTTCCAAAATCGATGACCCTGGGGATGACCCTCGCAGACAGAATATGGGCCTTTCAGAAAGCAGGGGAACATATTCTAACTGTCAGTCCAAAACCAGGATACCTGCAAGAGACAAAGCTAGGCCTCCAAACCTAATAGCGATGGCCTCCAACCAACCTAATAGCAATGGCCTCCAACTTACGAGCGATGGCCTCCAACCTAACAGCAATGGCAACGGCCTCCACCCTAAGAGCGATGGCCTCCAACCTAAGAACGATGGCCTCCAACTTAAGAGCGATGGCCTCCAACCTAATAGGAATGGCAATGGCATCCACCCTACTAGCGATGGCGAGCGATGGCCTCCAGCTTTAGACCGATGGCCCACCTTAAGAGTGATGGCCTCCAACCAACCTAATAGCAATGGCCTCCAACTTAAGAGCGATGGCCTCCAACCTAATAGCAATGGCAACGGCCTCCACCCTAAGAGCGATGGCCTCCAACCTCAGAACGATGGCCTCCGATCTTCCCCCTGCTCCGTGTAAAACCATATTCTAACTGCATATAGGGGAAAACTAAAACGAATTCTAACTGCTCATCCGCCATAGTATATTTATATATAACTGCATGCATTGATCACCTCGTCTCTTCATCCCTGGCTTTCGCCACCCGTGCTGCTCAGGCACATAGGTAAGAGCACTGGAGGCAATGCCACAGGCAGTTGAAGGACCGTATCACTGGCGGGGTCTATCCTGCCAGGGAAATTGTACTGTTGTGATGGCGCCGCTGCTGGTGGCAACATCTATTTCGAAGCATCGACATCAAGTCTCGACTGTTCCTTCGCTTTGCACGTGGTGCGTTCCTCTGGGACCTACAGTACGTCTTATTCCCCTGGGGTTCAACATTCCGGAGGCGAATCAGCGATCCTTCCAGGCCTTAAGACCGTTTGGGCTGTTTCGGGAATGCAATAGATTAAGCCATTGGAAGAAACAACGCCTGCTTTCCTTCCACAGGGCAGGAGGACTCAGCAAACATGCAAAGGCCAAGCAACCAATAGAAATCATTTCAATATATTTCAATAGACTCGAAAATATGCTGAAGCCATTTGCAGCTTCCATCTCGCAGGGCCCGGCTCAAAGTTTCCAAAGGTTGTCACCTCTCAGGGGGAGATAGACGGAATCCCCAGATGAGCCAATTCGTTAAATGACATGTTGCAAATGTTTGCCGTGCGGGGCAGTTTGGTGGTTCAGAAATTGGAGCAGTGTACATAGTAATGATAGAATAGAATGGCAAAGAATCGCTTCAACACTGTTCTCGGGCCTTTTCTCATGAGACAACGCAGTCCAAAGTGAAGGAATCAAGCAAAAAAGATTACACGTGCTGGTCTATATACAAGCAGAGTGGTGGATGCGGCGGATGCGTAGTTAATTTCTTGCCTGATGCCGACTGGTTAGTAGCCAAACACCGAAAGCAATACCATGTGCCATGTGAGAGGACTGACACGTGCAATGTACAACTGTTTGTTGTGATGCGCGTTGTTGTACATTCAGCACGGCCTGATGTTGTCCAGCAATCCACTACAAATAAAGTGAGAAACTCATGTGCGCCAGGCTGCCGCAATGGCTCAGCGTGGGGCTCAAAACCCGCTGCAGCCCTGAAGCCTTTTCCGGCAAAACCATTGCCTTTGATGGCCTAACCCGCTGTCCAAACAGCTTGACCTTTTTCACCTCAACCTAATATAAGCAGGCAGGTGCTCATCAAATGATGAAAAAATAGATCGGTCTTCACCCCAAAACACCCAGCAGATCCAGGTGCTCACTTGCATTTATTCACAAGCCTGGTGGCTTTTGCTCCTTACTCCTTTTTAGCTTTTATTGCCTTGAAAATCTTCATCGCAGGTTCCCTCTTCCCCCCGCTCTCACATGTGCGCATCACTGCATCCAGGATTGCAACATTAGGAAGGAGTTGATTGGCGCACACGGCCTCCAAAAGGCCCAATGCCTCCTTCCACTTCCCCCTCTTCTCACAAGCGCCAATGGCTGCACTGAAGCTCACCAAATCTGGCTGAAGCTTGTGCCTGGATATTTCTCCAAACAGTCTCAATGCGTCCCTCCACTGTGAGGCTCTGTCGCAACAAGCCATCGCTGCACTGCAGCTCACCACGTCGGGCCGGTGCTTTTTCTGCATTGCCTCAAACAAGCCCAGCGCTTGTTGCCACTGAGCCCCATTCCCATCTGTCTCACAGGAACTGATGGCTGCACTGAAACTGATCACATCAGGCTCGACTTTTGAATTCTGCATGATCTCCAGCAAACTCAAGGAGTGCGGCCACTGCCCCGGTTTCCGGAATGACCCAATAGTTGCATTAAAACTAACAAGGTCCGGCTGAAGTTGCTCCCCTGTCATTGCATGAAGCAGGCCTAAAGCTTCAAGCCAGCGACCATCTCTCTGACAGGAACTAATGGCTGCATTGAAGCTGATGACGTTCGGTGCAATTCTGGCCTGTGGCATGGTGTCAAAAAGTTCCAAAGCCAGTTGCCACTGGCCCTCCCTCTGGCAAGAACTAATTGTGGCATTACAGCTCACCACATCTGGCTGAAGTTGTGCGGCCATCATCGAGTAAAAAATGCTCAGGGCCATGTGCCACTTCCCAGCTTTTTCACACGAAGAGATGGCTGCGCTGAAGCTGACGACATCTGGTTCCCAGCCTGCCTTCGGCATCGCCTCAAATATGCTTAGAGCACAACGCCACTTGGAAGCTTTTGCACAAGAGCTGATAGCAGCGCTGAGGCTTATGATGTTGGGAGGTAGCTGTGCCTGAAGCTCGGCTCGGTCCAGGTGACCACTGACCAATCTTTTTGAGTGAAATCATGCTACTTAGGCAAATTCCACCCCACCCCCTTGAGAAAAAAATTAGATAAATCACTCTGGCAAGAGACCACAAATTAAGTGGAACTAAACAAACCAAGGATGAATGAGCGAAATTCCGCGCTCCAAAGCGCGTGCACCCACACATGAGAGCACAAACGAGAGCACACATCTGTCTCTGAGCACACATTTTTAAAAAAAAAAATAAATAAAACGGCACACACACGTCAGAGCACACAGGCCCGACATGTCACAGCACACGTTTGCATTTGGAGGTTCAAGAATCGCTGTGCCTGCCACGAAATCCGTGCATCGAGGTCTACACATAGAGCCATAGAGGTCGCACATGCCACGAAATCTGCATGTGGCACTCCACAATGTGCTGCGCCTACCGCGAAAATCTGCACAAAAAAATCACACCGCGCAGCCCTGCCAGCGCGCTTCGCAACAAAAGCACGTCGCACTCCTGAGACATTCGACATGCTAAAATGAAGATTTTGCTGCTTTTGCGCGATACTTCTCCCGAATTCTGAGAATCAACCAGATGTCAAAGTGTACGACTCATTGCGCCCGCCACGAAATCAGAGCATGCACCACCGATTCCCGTGCCTGTGCCTCCAGGTGGCTTGGTAAAATTGGAAGTTCTTTTGAACGATTTTGTTGTTCTCAAATGTTCTCAGGATGTGGTCAACGGTCAACCCGCAGGTTTTCAATATGGTGCCGGCAAGGGGGGGTAACCACCAACTCCGAAATGTGCACGGCACCAAAACGAAAGCGCACTCAGTCGAGGAAAGCACCCGCTCCGGACGTTTGTGCGGGCCCGCTCCGTCGAACTGCACGAGAGGCATGAACGTGGCGTAACTAGCATCGATTATTATATAATATTATATAGTTGAACACGCTGGTGAGTATCCGCGATCAAACCCAGAGCTTCACACCTACTGTAGGAACCTCCAGTGTGACCACACTTTTTGGGCAAAAAGCAAACCAAAGCATCCTTAGAGGGATTGAGTGTTTGATCATCGGTGAGGAAGTTTCAAGAAGCCATGGCCTGCCTTCGGCATGCTCTCAAGCAGGCTTAGAGCGTGCAGCCACTGAGCACCTTTCTCACAGGAACTGATTGCAGCACTGTAGCTGATAACACTTCGCTCCACCTTGTACAAGGACATGGCAGCAAGAAGCTCACAAGCCCTTTGCCATGACCTAGCCTTCGAACATGCTGAAATTGCAATCGTATAGTCTCTGGCGTCAAGGTTCGCCTTGGGGCTGCCCTGCAGGATCTCAAATACCATGGAAACTAGGTCTGCCCGCTTCTCTTCCCCTAAGGCCTTCAAGGTATGCGGGACCCAGTGCTTCCCATCTGCCAAAGGCCCTACGATTGCATTGACGGCATCTTTTGATGGATTGCGGCGGAGTTGGAGCAAAGGGCTTAAAGGATACCTCCAGCTCTTCGCAACCACCTGGGTCACCTTCAGGCCAGACTTCATCAGACTTGGCCATCATCCACCAACACCCACATGATCATGCTGGCCGGGGCCAATGTAGCCCAAACACTGCGGCGGGAAATCAGAATCCGCGCAAGCTTCGCTGCGATCATTTCCTACGGGTGCCCAGTTTAAAGAAAGATGCTCTTAGGAATTGGATCCTAATTCCACATATTCCACTGCCCTCCAAAAAAGTCCACATGCTGCCCTTCTTCGTGTCATGTGGCATCCCCTCATCCCAAGCCAGCCCTGCCAGCACGTCCACACGCCTGGTCATTCTGTGGTCGGATCTTCAAGACCTTCTCTGCAGACCAGGGGACACCATAGACGTCTCCGGTGTGGCTCAACACAGCGTGACCCCACTTGCCCAAGCCATTTCCAAAGTCACCTAGTTGGATGACCTGCACAAAAATGGAACACTTCTTGCAAGGTCCGATCACGTGCAAAATCCAGCGAGTGTTGCTTGGCCTGAGTTGACGCCCCTTGGAAGTTGATCTTCAACGCAGCTGTTGCAGAGAAAGGAACAGCATAGATGGCACCATTTTCAGCCACCACCGCTGAGTGCCAGCTGTGGAGCGTGTTGCCTTGCAAATTGCTGCGAGCAGCCCTCTCCGCATGCCACATCCCTTATGCTTTTGCTCGGGGCATGTCGCTGGCATGGCTGAAACGTCTTTTAAAAGGGAAGGTCGGGAAGGTCGAGAAGGTATGGAATCACCACTCAACAAACAAGGACTGCACCTGACAGAAGTGAAATGGGTGGATTCCGGAAGCCCTGTGTGTGACAACATGTGACAATTATGTGTGCCAAAAACCGTCTGATGTGGGCGCATAACACAGTTTGGAGTCCGTAAACAATGGCCACCATTGCCTTGGCAAACCAGCTCATGTGTCCTGACTTCTTCACGGACCATATCTACCTGGCCCGGAGGTTCAGAGGCATGGTAATCCAACACAAAGCGTGGTATGGACTCCTAGCAGCTAGCAGTCCTCGTGAAGAATGATCAAAAGACTAGGCAGTTGTTACTTCGACTCCTGGTGATTCAGCGCACGATATCTCAAGTTGTTTTCACGTGCATCTCAGGCCTGCAAAGTTGAACAGTCAAAGCCCGGCAAGGCGACCAGCCAGGAATCCACGGCGAGGCCTCCAGCCCAACGGGACAGGAGAATCGGCCTTAAAAGAAGCAGCGATGAGGGCACAGATTTGGGTGGGCACAGGAGTTGGGATCCCTTTAGCCAAGAGACTTGAAGCGTCCTGCAAGTGGCAAACATGGAAAAAAATCTAAACTTATCATAATTCAGATGCATTATCCTGTGAGTAGCTATGAGTACCTTCACAAACAAATCAGCAGCAACTCCAAATTGTGCGTCCTGTGGGGATATGCTCCAGCTCCCGCACAGAACGAGCTTTCGGGTCGATGCGTAAAACTGAGTCAGCTTCAACAGGAAGCGCAAAAATGATGCCCTGATTGTTGGCAGCAGCAGTTCGCCACTTACCTTCCAAATCGCTGAAATCTCCAAATTGCATCGTTTCATCTGTCCGGGTGTCGATGCAAAGAACCATTCGTGCGGCCCACGGAATGCCGCAGACATATTCATCAGCCTTCACAGTAAATCCAAACTTCCCCTTGGACGTCACAGCAAGATGTCCAAGAGAACTCACCGCGCTGGACACGGGGTCTATACGCAACACTGCTGGTGCTTGCCACGGCATGGCATAGATCAAGCCGTTGGCACCTGATATGGGAGGATATGAACACATTCATACTGCTAGGCGATTAACAACTTTTAACAACTGCTCCTTGTCTGTCCACGTCCACCTCATGAAGTCTCCTGCCTTGTGCAGCGTGACGCCACTTGCAAAATGCAGTTCCAAGGTCGTCAATGCTCACTTTGGAGGCACCTGAGACCTGTGAAATCTTGAGAACGTGATGAGCCTCAGGACACGTCAAGTCATGCCAAAACCTGGCACAACAAGGTACACACAGGGTAAAGCTTGGGTGGTGAAACAGCAGCAGGTTCAACGAGATGGATGTCCCCCTCCCCGCTGTCTTCTGGCTTTTGGTTGGTCTGGTTGTTTGATGACTCAGTCTGTGGTGGCCCAGTCTGTGCTGTCAGCACAACGTCCACCCTCTTCATCTGTCTGCTCCTTGTTATATGTGTATGTATATATAACCATATGTGTATATATATATATATATCCCTCTCTCTCTCTCGAAAAGGCAAAACCGTCAAGGCGGGCCATCAGCACACCGACACACGGCCTGAAAACCTGAAAACTGAAAACGACTTTGAAATTGAAACGTAGTAACAAGCGCATCGCTAGTAGTAACAAGTGCCTTACTAGTAGTAACAAGTGCCTTACTAGTAGTAACAAGAAGCTTGAAACGGCTTGATGCCGTAACTCACCGAGGCGCGGCGCAGGGCACAGCCCAAAGGTCCCCATTGGCTTCAAGCAGCTGGGGCCAACCACAAAGCTTGTCATGATTGTGAAGCTCCTAGGAACAAGAAGCTACTATATAGTAGCTCCAGGCATTACTACTAGTAGCAAGAAGCTGCTAGTAACAAGGCACCTTACTACTAGGCCTTCACAGCACGCGATCACCTAGCTTGCATGATAAGGTTATCCGGCTCCATTGGTCACAATGCAGGTTTCCAAGGTGAACTCGGGTAACGACTATGCCTATGCCTATGCAAGTTGTTTGTAGATCATAACCATAATGGTCACTACTGTGGATATACTGTTCCGTGTTTGCTCTGCAGCAACTGGAAGAAAAAAAAGAAAACAACAACACGTCTCCGTGTGCACATTCCCGGTCAAGGTGTCGATTCCTAGGTTGGCATCGTAGCGGGCAACTACTACTCATTGGCACATCCATTGCAACTCATCAATTTGAGGTGCACATTCAGAGAATATGAAGGCTTGAAAGCGGGATGAAAATCCATCAAATGGGGAGGCGCTGGTAAAGTGTATATAACAGAAAAGCAACACCACCGTGCAGAAGCTGATCTTTCAGCCAAGGACATGTCACAGTCGTACAATGCATTGAAGTGCCAAGGCATCTGAGACTCTTAGAAGGCTGCTATCTTGAAGCCCAAAAATGACGCCTGCATCTCCAAAAAAGTTCAAGATTGGCGAGCAAGAAGTTTGCAGCTTTTATATGTCAGAAGCTCCACTTGAATCAATGAAATCTGACCAACTATACTCCATCCGCGCTTGTTCTTCCAATGCAACAAAGATTATCTCAATGCATCTAGGACGTACAACTCCCTTTGTCTCTCTCTCTCTCTATCTCTGAGCACTTCATCAACCTGAACAAGTCAACAAGTGTTTTATATAGTTGGTTGCCTCTGGCCTGTATTCAAAGCCACAGCTATGTCAAATTCCTGCTCAGAGATATCCGCAGACAGGGCTGAAGCAGCACACAGCATGGCTGTCAACTTCATGATCCTCATGGCTGCTGCTTGGGTCTGTGCAAAAGCAAAAGCACTGTTGTCGCTTCTGTTGTCGCTTGGTCCGAGTTGGATCGGTTTCGAGTGAGTGGCCTGCCTCGTTTCTAGACCCCCTGTCAATCTATCCATCTACCAGATCCATAAGAGAACCTCACGCTAAGGCCTTATTTTCCTGGAGGGGTGCTGAAAATAACGATTGAACTCCATCTCATTGACTCTTGGCTCGAGCGGAAGCTGCACACTCGAGTCACTGGAGCCCTGGCTGATTCATTCCTGTGAGTGCCAAACAAACAAGGCCTCCCGGACTCCCCTCAGGAAACAACCTCCGGACCATTTCCAACAATCCCAACAATTCTGTCACAGGGTGTGTCTCCGGCCAGCTAGGACCGGAGTCTACCCTGAAGGATCAGGATCTAAAGGGTCAATGATGAAAGCGATCAGCTGGTGATAGGTCACCACTTCGCAAATTCAGTTACTGAGGTCAGTTTGGTGTGAAATCGATCGAAGTCTCTGAAGTTGGCAAGCATTCACTCACCACTTCAGGACCTCCACTTCACCTAATTGTACGGGGGCGCGTCATTCGATGGCTTAGCTCTTTTAGCTTGCATCGGGACCGGCCCAACATGAAATCACCATCTTGTCAGCCTCAAGGGATGCAAAGGCGCACCAATCGCAGAGAATGCTCAGATTCCAAGCATCCTAAATCGTGTGGTTTATTCATTCATATGCACGTCTGTCACGCATATCCCTCACTGAATCTTCAGGCCCCAGCTAATGGTGCTGCTGATGGCCTTGCGCACGCGTGCACGTCTGCGTCGGCGGGGCTTAGCAGAAGGCTCCTCGACAACATATCTTCAACAATATATGATCATTGATGATTCATGATCTGGTTTGCTTCTTAAAATCAACAACACTCTCGGCAGCTCTGGTCCTATACAACACACAACTCATGATTGGACATGGGCGTCCTCCCGCACATCCTCGAAGTTTTCCTCCTGGACCTCCGGGTCATTCTTTTTCGCTGCAACGTCAAGGTTTGGAGCGATGAACATGGCCAAACGGAAGCGCCACCTACAGTGTCAAAAACCTGGTTCCCCAGCAAACGTGTTATTGCCGTGTTCTTGGTAAACTCTGCTGCGGTTCCAGCTTCCCTCATTTCCCCGGGCATGGTCTCTCTTTTGTATTTGCCTACGTTTGCGAATCCATGATCCTTCAAGCTTTGAGTTCGTCAACACAAGGGCCCAATAATCAGCCAGCGGCCTGTTCAGCAGGGAGATCACAGGCGCAAATAATCGACAACCACCTTGGTCTAAACAATTGTCCCAGTGCATGCTACGGGCATGAAGGCAGTATTGAGCACAGTTTCTTGCCCATACATGCGAGTGACGTCGACAGGGGTTGCTTGGGCTCGAAAAATGGCCCGGTCTGTCGTCGGCCGCTTGGGTAGCTTGGGTCTTCAAAGAGTTCGCATGCGTCTTTTTCTCCACCGGTCCGGAGATTTTATCCTAGTTGCCGCTCCTTCCGTCTCCAAAGCTGTGTGGGCAACACCGGCCCCGAACCCAACCGCGGGCTCCAGCTGTGGACACCACCGAGCCTATCACACCACCGGGCAGGAATCCTGTAAGAAGCTGCCATGTGCCAGATAGAATGTCAAGAAAAACACCAGACTACATGCCAGGACACACAAGTCATATCAGAACAAACTTTGGAACGCTTGCCAGGGGAACTGACATGACAAAACACCACGGAACACACGCCGCAATATATGTCAGAACACATGCCGGAACAAATGGCAGATTTGATGGCAGAACAACAAAACACATGTCAGAACACGTATCAGAACTGAAGTCAGACCATATGTCACAACACATTTCAGAACACATGCCAGCAGCTTTTTCTCGGTAGTTTCAGGCCCAAACTCCACACAAAGCTTCAGTTCAATCCTTGCAGTCGTGTACCCCATTGGGTCCGGTACAACTGCCTATTCATTCAAGGCCCTCTTTTTTTGAACGCAGCCTTCAATAACCCAAACGACTTCAGTGACCCAAGTAACCTCATGGAGATCTTGGTTCCACAGCTGTGCTCGACCACAACATGGCCCAGTGGCCCAAGTGGCAGAAAGCATTCAAAAAGAACATGGGTGTGCATAGTTGTAGGAAGATCGGAAGACCCCATTATTGAAGCATTTAGTCTTGTCGAGCGCGTACGCCACAAGATAGAAAAATATACAAAAAGCTTATCCCAGCAACCTACGGCTTTTAGACCAAACATCCCAACTCTGCCCGCACAGTCTCAACGTGCTCATCTTTTTCAGCCAAAGGCTGATAAGCACTGGGCAGAAGAAGGCAGATCAATGTCATCGATCAGATCAAGAACAACTGCAAGGGATGAATCATCTGTGCTGGGGACAATTTACCCTCACAATTCGGGAGGTGGGCGGGGAAAAATAGACAGCAGCCACAGATTTCCAACAGAAACATCAAGGCGCAAGTCGACACTCATCCCTGCCTTAGAAAACATTAAGGACAGGGGGTCCCTTCTCTCCAAGAGAACCTTCGATAATGCTACATCAACAAGTTGAAGTTTGCATCAATGGGTGTTGGTTAATTTTCCTTCTTCCAGGATTCAAGGGGGTCTTTTGGAGGTCTCCATCTTGAAATGCACACCCACATAGGGCTGCTTTCAACTCTTGCCAGGTTGCCCGCCATGAACGTGGCTCGGTATCTAACCAGGAAGATGCTCAAGGACATGCCCACCCCTGCACCTGTGGGTGAACGGAAAAGAATCCTTCAATACATCCATCCAGTGATTCTCTTTCTTTCTGTCTGCACCTGCCTTTTGAATCTCAAATTGTCCTTCGCACTGTAAGAATATGGAAGAACAAATTATATGCTCTATCAAAGTATCAATCTATCAATATATCGATCTATCTATGTTTATGTCTTGTGTGTCAAACTTTCCGATTGACATTGCATGTGACAGCGCAAGCATTCCGCTTTCCTTTCCCTGCCTGTTGCTGCATCCACTGCCGCTCCGAAGATGCCACCCAAGGCCGCACAGATGGGCACAGACAAACCAAAGGTAAATGGAGCCAGGAGAAGGCCTCGCAGCTGGACCGGGACCGACCGGAACGCACTGTCTGTACACAAACACTGGCCCTCTATTCAATACGAGCATGCCTTTGCACTCTTGGGGGGGGGTTATGTTTTTAGTAAATAGTGAAATCAGCGATGTCAGTCTGTGTCCTTTAGCGCTAATCAACATGTGACAGGAAAATTTGCATTCAATGTGGTCTCAGCTGTGCTGCCCACCTGCAATAAGCCCCAGGAATGCTCCAGATAAAAGCCCAAGGAAGGCACCAACAGCAGCACATAATGGGCCTGGCGATTGGTCAAAAGCTCCCGGTGGGATCCTACATAGCACAACTTGTTGAATTCCAAGCACTTCAAGAAAGGCGTTGAAGCGCCAAGATATTGTGCAGTCATGAGTTTCCGCGAATCCATCGCCTGTAAGGCCAGTCAGCAGCAAAGCTGCCAGAACCTGGCACAAAAGCCTAAATCTGGGACTGGCCCCATCACCACCAATAGTGGAGGAGGAGGAGTAATTAGAAGAGCCTTCACGAAAAAGAATTAACTATATGGGGGGCTAATGACTTAGATGGGCTTTAGCGCCTGAAGTAACATAGGCTTTGTGGCCTTTTTTCAATAAACCTATGTCATGGTGTTCTCTTTACTCCAGACATGCCCCCAACTGGTCGAATGAGATAGGACTTGTGGAAGGCACTAGTCGGCATAGGCTCGGAAAGACTTCTGTGGTTCTTTCGGTTCTTTTATCCAAACGCTCATGACTTAGGTCTTGTGGATCATTTGCCTCTTCAGCGTTTGCATTATGACTTGGGATTTGAGGTTTTCAGGTACTTCTGCTAAATCCATCTACTGTAAATCCTATGTCTCTAGCATGTAGTATAAGTGCAAATGTGCAAAGTGCAAAATTGTCATAACTGTTCGTGGGAATGAGACTGACCCAATCTACACCTCACATGATTCCATCCGCTAAAAGAAAGCGCTCTCCTCTCCGGCCCCTGCACACACAGTCATACTCTTGGCATCTCTTGGCTACCGATTCAGCGCATCTTGGCTGCCAGCACAGCAAGCATGCCGCGCCTGCTGGGAATAGCGAGGCTTCGTCCAGCCTAGGGGCAGCTCTGCAGCAAAGCAAAAGCCACCCAGGCAGGTGCCAAAGAGAGCGCCACCTGGTGCAAAAGTGCTTGGACATTGGAAGCTGCTGTGTTGGTGCTGGTGGGTCCCAAACTGCTGGATACGAAACTGCTTATGGGGATGATGCAGGCTTCCGCCGGGATGTAGACGAGGGAGTCTGCGCATTCTCCGGCTGCTTAGCAATTCTACTAGCGATTCTGTGGAAGCTTGACGAGCTATTCGAGGTATCTTCCACCCGCACCGCGGCCTCCAGCACCCAATGCACCGCCCAGAAGGAGACCACCACAGGCTCCAAAGAAGCAACACACCTCGCCGATAGAAGCGCATTCCCCGAATGAGTCCCTGGAGTCAAGTGTGCCTTGGCCGCTCTCGACTCTTACTGTACCCCTTCTGAGTATTTGCTCCTAGTAGCGTCTTTGTTCCTAGCAGTACGGCCAGGAGCCCTAGTAGCGTCCTTGCTGTACCCCTTCTGAGTCCCCATGCCGGTGCTGAGATCCCAAAAGTCAGCGGCGAAAAAACTGCGCCAATGGCAGCGCCGGCCTCGGGACAGTCTTAGAGCAAACCCTTCTATGACTGAAGTGATGATCTGAGGAAAAACTCAGCTTTGACTCTTTGACCAAGTTGCTGCCGCGCCAAGCAGCAGCCCAACAACTGCAGAAGCTGCACTCACGTAAATGGCTGCTACTCTGGCACCTCGTGTCGTGCAGTCCGGTCAGCCAAGGAGAGCTTCCAGAGTTTCTACCTCTGTTGCTTTTGGGCTCTCTGTTTAATGGGGAATATGGACAGCCCCAGCTCTGAATTGCTCCCTCCTAAGCACCAGCTACTACAGTATCTCCACCGTTTGTCTGTCTTTCCTATCCTTTAACTTAAGCCACCCTAGATTGATAGATTCTTCGCTCCGCTGCCGAACACTCAACAACATACCCCAACATCTAGAAAAACATCCTGAACCACCTCGAACGAGAATCATTCCAATAGTTCCCGGAACTGGGGAACCCGTGGTGGTGGTGCAGGATGTGGAATGGACAATTGGTCGCAGGATCATTGCGGTGGCGTCTGGTGGGAAAACAATGATACGAACTGGAGCGTGCAAAATATAATAAACGGGTGCACTTTCTCAACCACTCATTCGCTGCATGGTGGATGACAAAAGGCCTGCACAAAGACTTGTCAACAGTCAAGGTCACCTGTTTGACCATCAACCCCTGCCAAACAGTATGCTGGTGCGCGAGTCCTTCCCGCACTAACCAAGGCACCCTGTAAAGCTGATAGCCACGCACAATTTCGGCAAGGCACCTGAAGATTCAGGCCCTCAAATCTGGCACAGCTAGAGACAGTAAATGACAAAAACATACAAAAAACCGCTGATTCGCGGCTTGAGCTAAGTCAAGGGCAGCAACCATTTGTTGAAACACCTATACTCTTGAGTATTATATATGTGGTACACGTTCTGCAAGAAGTACACGGAGAACTGCATTTCTGAGTTTGACATTCGCCGGCCGGACCTCCTGGTGGTTGTTCACCGGTGGGGCCTCCTCCTGATACAAGTTGTGGGTGAACACACCACTGGCCTTCAAAACAAAAACTCACTGCTTACAAATGTCACGACGAGTCTGATTGATCACAATCCAGGACCCAATTGTTTCAGTTTCACAATCTCAAGAACACTGTCCCGCACTCTGCCAGGTATTCCCACATCTTCCATCAGCTTGCGCTTCCCGTCCCCTATCACCCTGAGTCTCCTCTGGTGCCTTTGGGCTGCACTTTGGGCTACCCGACATGGCCCAAAGTCCCAAATCACGGCTCTTGAACGACTCTCAAACGGCTCCGGGCGGGTGTCCGTGCATGGTCCTTGAACCCTGTGGCTTGATGATTCAAATATTAAAAAAAATGTACTGAGTGTACTGTATATCTCAACAAGCGAACGCTCTTCGTGACAATTGTGGGTGTCTTTTCTCAGCAAGTGGAATCCGGCTATGCAATGCAACCAGGCGCGCCTTCCAAAAATTCTGGCATACCCTCCTCAAAGACCGGCTGAGACATGTCCCTAGAAGCTTGTAACTGTTCTGGAAGTCGCAGCATCGGTGCTTCCTAGGCCTGAAGAACCAATATCATACGTGTTCATTGTGGTAATAAAAAAAGTAACAACCAGAACGCGGGGGACGCGAGCAAAGGCTACAAAGCTTTTGCCAGAGCTATTCTTGACGAGAAGCTTGCACCAAACTGCAAGGTACGGATCATATAAGCCAAGGGGAAACTGGTGCTTTATAAAAAATACATATATATATATATATTTGTGTGTGTGTGTTTGTGTGTGTTTGTTATATATATATATATATGTGTGTGTGTGTGTGTCACACCCTGGTTCTAAGGGTTTTCCAAAAAAAGCAGGGGCGTCAGGCTCGATACACCTACCTGACGCAACGAAGCTCTGGTGTATCGAGGGATGGGTGGACTGATCATCCACCTGTACCTGCTTCAACGGTTGAGCAAGCTGTTCCAATCCTCCTTTTTTGATTCCATGGTGGTTCATGATCCTTCCCACAAACCATTTCCCTTCCGCATTGCAGCTGCTGACTGTCACTTTCTTTTGAGCGCTTTCCGAAACAATTTTAAACAATACTGTTGTGCCGACTCACTCGCCTTGCCGTTCCCTCACCTTCCTTCCCAACGTGGCAATTGAGTCTAACTGAAAACCAAGTTCGAAGTGTGGACCGCTCAGTTTTCCCACTCGGGTACTGGGTGTGACCCTCCGAAAGGAGGCGCTGAAACCATTCCGGAAATCATCGACCTTCATTTTTATGACTGCTTTTCCGTTTCTTCAACTTTATCCCTGAATTAACTGATTTTCGAGCCGCCGGGCTATAAGCGACGGAAGTTCTAACCAAATTTCTGAAATCCATTCGTGCTGTGCATTGCCACATTCCTCAATTTTAACAATTTTTCAACCGCAGCCGTTTAGCCAAAGATCAGCTTACGCATACTCAGCACTGCAGATCTCAGGGATTGCACACCACATGCACTCAGGCTCCAGATCTCACTAGGATTTCCAAACTCTCACTTCAGCTGCTGTGCCGCGCCGGCGCCATTTTCTGCAGTCTTTCGGTTTGGCCTCTCCATTGTTCTCCACATGCAGTATCCCTGGCCGTATCCACAATGGCCATCAGCACCCGCCATACCTACTGTCAGCACTCAGCCATCATCGTGGCACCATCCTCCACCAACGGCGCCTATCCCTACTGTCCTGTCTCATCAACACCCACCACCGATCTTGCCTCACTTGCAGACCACTTCACAGCAGCCGCCAGCTCTCACCTGGCCACATCACCTGCCAACCCATCCTCCACCGGCACCAACCTTCGTGGCTCACACACACGCCTACCCACCCCCACCTCAAATGCAGGCACTTGAGCCCATGCCAGCACAACCTCTACACCATCCACATTCTTTGCAGCTCACATCACCAGCACCACCTGCTCCACACGTTCTGCAGGCACCACAACCACCGGCACAGCCGACTCCCATTCACCGGGACCAATCTCAAGGCGTTTGGCAACCTTACTCCCTTTTCCCACCAGTAGCTCACCCTTCACCACTCTCACATCAAACATCAACCTCTGCCGCCACTGCTCTTTCCGACCCAACACCTGCCACAGCGGCACCTACGCCACCAGCCCCTGGCGATCTGAGCATCCTATCCTCGGCCAGTGCCCATCCGAGCACCTCTCAACCGGCCACCAATGCTACAGCCGCTACACCACCCTCCACATCACCAACCGCCAACCTTGTTGCACCACCAGCCACAACAACTCCACCACTACCGCCATTACCACCACCCCCACCGCAGGCACCTTCAGCGCCAACTACGGAATCTCACAAGCGCTCCCACACACAACTTCCAGCAGCTACACCGACCCATTCGGGCACTGCCCATTCACCACCGGCCTCTCTTGCAACCACCGGCTGTACCCACCGCAGCAGGGACCGCAGCCGACGTCGTCGCCGCCACCGCAGTCGCCGCACGCGCGACCGGCGCACCAGACGTCACCACTCCCCTGCAGTTTCCACCGCCAAAGCCTCATTGGCACACCGCCGGCGTCGCCGTTCCCCCTCAACCTCATATCTCACAACATCAGATAGCCGCTCCCGCAGCCGCTCCCACGCACCCATCACTCTCCGGCACAATCAACAGTCCACAACTCACCACCAGATCACAAACATGTCCCAGGCGGACTTTCCCAACATTCCAGCAATGCGACGCCCCCATCCGCCTTGGAAACCACCTCCACCACATTTCCACCAACTTTCCCACCGAGAACAAATCGAATGGTGGCTCAACTTTCATGCTGCACAGTTGGCAGCAGAAAACAAACCACAACATGCATACGTCGCCAAACTCCTTGCTGACAGCGGCTACACCCATCATGATTTGGCAGATTTCCGACAACTCACCCATGTGAAGTGGAATGATGCTACCAATACCTACGACACCTTCTCCTACCACTGCATCAACATTCCCAGCCTGGTTGACAAGGCCACTCGTCCAATACCACCGCCTGCCGCCCGTGCCACCTCTACTACCTCAGAAACCGTGCAAATCAACGCTGGCCACACCGGCCCCCATGGCACCATCACCGCCATCCCACACGCATTACTCACCAGCAAACGCACGACAACTACGAACAAGCCCGCATACTCCACAACACATGGAAGCTGGCAAAAAACATCCATTCTATCATGATCCATCTCCTAGCCTGGGGCCGGGGGACTAAGTTCACCAGCGGCGGTGAAGCCCAAGCCATGCACCTTTTACAACAAGACCATGGCGCCGTTTGCCACTCCAAAGCCCGCTGCTGGGTGATTCACCCCCATAACGCCATTGTCAAAGGACTGGCGTGGTCTATCAATGCAACACCACCCGACCTTTGAAGCTTCACTACATACCACCGACCACCTCACCTTCCTCAACACCAACGCCAACTCACCACATTTGAGAGAGGCTTATCCACGCGTTTCACTTTTCGCCACCAACTCCGGCTTCGCAAAATCTGAGCTCCAGTCTTAGTGCCAGAGAGCTGTGATCACATGTCTTGGACTTCAGTCTTTTTGTAAAAAATTGCTTTTTCCTTTTTGAACCAATGCAACCGGCTGTCCATTTAGTGCTCAGTTTTGCCCGTTGATCGTTTTTCGTGGATGATCGCTTTGACAATCTCTTGGTTTTCTGAAGTTTGCTAGCTTCTTTTGGCCCACGGTTCTCCTTGCATGATCATCGTTTGCGGATCTCTTTCATGTTTTTTCAGGTTGTATTGATTCAGCCCCGCCTCACAATGTGACTCTGTATGTACTGCAAAATTCATGCTCAATAATTCATTCCGGTAATTCAATTGCATGCTCCGCTCGTATGCACCGGCCGCTTATGAAGCGCTGACACCTGCGATGCGCCATCCGCCCGCTGATCCAGCCTGCCACTTCAGCTGCTTGCCCCCGACACTGCACCTCAAGATGCAGTCTCCTGCCGATCAAGCTCGACTCCTCCATCGAACTACGATTGCCCTCAGTCAGCTCCATGGCCTACTTCAACAAGCAACCGACGTCCTGGCCAACCTGCACAGCCTTTACCTTGTTCACACACGGCAAGTCGACCCCCAATTCCACCGGCCTTTTCCACCCCTCCCTCCTGCAGTTCCTATCCCTTCCCCCACTTCCTCCTGTGATTCGGCTCCCACTGCCCCATCAAGCACGCACCACCACAGCCTCCAATCTCACAAGCATCCTCAACCTCCGCCTCTCCACCACCACCACCACCCAAGAGGAAACGTGAGCCTCCACCACCCCTCAAAGAGGATGCTGATTGGGACGCATGGGATGGCGACGCTGAAGTTCGCCTTGTGGAACTCAAAACTGATACCCGCCTGCGACCAAATTGGAACTACGTTGCTCGTCGAGTGGGTTTCTCAATTGCACAGTGCAAAGCACGCTGGGAAGAACTTCAAGAAGCACAACGCGGACACAAAGCAGTCATTTCACCCACACCTACTTCACCCGCCAACACGCCACCACCTCTTTCCCCTGTTCACTCACCTCCTTCTGCAGCAGCCATCCCACCACTGCCACCACCTTCAGCTCCAGACTTCTCTTACACTCCTACAACACCTCCATCACTTCTACCGGCCGCCGTGGCCATTGACGATGCTATGCCAGCAACCATCAGTGAGGACAGTCATCCGGAACCAGAAGCAGCTGACATCGGCAGTTATTTTGTATAGTCTCAGTCTCACCTGGCTCCCTTGGGCGAGCCTCTCGCAAACAATTTCCGTGCATAGCTGACCACCGGGGCAAGATCTTGCATTTTTGATACTCTAGGCGACCTCATCGCACTTCTTGCCGTCCTAGCAGTCTTTCCAACCATGTTACTGCAGTGCACAGCTGAATACCGCATTCTCTCACGTTCTTTGAGCATCGCTTGTCATTTTGCTTCATGTCACCGCAGCCATTTTCAACCTCTCGACTACTTTGAGTGTACAGACAAATTTTCGTTCATCATGGCCCCAGCTGACGTCCGACCGCCTCACGCCTCGCGATCAACTTCTACAGAGCAGACTTCAGCCACAGAGACATACTTTCTCCCAGACAACCCTCCTCCACACTTGACTCCTTCGCTCGCACACCAACCAGAACTTCTCTTCATGCAAGGCCTTCTCGACAGCCTTGCCAACGTGGTTACCCAGATCCTGAACCACCCTATGATCGACAGTCCCATACCAGACCACACCCTCTTCACCGATGCTGATGCTTTCCGGTTGTTTTTTCAATACCACCAAAGTGTTACTGAGTTAGCCCGAATCACTATTCGCTTGAAACGCGCCAGCCGACTCCTTCAATTCATACCAGGCCCTCCGGGCCACCCAGGCAGCTATCGTGTCAACCCTCTAGCACATTTCCCACCAGACACTACTGATTTCCTGGCCGATGACGTACGCACCTTCTGTCCACCTCCATCCCGGCACCACATTGCCAACTGGACATTGTCTGTTAAAAAGATGAGGCACCGTACCCTTTTGCTTTTCCAACACTTTCCATTCCCACACTGCTCACTCCCAACCTCACCCAAGGTTTCGATCACTCTCACCTTTACTACGTGTCAGCTTCCGCAGCCGTTTTAGTTGAGATCGCATGCTGAGAGCACACTTTCGACCCCCTGTGTAGCCATGGCTGATTCATGCTTTGGCTCCACTCCACCAGCGGCCTGCCCTATGACAGTGGAGGGATCACACTCCGCTCCTTTTGCTGATTCATCGCTGGCCCCCGCCGCGGGTCATTACCTACCAGGGAACCCACTTCCCTATCTTGCTCCATCAGCCACACACCAACCCGAGCTTTTGCTGCTATCCTGGATGATTGCCACATTACACACCCTTGTCACAGATCTCCAGCACCATCCCATACTCACTGATCCTATTCCTGATCCTTCGTCTTTCACAGACCAACAAGCCTACCGCCTTCTCCAACTCCGCAACACCTTACGACACCTGGTTACTATCAGCACTGACCTATGCCAAGGCATCCGCATTCTTCAATTTCTGCCCGGCTCACCGGCTCGCCAGGTCACTACTGGATGGACCCTGCTGCCCGCTTTCCTCCATCAGCCACAACAAATTTCCTCTCTTCTCCAATACTACCACCTACCCACCAACCTACGACCATCCCACCTCAACACAGCCTGATTACCCACCTGGCCCCACGCGCCCGCTCACGTTCACGTGACAGGCCTCCTACAACCAGCACTACATCCATCCAATCAACCCCGGTCAACACCACCACGCTTGACCGTGTCCCTCTTTCAAACATCACTACATCTCACAGCCATCGCAGCTCACTGCATCATTCTCTGTGGACAGCCACTTCGGCACCATCGTCGAGTCCATCACCGAGTCCACCGGGCACATGGTCGCTGCGTTCCGGCCCTGATTACACTGGCTCTTCTCATTAGCCCACGGTCTCACCTCTTCGTGGACTTTTTACGACTCCAGGCAAAAAGGCGAGCCCTCCAACCACTTTTGCCAATTCTGCATGTTGTTCTCCCCGATCTTTTCACTTGTCATTACTGAGTTTTCCCGCAGCCGTTTTGCGCGCCCACGGCACTTCCTTTCTGTCCCGCATCCACGCCATGCCCATCGACCTCGACTCCCCCCGGCTGGCATCCTAGTCCTTCAGTGCTTGAAGAACTTCAAAGTGATCCGTATACCCTGCCTACAGCCAAATCCGAACAACCAGATTCGCTCAATGTCAAGCTGGAGACAGTGAAAGACGAGCCCAACGACCCGGACCACTCTCACCACCCCTCAGCTGTTATCCAACCAACTACAGTCACCACCACTATGGCCAGTCCACCACCTCCCAAAACGCCCCCGATTCCAGCCCCCTCTCTCTCCAAGCATTCCACTACACACCGAGCAAGTACGGCACGCTCCTCCACCAGAGCAACCAGCAAACCACCACCTCCGTCCCCTACCCCTACCACTAGCAGTGAAGACCCGGTCATTCTGATGACCAATTTCCCCATCCTCAAGAAATCACGTCCGGGTCAGCCACCCCACCGACTCCTCTCACACCTGGATCCTCCCTCCACTACTACCGTTCCACCACCAGCTCTTGCTCCCTCCCTCCTCCATCCACAACCAGTCACACCTCATCCACCTCCGCTCCCCACACACCGCCACACCCAAGTTCGGATCCCGCGACCACATTGCAACGGCCACATCATGCCCTTCCACTTTTCGCTCGACATCCTCCATTATTTGGACTCCAGTGTTGACCGCTCCTCTTCCACTCCGGCCGCACCACCATGTCCAGCACCACCCCCGCCTACCCATCAGGCAGCATTCCACCGCCACCGCAACCTGCTCCACCTGCCTTGTTTCCACCACTGCCACCACTACCAGAACTTCCACTCACTGATCAACAGGCCACTCAACTCACCACCGCCATCCTGAGGATTGCGCGCCGCGCGGCTGCTGCAGCGGCTACGAACATGTTGGGTGACAACAAGCCCTGAAGGTTTGCACCACCACCCCAGTTGTTTCACCCAGATGACGCTTCCCACAGCAGTAACAAAACCTGCCCGGACCTTGTTGGTTTGCTCCTGCTACCATTTGAACATGAGTGCACCACTTAAATTCAGTTTCTACCAGTCATGGCTGTCTTCTTTCATTCACACACCATGCATGTACCGCAGCCGTTTGAACCGCCCACTCGTTCTTTTGCTCCTCCATTGTGCGCAATGAGCTCACATCAGCCGCCTAGCGAAGGCAGCGACACATCATTTTGGGCCTCTGTCTACACTCACGAACGGCCCAATGTTCTATGCGGAGTCATTACAGACATCAACTTACATCGATTTACCCTACACCAGCATTTAACCACGCATCGAGCCCTTACGGAAACCCCACTGCTCCACCCTCCTTTCCAACAAGCCCTGCCGGATGCACTCCACACCTTCAACTTTATACCAGCAGTATCCACCAGATTGAGGTCCACTTGCGCAGGGCACTCACAGCCCTTGAGGCCCTGGGACGACACCCTCCGAGTGTCTATCTCCACGAGCTGAAGTCCACCGTCGACGACGACTCCGCCTCCGAGATCCTGCTCCCAATTACCAGCCGAGCCCTTGACATTATCCTGCAACACCTCCTCCCCCAGCATCCAGGTCAACTTTCAATTCCACAACTATGGTCCCACTTCCACTGCTACCTCACCGACACCCCACCAGACATTCCCCTACATGCCACCAATGGCGACCTTGTTGGTTTTTTCAACTCAGTTCCACACCAGTGCCTGATTGACGCCGTCCATTCCCATACTCTCACAGTTGACACCAAAGCCACTGGCAATCCACTCCATCACTCCCATATTGGAAGGCACCACCGACGCCACCCTACACAACGCACCATTCATTCTGCCGATATTACAACCATTGTCGCATACGCACTTGACACCTGCATTTTCCGGGCATGCAACAACACCTACAAGCAAATCCGGGGGGCTGGGATTGGCTCCCAGCTCTCACCTGCCCTTTGCAACGTTGCCATCACTCTCATCGAACACTCCTGGCACCAGCTCCACAACAATCTCCTTCAACACACTGCACTCCACCTCACATACTACCGTTACGTGGACAACCGCTTCACAGTCCACAATGAACACTTCCTCTCACATCCCGCCATCCAGATCATCCAGACTCTCATCCACCACAACTTTTTCGGCGATCCCGTCGAATTGGAGACGGTGGACGACTTCCACCTTCTGGGTTTCAACATTGACCTCCAGCAACGCACCATCACCTACATACAACCCACCCAACCCTGGAAAATCAGGGACCACACCAGCGCCGGTAGCCAGCGCTTGGCTCTGTCCGGCTTAGCTTCCAGACTTCACTCCATCTATACATACACCTTTCCACCCACAACGCCACCGCTGCGGCTGAAGCCCTGGTCCACCTGTATGCCCAAAAAGGGGCACGACCTGCACGCGTGCAGGCGGTTTTTGAGAAAAAGGTCCGTTTTCTTCACCGCTTGGACTGTGCGCCGATAACGGCCTTTTGTGTGTGTCACACCCTGGTTCTAAGGGTTTTCCAAAAAAGCAGGGGCGTCAGGCTCGATACACCTACCTGACGCAACGAAGCTCTGGTGTATCGAGGGATGGGTGGACTGATCATCCACCTGTACCTGCTTCAACGGTTGAGCAAGCTGTTCCAAGCCTCCTTTCTTGATTCCATGGTGGTTCACGATCCTTCCCACAAACCATTTTCCTTCCGCATTGCAGCTGCTGACTGTCACTTTCTTTTGAGCGCTTTCGGAAACAATGTTAAACAATACTGTTGTGCCGACTCACTCGCCTTGCCGTTCCCTCACCTTCCTTCCCAACGTGGCAATTGAGTCTAACTGAAAACCAAGTTCGAAGTGTATTCATGTATTTAGTTTGCGTCTTTGAACTTGTTTGTCTTTTTCTTTATGTTTGTTTTTGGAAGTCAGGGCCCCAGGGCTCCTCGTGTTCATTAGGGTACTCCACCACTAAAAGTGTATCCTCACCTCAGCGGCACAAGCAAGCCTGTTTTTATCATTGGTTGGCGTGCTTCTGACACATCACCTGAGACACTTTGCCGCTTTGCCCTTTCAAGACCCGGACCCAGTGCCGGGGACTCTGCCAAGGCAGTTAGAAGAGCACCATAGGACCTCAGAAAGGATTGGCCGAGAAACTTGTGGAAACTCCTGAACAATACCACTGCCGGTTTGAATGGTTTGATGGAAGAGCGCAGCAAGCTGGCTAGTCTAAACATGGCCACCTGCAGACTACAATAGTCGTCAGAGTTGGTTTACGCGGCGGGGTCACAGTAAGCCCATGGCACCTCTTCATAAGGTGGGGTCCTTGGCGGTAGGCAAGTGGTCAGAACCTCTAGCAATACTTTCATTGGAACCAAAAAATGTGCAAGTTTCTTCCGTGTGCCAATACCTCAATACCTCATGCCAAGTACTCACAGTACTCGAAGTGAACTCAAGAGTCTCCAAACACGAGGGTATCCAGGCCCTGGACGCTGTGACCAGGTCGAACGGTTTTTCTGCTCCAAACTTGGCCTCTCACAGCGCACAGGTCTTGATCTAGTTTTTGCAGTGGAACACCACAGCGGGTCTGGTGCAAGCAAGGTACTGGAGATGCCAAGAACTGCTCCTTAGCTCCCAGCAGTTGAACAAAGCAGCGAATGTCACATGCCAAAGCAGCAGTGCCAGTGATGGTGCCAACTGGTCCTACTTGTATATAATTTGACGGTGTTCAGCTCGTGCTGAGCGGTCCACTGCTTTCGTGCATGCTATATTCACAATGCCCTCCACGCCAAGCGCCTCAAATTGTCTCAGAATGCAAATCAACCACCTTAGAACATGATTCACATTTGACCGTCGGATGCCTTGCAGTTCTGCTCAATCGCTCGTGCACAAACTGGGGATGCGTCTACGAAGGTGACGTGGCCTGAGTGCTTCCACGGTCTGGGTTTGGTTCAAGCATGAACACACACGTCAACCTGGTGGGCAGAACGAACAGCAACACAATTGTTGCCTTGATTCAACTCCATTCCAAGCCAAATCAATTCGGGTTCTTTGGGCTTGATTTTGATATGCCTCAGAAGTTTCCAGAATTCGGAAGCAATACCACTTCTCTTGAATTGTCTTCGTGCCGGACATGGCAACAATAGTGTGATTGCCTTTTCCTTTCAGACAAATCGAGGCAGCGTTTAGAACGCTAGAAAGGGTCGGAACCTTTTGTGGGAAACTGTGGCACCGCATTTTGACCTTGGGGCCAGGCCGGCACCACGGGAGGCTGACTCCAAACCCACAATCCCAGAGCCAGCGAACAAATCCAGGACGCGTGAGCCCTTGTCGAACCTTAAGAGCCCAAAGTTCAAAGCTCACCGGAACAAGCAATGCGACTCCAACGAGGTTGTTGTGTTATTTTGTGCTGGAGTCATTCTTGTTCAATTGTTGACTTGGCTGGATTGACCATGGGCGTTCTGCCAGCTTCCGAGCCCCCCTTGTTTGTGTTTCTTCGTTCAACTCGCTGCATTCTCTTTGGGATCCGTACACATCACAAGCTCCAAGCATGGAGAAAAGAGCCTCACGCACCTGCTGCCAGGATCAACAGCTCAATGACTGGAGGAAGCTGCAATCAGACCAAGCATGAAACTGTCAAACGGCACAGGCGCATATGCCCAATTCTCACCGTGCAAACGCAATGATGCTCCTGGAAAGTGCTTTTGGGGGATTCACACCTCTGCTCTGAACAGCGGGGCACTTTTGGATCATCTCAATCAAATGGGTGAATCGGTGCATCCAAACCTGTGACATCATAGGCCGCAAGAACACCCCCGGGACCTGGGCGTTGCCGGGAGTGGTGAGTGTTCCTCCAAAGGTTAAGCTGGCATTGACAGGCATTGGCCGACACTCATGCCACATAGTCATGCCAATAATTCAACAGGAAAATGCATCCAATTAAGTTATTCATTTGGAAGAAAGAATTTGATTTCAGGAAAGCACGCAATACATACCAGGCAATTTTCCTAGCTAAACGGACACTGGATGTTGCATAATTGAATGGAGATCAAATATATTATATGTTGCCTTGCTTGATTTTGAAAGGACTATATAATTCAGACCCTGTATAGACACCCGCGATTCTTTGTAGAAATGACCACGTCCAAATCAATCAGACGTTTGTTTAAATCACAATTCATGGTATCAAACAAAATTATTGATTTAATATCTATATGCATTCTTTTAAACATATTTACTATTTGTAAAATCCAAATATGTAATAAGATTAGCCTTAACCTCATATACCGCCGATTCGAAAATATAGTATATTACTTAATGACATGTTTAATGCAAACGATCCATTTTTAACAAAACGATTTGTGAATAATTATATAATTGGAATTTACTAAATATGAAAGATAATATTGCATTTTAAAAAAACAAAGATTAATCCAGTTTCCGGTGCCCACCATCCACCTCATCGACCTGTCAGTGAAAAACAATAGCACCTACCGAAGGTTCTTGAAGCATTTTGAGGGAGAATAAACCTCTCAGCCTCTCAGTTCAAATTCCCTCTATCCTGGACCTTTGAGTGCCGATCCCGCACCTGAATCCCCAACGTAACACTGAATAACAAACAATTTCGGAAATACAGTAATCCAATCAGCATGTCAAGTCTGCAATGGCCATTTTGTCCGCGAAATGGTTGGGATACCACTGCCCACCGTCTCACTACACCCTTAACTTGTAAACAGAAAGCATCCGTGTTTCTTGTCTTGTTCTTTGTCTGCTCTGCTTTTTCGGAGGGGGCCTTTGTTTTTTTAAACTTTAGACATCAGGAACGTTTCACTAGCAATGACAGAGAAGAACCTTCTGCCCTTCTGCTCGATGCCGATCCAGCCTTGATGGACCTGCTTCGGTGCAAGCCACCGGTGACACGCACCCTGGGCCAACGGCGGCCAACCAACGGCGGCCAAGCGTAACCAATGCTTCGTCACCACACATGTCCGTGCTCAATCTGCTTGATGCCATGACCTCCTTTTCGTTTCAAGTCATTTGGCATCTTGTCTTAGAGGAGGCCAAACGCCAAACACAGATTAAATTATTGCTAGTCTTGCCCTTTGCATTTGCAAGTGTGCAAGAATACTTGGATCATGGCCAAAGGTACAAGAGTGAACGGACTTTCCGAGTAGCTAAAGAACCTACCGTAATCCACATAATCTTGGCCAATGATGCCACAAAAAAAGCAAGAGCGAGCGGTGCAAGCACACACGCACCGTGGTAAATTTACCAGGCTGCTCTGCAGTGAGACAAAAGGAACACGGCAAATCACCAGTGTGCTTTTGTCCCTGTTCCCATTTATATAGGGGAGCTTCGAAGCTCATTTCGTGATGTTCACTGGCAAATGGCTGATATGGCTGGGTTTCGTCCCTCAATGGAACTGTGGCTTCGGGGTGAGCTATTTAAGATATTGAAAGGTCCCCCAGTCTCTGTCCAATCCCTCTGTTCCCGTCAAGACCTCTCTGAGAAGTGTCTCCAGGTCTGAAAAATCAGGACAGTGTCGTATCACAATGTTCAGCCACATGAAGCTATTGATGATTATTCTTGTCGGTTTGGACGGCTACTGTTATCCGCAGGCCTTTGTTAGGCTTACACGCTCCAAGTCTGCAAACTTTGCCCATCTTTGCCCTCCAGTGTCCTCCCAAAAAAATCCTAACATCCAATCGGCAGACAGAGAGCCTCAAGCTACCCAGTGGCAAATGGGAACAGGCTAATATATCTGTCTACAGCATCTATATCCAATGATGAGGGTCTTGGCTTCCAGCGCCTTCAGATAGATGTCCAATCGCCCAAGACAAGTAGGCCACATGCCGATCAATCTGCCTCTGCCCCTCAACAAGGCCCTGCCCCTGTTTGATGAGCTTCTCCTGGTGCCAGCATTATTACTCTTTTCAGTGCCGAGTCAATTACCCTCTACAAAATGAACTCAGCTAGGCTTCATGGGCCCCGTGCCAGCACAAATATGAATCAATCTATGGTTTCATGTTGTCTAAATGTCAGAATGCGAACTTGGCTTTTCTTCAACAGCACTTGGGCACGTCCCCCAAGTTGTGGACACAACAATGGAACCTTGTGGCGCCTTCTAAGCTCAAGTGTCCCCTTTTGGCATATTATATAACTATATATATATATATCCTCCTGGATGGAGGACATAGGAGGACTATATACATGAAGCAACTTTGGTGCACATGACTTTCCTCGCAAGTTGATTTCACACGTCAGAAACACTTTGGGAACGTAGCTGTGCCCAGGACAAAACCGTTGATGCCAGGTGACGGTCTGCTGACGAAGGGCAAACAAGTCGGTGGACTTTGCGGGACCATGCAGCTGTAAGCATCTCTCGACAAACTCGTCAACACCTCCGGTCGACACAGAGGTTGACGCACTCGGGCAGCAAGACAAGAAGATTCCTTTTAAGGAAGAGGTAGCTAGTAGCTTAAGTTAGCTACTAGATGCTCCTAGTAACAACTGGACGCAGGATAGCTCGCGCTCGCACAAATGATTTGGTTCTTAGATTCTTTGGGAAACTTAACTCAGATGGGACAAAACTTGACACAACGTGTTCATCCTGACAGAGCCAGGCCTACAGTGTGATCTCCATCAACATCAAGCGTGACGAACAAGGTCCAAGCATCCATCGCGCTGATTTCCATGGATTCAAAGAAAGCAACCACAGCTTCATCATTGAAGTTTTTCTCAAAATCATGGATTGTAACCTTTCCACGGCCATGTGAGTCCATTTTGTGAAAAAGGAATTCCACTTGCTCCCTTAGGTCTCTTCGAGTTTGCACCAAGGACAGAATTTGCATTTCGTGATCACGTTCTGCGGCTTTGATGGCACTGTTGCAAAACCTCGCGCGGCCAGATGCAGGCACCAAAGGAACAACGTCGGATGTGCTACAACAGGCGGACCAGTTGCTAAGCGTTGGGACCCACAAACGAGCATACAGTCGCATCCTTGCTTTCCAAGAAGCACACCAGTCATCACCTGCCAGGCTGCCATGTTCCGATAAAATGAAGCAACCGCTGCGGCAAAAACAAAAGCAAAACAGCAACAGCAAACACTCTTGATATGGGCAATAAGGAGGTGCCCGGAAAAAGTGGCCAGCACGTCCCTCCACACCATCTGAACTAGAGCTGGCTGTGTCGATCCCAGCATCGGCCATGCTCAGCCAAGCTGCATTGAGTACGGCAAACGAGCAGAAAGCCTGAAGCTTCATTCAGTACAAAGAGAAAAACACAACAAATATATAATTCACACTCGTAAGAAGTTAACCTGTATAAATCAATCGATTAAGAAATACGTCATTGTTGTTAGCATGCGCACTTCCTTCACAAATGAGGCGGTCCCTCAAACAATGGTGTTTGCAACTGTTGAATTTGCACCCGGGTTGGGCCATGTCATGGTATTCTATGGCTAGCTGACAGCCATGTTTGAAACCAACAGTGGTGAAACTAAAAGAGAGTAGAAAAATCCTGAAGCCGGGCCTACATCCAAAATGCCTGCTGCACAAAAACTTTGGGAAAAAAAGAGCACCCGTGTGCTTCACCACAAAAAGAAAACACCATAAATCAAGGTTCAGGGGCTATGTAGAAGTTTAGGACCTGTGCCCAGAAATAGCCTTGCTCGGGAATAGTCTCCAATGCATCACCTGCGTCGCCCCAGGAATTTCCATTTGAAATTGACCTGAACAAAGTAGTGACGGACAAATACCTCAGCAACACAGTGCCAATGAGCAACCAGAAGCAGCAATAAAATGCTACTGCTACTTAGGAAATGCTGCAGGAGGTACGTGCATAATACACACTCTCCCTCTCTCTCTCTCTATCCCAAGTATGGTAGGCCTTATTATTTGCAAAAGTTGGGAACAGTAGGTTGACTCCCAGGCAACACTTGCCATATAGCATCCTCATGCACTGGGCTACACCTCATGGCCCTATCCCAACTGATGCCACATGCCCACCGGATGGTGACCACGGGTTTGTGGTCAACAAACTGGAGGCATTCGGAGGCTTGCGTCGACATACCATCGACTAAACTAAACAGCCACAGAGCTCCAGGACATTCAGCCCCCCTGGTGAATCGTCCTATCCAACAGACTTTGTAGCAGTGTTCTTTTAAAAACACAAGTTTCCGATGCAATAGAAGGGATGTCCCAACTCTTTGTGAATTACGGTGCAGCTGCTTGGGTCACCCTTCATCCAAAATATATAGATCAAAATAGTGTGAGTGACATGATGTAAAAAAATGCTTCTCCGTGCGCCGACTTCGATGCACAATCACGAGCAAAAGTCGCGAACCTCGACATGTTAAAATTGTTATGCCGTGACACCCAAGCCAAAGTGGGCAAGAAAACCACACTCCCAGACTTGGGGCTGGCTGCGAGTCTTTTCACTGCCCTGTTTGTCCTGTTATGTCCTGTGGCTTAGAACGGTGCAGGACATTCCCCTTCTCAATTTTCTTCGAAGGGACTCCACAGGCAGGCATCCCATGTATATCTTTATGTAACTATCTCATGAACCTCTCATATATATATATATATATTTTTGTAAAACTCTCTCATATATCCGTGTTTGTTGTGTGTGTGCGCGTGTGTGCTCGAACTTTCTCCTCAATATTTGATGATACAAGGTTTCTTCATGTTTCTTGAACAGCTTGCACAGAACCCATGTCGGCTGTCACTACTTCTGCTCAGAAGAGATCAGCTTCAACCAGCGGCGTTCCTATAATTACCTGACACCTGACTGCCGCTACAGTACACTGTGTGCGTTTGGTCCATGAGCCGGGGAGAACCAAAACAAACTACTTGGGAACGACGCCACCTGGCGCCTGGTGTTTTCGTGTTTTCTCGATTCTTCTCCCCAGTCAGGCATGTCGTCCCTGAGCCAATTTCGGCATGCATGCGCGCGTAAGGTGCATGTACTCATGTGCGAAGTGTAAATGTCAACGTGCATGCAACGAACATTCACATATGGTCATATGGGTGCTAGAAAACAAATATGTCATTATCCCCAGCCCCCCCCCTCCACCCCCCCATGTCATACCGTGCGCGTGGTAGCGTAGATCATGAAAAGAGGAAAAACGTGGTAGTGTAGATCTCGGTGGTCGCCGAATCATTAAAAAAAAGCTAAAAATACCAGGCGCCCGCCAGCGACGTTGGCAACTACTTTATTACATACCAAGAATTACATACCAAAAATTCCATAGTCGCAACCTCCTGAAACAGAGCCGAGATGCAATGACCCAAAGAGCAAATCCAAGCGCCCGTCTAAGACATCTGGCGTCTGCGAGTGCTCCTTCAATTGGCCCAGAACTGTGTCAGTAAAGAGGATGGCCTTGGAGGATATGACCATATTGTTGATGAAATGCGTTCATACTGAGGTGGCGGCAAATATGTAGATGATCATAGCCAACAAGACCATAGACCAAACCAACGCCTAGCGCCATCAGCCAGTGGTCGACTTCAGCCCTCTTAGAAAACCAGGGCACAGGCTAACGTAGTATTGCAATGGCCGAAAAACTACATCTGCCCAGGTATATAATGAATAACCTTCCAGTTTGCATGCTTCTTCTAGGTCAGCATTCCACTTCTGCCCATATTCCCCAGCATATTGCACACTTTTGGATGCCTATGCAGAGTCCTGCGGGGTGGGCTGGCCTCAACCAATGGGAGTGAACTATGCAAAGGCCCGACAGCAGCAAGCACGATGCTCGTGCAAGTGAGCCCCTGGCCCTACACTGGCTTTCAGTCTACAGTGTTTACGGTGCATTTTACGATATTTTATGCACATCGATGTCGGCCTTCAGCGTGCCCACCAGGGATTGCACAAGTGTCCTTCACCGGGATCTCTCAGATGTTGAATCACAGGAAACTGGGCACATGTTGCAATAAAGGAGGATATTGGAGGTACTTATATACATAATCAAGGTCAACAGAAACTTCCAGACTGAGTCAGACAGTCAAACTCCGATCTGTCACCATGTAAACTCTTGCACTCTAAGAGAGAAAAAAGAACTAAGCAGCAAATGGGTTGGAAAAGTCATGTTGCGTCTCCAAGGTCCCTAGCTGCTGCAATCTGTCCTCAATGATCGGAAGAACTTCACCACACGCACCACTCGCACCACGCGGACAAGACGCCCAACTCGCAGCAAACGGAACACACCTTAGAGCACTGCAGCGGCATGCTCTGCAAACTCGTACGTCACTATTACCATGCACATCCCTGAATGGCACTGTGAAATGCAGTGGCAGTAAATGTGATCCGCATCTAATTTGCATGCAACAAGTCCAAATTTCAGCAGTGGGGCTGGCCGCAGGGTCCCAGCCAGTCTTGTGTAACCAAGGATCGCAGGTTTGTGTTTGTTCCACCCACTGTCTCGGCGCTGCTCACAAAGTCAAGGATCAACTCCAGCCATGATGAGATGACCACCTTTTGCAAAGGCCGTGAAGCTACCCTCCACACACTCAAGAATACGTCTCGCCAAACGACGCGCGAGGCAAATGTGCTTTCAAAAAGAAAGTATATCACTTACATGTGCGCCACATGGACTTACGATGCCGGCACTGTACCTCTTACAAGGGCCTCAGACATACTGACATGATCATGACGGTCTGGACTCTAGACATGCAAGAGGGGCATCAAAAACACCTTGCGTTTATCCAAGCTGTGTTTGTCTTGTCTTGAACACTCTTGGCTGTGTCTGCTGCAGCCTTCCTCTTCAAACATGGAACAGTGTTTCCCTTCGAATACTTTGGGTCTTCCCCAAGGATCGCTTCGTGGAAACTAAAAGGCTCCACTACATCGGATCAATGCAACCAAAGCTGCAAAGACATCCAGCCAATTCCAAGCCTTGGATAAGAATCAGGAAAATCCTTACTGTATACAGACTCTTGCCAAACATGTTCCTAAAAAATGTTTCAAACCACGTACATCAGTCATGTGTACTTTATGTTGTGATCTCAGGGCTTGCCGATTCTGTTGCCGCTGTGGCTTGCCATTGCCCTTGAATTGATGTTGGCATTCCGTTGGTTGTGTTCTCGCCACTCGTGACTGGTGTTGTTGCTCTTGCTGTTGGTGCTGTCGGTATGCTAGCTGTTATATAATATAGTTGTTGCTATTTCATGTTACTGTTGCCTAGCACTTGAAGTAACCATTGTCGCCATTGTGATGTGAATATGGTCGTTGCAGTTTTTGACATTGGGCTATCATCAAGCTTGTTGTGGCTCTTTCCGTTTGCGCCATTGATGTCGCCAGTGCGGCTTGCCATTGGCAGTGCCATCGCAACAAGGGGCTCCTGCAGTTGGACAGGGGGGTGTCTACATCCCGGTGCTCTTGAATCACAAGCACCGGCACATCTGCGCGAAAGGTCCGTTTTCTCCAGCAGTCTCGATCGAAGCAGTAACATATGCAAAGGGGCTCGTTGCGGTGTCGTGCACATTTTGGTGATTGGATAGAGAAGTGAAACGTGAATGTGTCTGAATGTCTGAGAAAACTCCTTTTCGGACTCCGTTGGAGATTTTAGAGGGAGATGTTGAACAAAGTGTTGGTAGGGGTCCTGTAGGGATCTTGCACAGAGATCTTTAAAAAAAATCTTAAACACCTTTGCAAAAACACAACAATTCTGCGCGGACATGTTTACTGCAAGATCTTCACAGAAGGAGATCTTGTAGTACAAAGCCCTTGCAACGGTAATCGTGTGTCATGTTGCGTCATTGCACGCCCCGAATGAACGCCGTTTCACGATGTTTAGGGTGCCGGGACCTGCTGGAATTGCAAACGTCAAAAATGTTTTGCGCAAGTTTTGCTTACCCAATCCTGGGGAGGACAACGGGAATAACCGCTGAGAATGCTAATCCAGGAAGCCCAGTCTTGGGACGCCCAGACATACCGATAAAGGCCACATGCCACCAATCGCATGCCCGCCTCCACTGAGAAAATTGCTGCGTAAAAGGTGTTGAATCCCTGCAAAACGTCTTGTCCTGACATTCTGCAAAGCACTGCCCACAATGGGCACTCCACAAATACAAGCCGGCCGTCTAACGCGCATAATGCCACAGCCACAACAAACACCAAAAACAGGCTGCAACACTTCCCCAACCCAATGCCTGAGAAGCCGTCATCCGTTGCCTGCAGCTCCAAACTCACGCCAATGAGAACAGAGTTGCTCACCACCATGGTGAGGAAGAAAGCACCAAAATACGGCGCATCAACCTGTTGAAGTTGCAATAATATGTTGCAATCACTGAAAACATCCCTTGTGTTTCTTGGCGCGTCAACTTCTTTTTCCCTGCCCTACCCTGCTTCTACACACGCGTCAAAACTGAAGCACGGCGTTGGCGTAGCTAATCGCTTTCGGCTTTGGAACACTCTCTGTATGGCTGCATTGCAATACAATTGTCTTCAACCCCAGTTTTATCATACTGATGACGTCCGAGTATGGATTCATACACATGTTTTTGGAAAAATGCAGCCAATTTTGCCTTGGCCGGCCGCATCTCTTCTTGCCATATTGCATCCTAAAAGCAGAATTCGGTTGGAGTGATACCTGCCGTAAAGGATCTGAGTCCGGTGCACGGATAATACGCCCTAAAAGACTAGCTCTTTTGCATGTCCACTTGTGTTCCCTTAGGTTTCCCAGCTGTACCATGTTTGCGTTTAAAACCCATCCATTCCTTTCGCCATTAGCGCTTGTATTTCTGGGCCGGCATATCTACGCATGCTTGCCTGGTCCCCAGCTTTGCTGACAAGCGGGGTGCGGAAATTAGCATCAAACCGCTGTCGCACCTGGTGAAGTCTTTGCAGCACTGGCCTAGAAAGTGCTATGACGCTCTAGGTCCTGTCTGGGCTGGCACAAGGGCCTCACAACTGTCCAAACAAGGACCCTTTGCATGTGCCAAATGCGCCTTGAACATCACTATGTGCATGAGCGTCGTTAAATTAGAATTAGAAGTGCGGACAACACTTCAGAAAACCCGGCCAGCTGCTTGCGAAGGCAGAAGCACTTCAGCCACTCCAGCGCTTGGAGTGAGCCTGCAAGGGAGAGGGCGGCACTTCCACGATTTCCATCCTGGCAACACAGTCAAGCAAATTACTCAAAGCTCAAGAAGCGCCAAGTCTATATAAGTGCTAAGAGGTTCCACGGCCTTACGCGCTTGTAAGGCTAAAATTCGCTGAGGTGGGCTGAGTTGCACTGATTTGGCTGTGAGGTTGAGGGCCAACGCCCGCTCAGCAATGTTTTCCCCAAGAAAGGCCAAGCTTCACCTCCCCGTCTCAAGCTGCGAGCAGGCTGAAACAGTGTTGGAAGAGGGTATGGCGGCACCACAGGGCAGCACAGCGCAGGCCTTGCGAGGACACCCTCATGCCCAGCGGGCTCATTTCCAGTAACATGGCCTGGGCGGCCCCCTGCTTTGAGTCTTTACAGCTTCAGAGTGGGCGGCTTCAAAGTCTTCATAAAGCGCTGCTCACTGTTCAACTTCTTACGTCGAAGCAGTGTGGGCTTTGCCTTTTCCCTTTTTTTTGCGATTTGCCTTTGCCAGACCCCTGCCACCAGGTGGTAAGCACATTCGCTGTCAAAGAAATTCTGGAGTTCACCGCAATGTGTCCCAACAAGGACCGCAGTGAAGCACGGGCACAGTTCTTTGCTGGAAGTTCTGAAAGGACGCATCGGATCACCCAGTGGAGCCTTGCCACCAGAAGCATCAGCGGGGGAGGGGCGGAAATGACTGTCCAAAGTGCAAGAGGTGTGAGGCACAGGGGGGGTATTCTTCCCGGAGCAAGGAGTGGTCAAGATGGGGAAGACTTTCTTGAGCTCATCCTCCTGGCTTCCACCTTCCTCCTCACCATCATCTAATTCATGGGGCCACGCCAATGAACTCTTTGCCTCAATGGAGAAGTGCCCCCGCATCAGCTCGACGGCCACATCATGCGGGATTCTAGTCTTGAAGCCTCGCCCTTCCCGCCCAGCCCAGAGCTCCGTCCATTGTGCTACCTCCTCGTGCACATGCCCCCCCCAGTCCTGACCCAATGCCAGAAAGTACCCACGACTGCAACCCAGATAGCCCCGTCAGGAATAGCCCATCTGCATCCAAGGGATGTTTCTTTTTGATCTCGAAGCCTCGCACCAGGAATCATCAAGGCACCCAAACGCCACGTTGCACCCGTTCCTTGATGAGTGCCACGGCACTTAGACCATGGCATGAAAACACCGGAGGGGTGCTCATCCTCACCCAGGGCCACCCTGGCAGGTCGCCCTGCCTTGAGCAACCAAAGCTGGAAGATGCTGCAAGTAAACAGCAGCATTACAAAGATCCAATCCTCTGCACATGAACCCCAACATTTTCATGAGCTCATGACCTCTTCGGCGCTAAGGAAATATTTTGGATCGCATAGCTCCTAGCTCCATCAACTAGCCGCTGGAGGCCCTCAATAATTCTTTCACCCTAGTAATCACACACAAATAGAACAAAAGCTGAAAATCCAATAGACTTCCCGGCCATGCCACAATGTGCTCAATTCGTTTGCAAAATCGAGCCCACCAGGTGGAGTTGTTGGATTCCTCCACTTCACTGACGGTCTGCATATGCGCGAAGTCGCGCACCATTTTTGTGTGCACTTGCTGCGCGAGCTCGTATTCACTCAGCTCCTCCTACATTGAGGCCATAACGGTGGGAACACAATGCTTTGGCTCAATTTTCTTTCAGAATGTTCAAATCAAAGTTTCAGCCGTGCTCCTGCAATGAGGAGGTTGGAGCGCTGGATGCAATGTGGCTCATGTCGGGTGATTCCCAACTCATCTTCAATGTCTCACTGGAGGCAGCTTTAATGTCAAAGCCCTGACAACATGCATTGGGCTGGAGGAAACAGCTAAAGAATCAAGGACAAAAAAGTTTGTCGCTCTTTTAGTGTCGCCGAAAGGCCTTTCGAGCAGGAGAAGGTACTGGCCGTGAGTCATAGCAGCTGGACAGCCAAAGATCTAGCCGCTCAAACAGTTCCTTCCGGTGATCCTGAGCGTATGGAGTTGCTTATATAATGCTCTTGAGTAGGCATAACGGTGAAGACGGTAAAAAAATGAATACTGCAAATAGATGTAAACAGAAGCTGATTCAAAGACTATAGATTCGATTCTATTCTATACTTCACCTTGTCTGAACAGCCGTTGCTCAATGAAAGTCCAACCTCATGATCAATCAGTGTTTCATAGCGGATGCTGACCAGCTTCTTTCAGAACCTTTTCAAGCTGCTCAGGCAGCGCACCGACATCATCCATGGCCTTAGAGCCTCTGTATATGCGGTGTGTTGTCTCTGGGAACGCTGGCAAGCCCTACCTTGACCTTGTTTCTGGGCTTGATGAGGTGAATCGATCTACTTTGAGCAAAGACTGCGAGAGCATGTTCAACTGAGCTGTTTAGGTAGCTTTAGGTGCGAATCTCACGCGGAAACATGTGCGTTGGAGAAGCTTGCTAAAGGTGGTTGATGGTCTCAAGCACGTTTTGGACAATCCTCCCCTGGAGTTAAGAACCATGGAGTCATGCAGCCGCAGCCAGCACACAAACTGTGTAGTTTCCCTGACCTCGCATCCATTCCTTTGGCCTGGACCTGCCTAAGGGAAAAACGCTCCGCAAGCACCGCTCGCTTCATTGTCTCATTCACGGGCATGTTCTGTATCCAACCGCATCTCTGAATTTAGACGCATGGCCCAGAGTGGCCTAAGCCATGAAGAAGGCCAAATAAGGAATCAAAAGCCTGTGCCTTCCACAAAAGAGCCAATTGAAAAACTGAGCACTCTCGACTATGTTCATCGTCTTTTTCGTCTTCAGTTTCGTCATGGCCAATCCGAAAACAGCTCGAATGTCCCTTCCGGCCAAGTTTGGCCGCTTTCGTTTGCCAAAGCCTGCCCCGATCCCGAAAGCGGCAGTGCCTCGCTGATGCTAGTGCCCAACAAGTGTCCCCTACTTGAAGCCCTCTGCCGAGGATGCCCCTCTCAGGATCGAAACATCACATAGGCTTCCCCGGCTCTGTCTCCTTGAGGACACACACAGGACCCCCAGGGAGTCCGCAGTGACTCAGGGCTGTTCCTGCGGATCCTCTTCGACTTTTCCCTTGGCATTGGCTGGAACTGCATGGAGGCCAGCATGAAGTAGAACCTTCGCTGCAACGGCTTGTCATGTGTCGTCAGTCGTCAGTCAGCCTGGGTAACTGTTTGAAACGTTCCTGAATCAATGAATCAAATCATTGCTTGAAAGAAATTGACATCTGTCACACAATCTTGTCTGGAGTCAGCCTTCATGCAGGCCAAGTCACAAAGAGCAGCGATGCCCCGATGATGGCAAGGATCATCATGCGATAGAAGACCAGCACCACCAAGGCATTCAATCCACCCAGCGCGTAGATCAAATGATGCTTCGTGATGAGAGCTTTTGCAACCTGCCGGCGTGACTTCACTTGCGTGCTGTGCACAAATAGCAGACACCACTTGCAGAAACGTTCTGGAAGCACATCTCAAATACCGGTTCGGCTGCCTGGCCTGTACCCTCAAATGGTTTGGCCGAGTGAGAAGCCCATACCACAAGCCGGAGAAAACGCAAACGAGGACCTGAAGTGCGAGCAAGTACTGCGACGCTTTGGGTGAACACCATTCAGGTCCCAAGCCCAGAACATGCGTCTTGCGGATGATAGTAAGGCACTTGTTACTAGTAGCGATGCACTTGTTACCAGTAGCTTCTCGTTACTACTGGTAAGGCACTTGTTACTAGTAGTTTGGGTTCTATGATGTCTGCACCATACTAACAAGTTCACCGTGTTTCGTCAATTGACTTTAGCTGAAAGCTGTTCATCTGTTTCTGCTGACCTACTTACTTAACATGCCATGTCCGTCAAAGAAATGCGAAGAATCAGCAGCAACAATCCTAGGTACTAAGAGCTGTGGGTATACCACAATCGCCGTGAGTGCGAAGATCGCAAGGCAAACCTTGGACATCAATGAGACCAAGATTTGCATCAAAACAGGAGACTCTAGGCCTTGACGACCTTGACACGTGAAAACGACCCGCAGAACAGGTCACATGTACCTTGTGCAACTGCGGCAAGAGGTAGAATTGGTAAAGTAGCTGAATGGAGTCTGGGGTGGTAGTTATATTGCCGTGCCCGTGGATATGTGCATAACACGTATACGTGTAAAAAAAAAAATATATATATATATATATATCTGTGTGTGTGTCAACCCCTGGGCCAAGGGTTCACCAGCACCACCTTTTCCACCTTCACCACCTTTTCCACCACGACAGCGAGTTTCACAGGCAGGGGCGTGCAGCATCTGTGGTCCACTGCACGCAACGAAGCTACGACCACAGATGGGAAGGGATCAAGGACGCTTGATCCTGTACCTGCCCAAATCTTTGACCAAGCTGTTACTCCACTTTTCCACTTTTTGCTTCCATGGTTCTTGCATGATACTTCCCCAAAACCCTAGTTTCTGCCGATGAGTTGCACCGCTCGTTCGCCACCGCTGAGCTCTGCAGTCACGCACCAACAACTTGTTCAACATTCAAGTGAACTGACTTTCTCGCCATACCGTTCCCTCACCATTTTCGACCTGGGAACTGAGTGTAACTGAATACAATTGTCAGAGTGTGTTTCGCTCAGCCGTCCCACTCGGGTGCTGAGTGTGATCCCCGTCATTGGGGCGCTGTCTCATCGTGCAAAGTAACTGACCTCACCACCTTTCACAGGAACTCCACTGGAAGTCACCTCCACGTCCACCGAATTAACTGCCACAACGGCCGCCGGGCCTAAACACGGGAACTGACAGTTTTGCAGCGCTTGCATTTTTCTGCATGATTTTGCATTTTCCGCATGATCCTGCATATGTACTCAAGCAATCTGACCTGAGTTTTCGACAGTTTAATTCGATTTGCATGAACACCCTACCACACCACATACTAACTTTCCACGTGACGACAACTCCTACTTCTCCACAACAACACATACCCGCTTTCCGCACAAGCGTTACGATTTCAATTTTGAATGATTACACCAGCTGCAGTCTCCGCTGCCGTGCCGCGCCGCCGCCGCCGCCGCCATTGCGAAGACTTTGCCACACAGCTGTCACGATTTTTTCAACAGCCCTCCACTGGACGCCTCATGCAGTATCCCTGGCCATACTCACATGCAACACCACCTCCACTGCCCACCGCACCAACACAGCCGACAACACATTTGCCACATTCACATACCGCACCAGCATTTCCTTATCCACAACATCCGGCATTTCCAGTACCACAACATCCAACATTTCCAGCTCCACAACCTATGTCAATACCAACTCCAACACCTTTTCACTCGGCACCAACAGCTGCAATGCCTTATGGCAATCCCTCCACATGGACCCTTGTACACCCTTCTCAGCCACAACCCACACAACCACAACCCACATATCAACCACCCGCACCTCCCCCATCCTACCTGGTGCAACAGTTACACCACTCACCACCTAGCGACCCCGCCACAGCCGCACCAATTCAACCACCTCCTGCACCTCAGCAAGTCCTTTCAGCTACCATCCCAACAGAACCCCAGTGGCACATGCCACAAGGGGTCTGGCAACCTTACTCCGCATTCCCCCCAGTTACGCAACCTTTGCACCAATCTCCATCACAACCGCCACAGTGGCCCCGGATCCTGCCACCGGAGCACCAGCCAACCCCGTTTCACCTGCCCAACCATCCCCAGCAGTCGCCGCCACCATCACAAGAGCCGCCGCAGGACCGACCACCACCGAAGCGGTCGCCATCGACATCGCCGTCGGCACAAACATCGCCACCACTCCACAGCCACGAGACATCACAGTTCCTCCTGGCGACACCGCTCGCCATCCACATCTACATATTCCTACTCCTCCACACATTCCCGCAGCCGCTCCAGGCAGCCGATCGACCTACGACCCAACACAGACGCTTCCACAGCAGACAATACCAACACTGACACCTCGAAATATCCACTTACACCAGTCGTCCGTCGACCACCCAACCGCTGGCGACCCACACAACACTTTCAGACCTTATCGCCCGAGGAGCAAATCCTCACTTGGCTCGACTTTCATGCTGACCAGCTCGACGCTTCCAACCGACCTCAACATCAATACCTGGCAAACCTCCTCTTCGACAGCAACATCACATACAAAGACATCACTGATTCCCGGCAATACACCTATGTCAAGTGGAATGAAGCCACCCAGCAATACGATCAATTCCAATACAACGCAATTTCACTACCTTTCCTCAGCACCAAAGCCTCCAGAACATCACCACCACCCGTTTCCCGCGCCACCTCCACTCACAGGGAAGTCGCCCACATCAACGCCGGACACACTGGCCCTGTTGGCAACACGACAAGGCCGTTTCCTACCCAGCACACTCCACTTTGCAAACTATCCCGGATTCTTTGCTCAAGGCGTCCGCATTACCCACAACCAACAACACGACCAAGGCGAATTTGCTCCAATTATCCACAATACCTGGCAACTCCACAAGAACACCCACTCCCTCATCGTCACACTCCTGGCATGGGGCGCCGCCACGAAATACACTTCTGGCGGCGAAGAGCAGGCTATGACCCTTCTACACGACCACCACGGAGCCGTCTTTCATCAGAAAGGCAGATGCTGGGTCATCCACCCCGACCATGCCATCGTCAAAGGACTGGCACGGTCCATCAACTCCACCCCACCGGACCTATTCCACATACCACTTCCCTGCAACCACCCATTACAACCTTCTGTTTCACCCAGCCACACTTTCGGCTTCGCCAACAGCCAAAAACAATACTGGCGCTTGCAAAGCCACTCCAAGCTTCGATGTTACATGGCACCCAAGCTTTGATGTTACATGACAACCAGCCTTTCAGACTTGGATGTTTTCAAGAGAACTGTCACTCTTCTGTTGCGACTTGTTTTCCACCGTTTCAAGCTGATTTTGAATTCATTTCGCATGCATTTTGGCCCGGTTTTGTGACTAATTCGCTTGCACGCTCCCTTGATGCTGCGCTGCCGTTGACCAGCCGCCGCGCAGCCGAGCCGCCGCGCTGCAGCTAAAAAGTGAGAAGAACTCCAACCACTCATCCTACAAGCATACCCAACTTATGACCAGCACAAACCCACCTCCTCACGAAGACACCAATGCATTACTACATCAAACGACAGTGGCACTTTCTCAGATTCACAACCTTCTACGACAAGCAACTGACATCATGGCACACCTTCACACTCGCTTTTTACACCACATCAGACAGGCAGATCCCACCTTCCGCCGACCTTTTACACAACTACCACCAGCACCAACATACTCCATCAATTTGCCCTCCGCACCACCCACACCACGAGTCCGCCCACCACCACAGCCTTCCAACAACTCCGAGGACACACCTTCTCCTTCCCCTCCACCCAAGCGTCCACCGGCATGACACCACCACCGCAACCTCTACCTTCCACTCCGGACCACATTTCACCTACTCCTACCTCACCAGCCAACACACCACCACAACCATCACAGCCAGACTTCTCACCCTCCCCAACGACTACCCCTCTGTCTCCACACGAAGCATCTTCACATGAAGCTTTGCCACCGCAGCCGGCTGCTGAGCGAGCGCCCAGTGAGAACAGGCATCCGGAGCCACCTTCCGACATGCCTATTGGCAGCTATTTCATTTGATCGGTTTCACCCACGTTCCCCGGCGTGCCACAGGATAAAATTCAACAGCACTTCCTTTTGACTTTTTGACTTTCCCACACATGAGCACTTGGCTTTCAACCCTTTCTAAAGGTCATTTTGAACTCACGCGAACCTCTTTCAAGCAATCACTGGTGCCACTTGATTCCATGTCGTTGTGATTTACACTTTGTGTTTTTGACAGGCTCACCGCAGTCCCGCAGCATTTACGTGACGCTCAGCCCTCGTGCCCTCTTGCCATCACTCATGGCTTCCCCTCGTGATCGCACTGCAGCTAACACAGCGGGCAACGACTACTACCTACCAGGACGACCTCCCAGTTGGCTCAGACCCTCCATCACCACTCAGCCCAACTTCCATTCACTCAACTGCTCGCTCGACATCCTTTTCCTGATTGTCCAACACATCCGACGCCACCCACTCCACACAGACCCCATGCCGGGCCAAACATACTTCCAAGATGACAGAGCATACAACATACTCTACCAATTCCGACGTGACATGATGCTAATGGACCGCCTGGTTGACAGCATCTACCAAGCCCGACGTTTGCTCCAATTTGCTCCCGGACAGCCTGGCCTCCCGGGACAAAATCGCATCGATCCCTCGGCACGACTTTCCTCCAGCAACCTAGCTGCCCTCCACAGTACTCCACCGGATGACACTATCAGACCACTCACCTTCTCCAACCCCACGTACACCACCTCAGGGCGCACAACGTCTTCGCCACTACTGGACTGGCCCCCCACCACGCGACAACCACCACACCGGCCAGAGCAACCACAACCGTGCCAGAGATCACTCACGATCCCGGGACACCAACGCTGACTAACCCACAGGCCTCTCAACAACAGCAAGCATGACAGCAGCCTTTTGCTGAGCAGCTGCGGCCGGCCGCTAGGCACACTCCTCCACTTGAGAACATTCCTCGGGCCGCGACCGCTGATCCATATTCCCGTCTCACCGACATTCTACGGCGAGCTCACGCGAAAAAACTTCAATCCTCGGAGTTTTTTCTTCTTTTTCAGATCTTTCTTACCTTGCAACAGTTGCGTTCTACTCCCGCAGCCATTTCACCGAACCGCTTTCCTCCATCCCTATCTCTCATGACTGAGCGCCACATTGCCGATATGCTGCTGCGCGCTGCTGCCCCGACTCCAACATCACATCCTCCAGCAACAGCCACCATTTACACAGATCCACCCACCACCCACCACGGGCATTTCTTACCCACCAACCCGATGCCCTACATGGCACCCTCAGCCACACGCCAGCCAGAACTACTTCTCCTCACTTGGATGCTCTGCACCATCACAACACTTGTGGACGATCTGCAACATCATCCCATCGTCCATGACCCAATTCCCCCGATGTCCTCTTTCACCAACACACCAGCATACAGACTTTACCTACAACTCCGCAATACCCTTCGCCATTTGATCAACACAACCCATGAAGCCCAGCGAGGGCTAAACATTCTTCAATTCCTGCCTGGTTCGCCAGGCTCACCAGGTCACTACAGCATGGACCCCACCGTGACCTTCGCACCAGGCCACACCAACTACCTCTCCGACCTCAGCCCATCGACCACGACCATCACCCCGACACCAACCGACACCACACCTCTCATTCGGCAGCTCCACCGAAGGGATCGATCCCGATCTCGGGATCGCCTTCCCCTCACCACACTCTCAAATCCGAACCTCACTACACAGCCAAGGCAACCTTTAGCCAACATTACCCCGGTCACAGCCGGACAGCGCGGACATCTCCACCATGCACTTTGGACAGCCTCTACGACTCCAACCGCTGACCTCTCTCCTGCCGGACCTGCAGCACACCATTCCTGACACTGCCATGGCCTTGTGGAGTCTCACCTCGAACACACCGCTACGGAAAACAACCCAAAGCATTCTCAATGCATTACACTTTGTTTTTTGAGTCGCCGTGATTGGGACCGCAGCCCTTCCGTGGTGATCGAGACCAAAGACGAGACTTTTGAGCCAACACAGATCAATGCAAAAACCGAAACATCCCCCACCAAGGATGTCAAATTCCAAGATACCAAAAAAGAGGAGGACTCACCTTCCCATTCAACATTTCTTTGTCCTCCAGTCAGCAGCCTACCGGACACCTCCACTCCACCAGCCAAAGCACCACCAGTACCACACGCCTCCTACCGCAACCTATCAACACGCACTACATCTCCTGCCACCTCAAAAACCACCTCCTTGCAGCGGACCACCGCTGGCACCAAACCCACGGTCGCAGCACCGCCACCATCCACCACATCCTCCACCAGCAGTGAGGACCCCATCATCCTCACCACCAACGTCCCTATCCTACCCAAAGCAACCCACTTCGCACCGCCCACACGGGGCCCCCTCCGAGTCACCATCCCACGCCCCCAACACAATGGGCACGTCCTGCCTTTCAACTTTTCCAGTGACATCAAGCATTACCTCAACCCCCGCACACCGCACAAGACAACCCCTGTTCCCTTCCAGGCCCTCGCCACCATGTCCAGCTCCACAGCCAATCTACCCGCCAACCTCTTCCACAACCACTACAACCGTTTTTCCACCAATACCACCAATCCCTGACACCTCATTGACAGACCAACAAGCTGCCACTCTCCACGATGCCATACTGCGCATTGCCAGATGCGGCCGCTGCTGCCGTCGAAATGGCGTCCCGCTGACCGAAAGCTCACAGGCCCGCGTTTCACTATCACCCAACCTCACGACTCTTCGCCGTCAAAAAAGACACCAACAGCATTTTTTCAAGTTCCGGGTCACCCCAACCATACACTGCAATACCTACAAGTATTACTTTTTTCTTCCATCACCGCAGCCGTTTTCAGTTTGAGTGTGAACTCGGTATCCGTCGCCCTGCTTTTCGAGCCTTGTCACATCAACCGATCTACGATGGATCGCACACCGGAGTGCGACGAACAATCAGAGATACTTTTGGTATTCACCGAAGATGCAGCTGACAACCAGCCACCACCCTCAACATCTCCACCAGCCACATCTCCAACTGCAGCAGAGTCGTCGGTACCACCTCCCACCCTTTCAGCTGACCAAGCCTTTTGGTCTGAGGTCTACATTCTTGACCCACCTCACGCTTTGATGGGGGTATTGACCGACCTCCACATCCACCGTTTTCTCCTCCATCAGCACCTTGCCACCCATACAGCTCTCACAGAAACTCCCATTGGCCATCAACCGCTCACAGACACTCTACCACAACCCATCCAGCGCATCATTGCCATCTACCACAACAACCTGCAACGGGCACAACACCACACACGCCTTGCCCTCAACGCCATTGACACTCTGGCCTGCTTTCCACCAGCGGCCTATTTCACGGACCCCAACTTCCTCACACCAGACCAACAACACACCCACCCCCAGGCTGCTTCCCCACCAGCCACATCACACCACTCCGACTTTATCCATTGCCAACCGCCTCCAGCAGCCACGTGACCATTCAGGATGCTACCACCCAGACAACCTCACCATGGGTCTCCGTTTTGGACACCCATTTCACGGCCCCAAGTTTCCATCAATCACAACAGACTACCCCACGACCAGATACCCACAGCCGCCACGCACAGACAGACATCAATGCTATTGTCCACTACCCCGCTTTTGCGGGCATCCCAGCCACACCACACACGGAGCAATCAACCTCTTCCACTACCACGGCCAACATTCCTAGCACCACGTCTCCCACCCTTACTGCCGCAGCAAACAAGCAACCCCATGAACGCTGGCAGTACGTCAACCTTATCCCCACCCCTACAGTGACCACTCCAGCACAACCTGAACACACTCAGGATTTTCCTTCCCCTATTGGCGGTACCCCGCACCACAGGCGTTCAAAGACCCCACCACGTTCGACCACCCCCACCTGCACTCGGCAACCGGACCCACGTTCCGGCTCCCCGGTTCCCACACCCACAGCACCACGTCCAGCTCCTCAGCAATTCCTTCCCACAGTACAACCTCTCCCAAAACATCCACCGCCAGCACTACACTCAGCCCACCAGACTCCCTCTACCAACAACCCCCTGCAACCCGTGCCTCCAGCAGCAGGATGGCCCATCCTCCAAGGGGCAGCTATCAACCCCACACCCGTTTCAGCACCTCCACACACTTCGCCCCCACCACCACACGCCTGCCCATCATACTACCGAGTACCACCACAACAACAGCCCCCAGCAACACTGCCTCCAGAATGCACAGCACCACCCACGAACGCCGCAGCGTCTGCCACCCTGTTGAATGTACGCCCATCGGGCTACTACGACGCGCAGGGGCCCCCTGCCACTTCACCAACAGGACTACCGCCCTGAGCATGACCCCTGGCACGCCGACAGCCACTGACCGCGCGGCAGCTTGATGTTCGGCCACAAGAGCCTCTCGATCCGTTGATGTTTTTCTCTATACCAACAACTCTCTCTACCGACAACTTTCTTCCAACTCAACTGAACCACCCTGTTCATTACACTAATCTTCGGATTGCAGCCATCCACAACGAGGCCTCCACCTGTTTCACTACGCACCACGAAAAAACTGATTGCGACATGTGCTGACAGACATTTACTGTTTTGTACCAGCTGCGCTTTTACTGTGCATTTCAGACTTCACGTTTTCTTCATTGGATTTGCTGGTAGCCAATAGGACTGTTACTCTCACCATGTTTCACATCTTGGATGCACTGTCTTGCCACTCTCCACGCTTTACCTCCCCTTCGCATCGAACTTTTCAGCCTGCTCAAGCAACCACCCGCGATTGTCTTCACTCGAGTTCCAGCCGCTCATCCATCATGGACGCACAATGGCAGCAGTACTACTGGAACCACTATTTGCTCCAACAGCAGCAACATCAGCAGCTAGCCACCACAGAAGCCGCCACCACCCATCCTTCCACAAGCCACCACTCATACAACCCCACTGGCACCTATGGGCCACTCACCCACGCTCTTCGCACACACCAGACTCACCGTACACACCCGTACATGCCACCACCACAGCACACCGCCACAACTGACTCCACCATCACAGCCAGAGTTCCCGCCCCCGCCACCTCCACCACTGCCCACAGCAGCTCCAGTCACTCCACCAGGTTCGTCGTTCAAACACAGTCCACAGCCAGGAGCGGCCGCTGGCTCCGGATCTGCACCTCCACCACCCCACATCCCTTCCCCCAAGCCACCACTCCGGGACTCTTGGCACCAAACTGATCACCATTGGGACGCCAATACACTCCACGGTCACCAGCTCTATCGCACAATACAACCTACCCAATGGTCACGCAAGGCAGGTGTTGCCGGCTTCCAACATTCGACATTTTTCCCTGGCAACTCGCATACCACGGCACGGCCGAGTATACAGCACGCACCCTCAGCCATGGGAAGTACACCGGCTTCATCGCCACTAGGAGTGTGGCCGAATCCTCCAGGAAATCCGGGAGAAACGCCTGGACCTGGACGGCATCGCCGAAACCCTCCACACCAAACAAGGCACCGACATCGCCAGCAAGACAACGCAAGCACGGGCTTTCCACGCCCCTTTGATCAACCTCCTCGTCCAGCAACTCCAATCCCACTCACCGGCACCGGCGGAAGGCACTGCCCTACGGGCACTCAAGAACACCACAGACGAGCTTGCCCGCGCCAAACAGAAGCTCCACAACTTGGGCAATCCCCTCACCCGGCGACCCATCCCACCCAGCACACAAGCCACCCGTCCTGGCTGACGTCCTGCAACCTCCACACCCATCCCTGAAGGACGACGTCCCCGACAGCTGGACCAACACCGACATCCAGCATTGGGTCACCACTTTTGACCCCAATGTCACCACACAACAATTGAAGGAAGCCGCCACTCGCTATGGCCGGCCGCATCAACCGCCTCCCTATCCGCAGTTTGCAACACCTGGTCAGCGTGGGCGCAGCCATCGGCTGCTGACTCGCTATTCTCAGCCAGCAGCAACCCAGCCACACCACCATGCAACATCTCTTCCACCTCCACCGCGCCCTATCCCTTTTGACCCACCACACCCAATACATAGAACGAGCAGAGGCCATCTTTGCGACAGGCCTCATTCACCCCCAACACATCGATCTCAACAATGGCGAAACCGCTTCCGCCAACTCCACATTCTTCCCCATACCTACCACTACCACAACTTTCTTTCCCAGAATTCCGTTTACGTCAAACTCTACTTCAACCCCGTTCCACCACATCGCTGTTACCACCAGCATGGCCACTTCTACGTCGGCTCAACAGCCATTGGCATCCCACACAGAGAACACAACCGCCGCGCCAAGCTCAAACAACTCCAGAACAACATCCCAATTTCGGCAGAACTATCCTTACGCTATTGGCACTCTCACAACAACATTCACCAATACACCACCCTTCAGCTTACATCCCACGACACCTACGATCACGCCTGGATCCAAGCACACCATCATATTGCCAATTGGATGCCCACACTCAACTGGCCTTTCATTTCACACCACCTCAAACTAAAAGCCCAAGGATGGCAATTCACAAAACATCGAGCACACTTTTACTCCAGGTTAGCCACTCACAAACGTCCCTTTCGACGACTACGGCAACGCCAACACACCATCCGAGAACCACACCTTTACACTTCCACCAAACATCACGCTCTCACACTTCTTCGCAACCTCACCAAGCACACAGCCGCCTCCTTTGAAGCAGCCAAACAACTGCGAAGCGGCCGCCATACAGACCTCGAAGTTTACGCCATCCGGCGTATGGCCGCTAATCTCGAAGAACCAGGCCACAGCAGGGCTCTCCACATCATCAACAAAGCCCTCCTTTACCGCAATCTTACACCACCCAAACCGAACATCCCGCTCACAGTGCCTTTCCTGGCGCACGATGACTTTACAAAACACTGCCAACAGTGGCTCCGCACCACCATTCAGCAACACAAACATTTGGCCATTCCCCTCCACCTCCCATCACATCGCCTACGTGAAGCAGCTCGCAAGACCCTACGATCCCAGCTTCACAATCACCGCACCTGGGAGGACACTCTCCACTCACCACCTGATCCAGCAGACCTTTGTTGCGCATGCAACCACCTTCGCAATCTCCTCCAAGATCCAGGCACACCCACCACAGCCGCTACATTCTTACATTGGACCAGCTGCACCTCCCGCCACACCTCAACATCTTCCTCAACGCCAACGTGAACAGCACCTACTACCCCAGCAAGGCCCGTTATTTCCTCACTTTCCAAACGGCCTACACGAAATGGCTCAAGCTTCAAGGGCTACCACCATCCCTTGCACAGCATTTGGAACCTTTCCTCGCGCACCAACGGCGCCTCCACCACACCCATCTCAAACAACAACCCCGTTTTACAGCTCGCTTGCTCCGTCAGCTCCAGGAGTCTCTCGGCCCACACACGGTGCTTCACCATGCTGACCACGAACTACAACAACTCCGGCTGTTCTGCCCCCGCCAATATTTCACCGGTGCCCTGAACACATGGCAACCCCCACCATTTCCCTACCTTACAGTCGCAAACATCCACGACCATCTCAAAGCCACTGTTCCACCCATCCTCCGCACCCGCTACAAGTGGGGCTTCCGCAAGGATTTCAACATTCCTTATGGTGTGGTCCACCTCAAGGAGAAAAAGCAGTGGCAGAAAGGCCGCACCATTATCTCATATTTTCATTCACTCAGTGGCAACCTCCTACGCATCACCAGCCGTGCCCTTGACATTATACTCCAACACCTCTACCCACAGCATCCAGGACAGGCACCACTTCCACTGCTACCTCACCCAAACCCCAGCAGACATCTCCCTGTACGCCACCAACGACGACCTGGTCGGCTTCTTCAACTCGATTCCCCAGCATCGACTGATCGACGCAGTTGACTCCATGATTCACCACTGGCAACAACAGCAATCCACACACACCCTCACAGTGGATGTTGAAGATAGAGGCCACAAACAACCAAACACCCCACACAACGTACCATCCAGACTTCCGACATCACCACCATTGTTGCCTATACACTCAACACCTGCATTTTCCGGGCTTGCAATAACACATACAAGCAAATCCGAGGAGCTGGGATTGGCTCCCAACTCTCTCCAGCCCTATGCAATGTCGCCATCACACTCATTGAACACTCCTGGCACCAGATCCACAACAACTTACTTCAACACACTGACCTACACTTTGCCTACTACCGCTACGTTGACAACCGATTCATTGTTCACAACGAACACTTCCTCCGCCACCCGGCCATGCAAATTCAAACCCTCATCCACCACAACTTCTTTGGAGACCCAGTGGAACTTGAACCTGTTGACGACTTTCACCTCCTGGGCTTCAACATTGACCTACAACAACGTACCATCACCTACATACAACCTTCACAACCCTGGAAAATCAGGGATGCCACCACCGCCGGGAGCCAGCGCTTGGCTCTGTCAGGCCTCCAATCCAGACTTCACACTATCCACAAATACACTTTTCCACCTTCAAGCGCTGAAGCTGCTGCCGCAGAGCTAGTGAGGCTCTATGTCCAAAAAGGACACAACCAAATTGCTTGCAGCCGGTTTTTGAAAGGAAAAAGCGCCGATCACGGCGATCTGTGTGTGCCAACCCCTGGGCCAAGGGTTCACCACCACCACCTTTTCCACCTTCACCACCTTTTCCATCACGACAGGGAGTTTCACAGGCAGGGGCGTGCAGCATCTGTGGTCCACTGCACGCAACGAAGCTACGACCACAGATGGGAAGGGATCAAGGACGCTTGATCCTGTACCTGCCCAAATCTTTGACCAAGCTGTTACTCCACTTTTCCACTTTTTGCTTCCATGGTTCTTGCATGATACTTCCCCAAAACCCTAGTTTCTGCCGATGAGTTGCACCGCTCGTTCGCCACCGCTGAGCTCTGCAGTCACGCACCAACAACTTGTTCAACATTCAAGTGAACTGACTTTCTCGCCATACCGTTCCCTCACCATTTTCGACCTGGGAACTGAGTGTAACTGAATACAATTGTCAGAGTGTGGGTGTGGTATGTGTGCGTATACTATACCTCTGTTTATATACCGCCTATGACGTTGAGCAGCGGCGTAGTTCACGCAGAAATAGTCCAAGTTGGCCATGATCCGTGGAAGCACCTCTTCCGGCTTTGGGACATTGAAGACCTCTCCGGCAGTCTTCCCAATGCAAAGGAACTCAGTGTCCCATTTTCGGATGCGCTTTAGGAAGGACTCCACCTTCTTCAGAAAAATGGCGGAGGACATTTCTCTCTTTCTTAGCCTCTTTCAGAGGGGCCGGGTCAAGAATCTACTTTTGGGCCAAGCTGCAGAATCCAAACAGTGGGGCTGCAGCATCCGCTCTGCGACGTGACAGGTTTCAACTGGTTCAACGCCACCGACTCGTGACGCTGTCCGACCGACGCACTCGGACGCCTTCCCCCGGTCTGGGCCCCGAGGCGTCTGAGCGGTTTCGAGCTTGGGAGCTCGACCTTGGCGCCTCGGTGAGTCGCCACGCGGATGAAAATAAAACGACGGTAATACCTAATAGCTCCTTGCTCCTAGTAGCGATGCCAGGAGCCCCCTAGTAGTTTCTTGCTCCATGTAGCGATGCCCCTTGTTACTAGTAGCTTCTTGTTCCTATATAAGGGCTCTAACCTAATAGCTTCCAACCTACAAGTGATGGCCTCCAACCTAAGGGCGATACAGGGACCCTGGGACCTTGGCATCTTGAAATGTCTTGAAATGCCCTTTTAAGTGGCCTTGCCTTCCTGTTTCTTCACTCCGCATTCTTCACTCCGCTTTGGCTCCGTATACATCGCACAAAATGCATTCTATATCCGACTCACACTTTCTCGGCCAAAAAAAAGCAACCGGCCGAAGCTGTGCCATGAAACGTGCTGGTGCTTTGGCCCCCCCAACATTGTTGACTTAATGCAAAGGGTCTCATATGGGAGATGGGTTCGCATCTCAATTATGCTTGCTTATTGGAGGAGTGTTCTCCAACCAACACATTCTCTAGCAACCTTCTTTCTCTACGTCACACGTGTCTTTCTCGGTTCAACACGCTTAGACCTTCCCAGCCTTTGGAATCTTAAGACTGTGACCTCTTTCCTCCACCTGAGGGCCGGCAGTCCAAATCGGAGGGGTGTAGTACCACTGTAAAAGTAATGGAAAATACACTGCAGTAACTCCGACCATTGTGCGCAAAGAATATTTACATAGATCTATATAGCCACTTCTTGTCACATGAAAAAAGGAAAGCACAAGGAGCTTTCTAAAGTCTTCCAGCTGTGCTGGCTGAGCCAACCTCTGCCACCTGCCGCCATCGCCACCAAAGGCATCACAAAGGCGCCCAACCTGCCTCCAGAAGGAATGCGCAAGCTTTTTATCCAAATGGAAGTGTCATCAATGCATCAAATTGCCGCATCAAAAAGCAACTATCAGTCTATGAGTCCTTGAGCAAGTGGCCCACAAGCTGGCACGGTGTCGAGCGCTGGACCAAAGCCATTCGCGAACTCCTGCAATTTGAGGATCTCCCAGAATGAGCATCACTCCCAAGACAACATGACCTTTGTCAGATAAGTCACATAGTGTGAGGGTTTGCCTATGGAACTGCAAGCTTTTCTATTCCTGAAAAAGCATGAAAAGGCATCATGTCGATATGTCGACCTGCCTTTGGACAACACCTAGGACCTAGGACTTCAAGACACCTTGAAGTTGCATGTGCTTCCGGAGGAAGAGGCCGAAGCCATACCAGTCAGAACCTGGGCGATCTAAAGAAGGTTCCGACGGGGGGGGTTGGAATCTCTGAAGGGGGTATTACTTACTACTGTATGAGACGGGGTGAGAGGGGAAAGAAATTGGAGGAACCCCAGCTTTCGCAAGTCTACCTCCCTGTTTTTACATCAATCATCATCTATCCGGAATCTACCTCCCTCTTGGTCTCTCGATCCATTTCGACCTGTCAATCACTTGGCACCAGGCTTGGGATTTCCAAGCCGTGGCTCCAAGTGCGGCTCTGCGAGGCTTGTGCTTCGCCAGTCGGAAAAAGTCGCCATTCGGTGTCGCCCAACCGGCTTGACCGGTGAGACACCAGCGAGGACAGGTCGCCCAGATGGGCGTTCTGCAGCATTCTCTCTGTGCGCTGCAGAATGCTTCCAAGATCCTCTAGCCACTTTCAGTGGCTTCCACATACGTCGAAGTCGGGTGCAACCTTTCAGCATCAAGGTTCATTCCTTGGGAATCTTCATAGCAAGGCAACCCCACTATCAATGTCCATCTGATATATCTAAAGCTTGTCAGGTTGGTGCTCGATCTTTGAAGTCTATGTCAAGTGCCATTGGTGTTTCCTTTTGAAAGGTTGCTGTGACTGACATGCATGCCCAGCACTTCTCTTGCCATGCGTTTGCATGGCTATAGAGTGCCAATCGCAGCCAAAAATCCTGAGGACTCACAAACCGCACTAACCTCATCCACTTCTACAAAAGCTGCGCAGTTGAATTTACAAATGACGTTAGTGGTCCTAGATCTGCTGCGAGTCGGGCTTTGTCTATACTTTCAAACATTCTGTGAGCAGGTCGGCTCGACATTACGTCTCAGCTTTGTGCTGGCCAATTACTCTTGTGCTCAGGCCTTGAAGTCTTTGTCCAGAAACGCTGCCAACTGGTTGCATGCCTCCATCTGTGCAGCCTGATGTGTGGCTGCCCATCCACCTGTGAATGATCGGTCAAGAAGGGAAATGTGCACTGAAGCCTGAAAAGTGTGGTCCGACTCATTCTTCTCATAGCGCCAGCACCACACGCTCTTGCCGGGAGTCAATTGCTTGGCAAAGATCTTCTGAAGCCTGTTCTGCAAGCGCATCACGGTTGTTTTGCGTTCAAGAAGGTCAGCCTCAGCTTGGGATTTGTGTCCCGGGCTTGTTGGACTGCAAGGGCTTAGGTCCATCTCCTGCGCATGAGCTCTGCCAAGGCCATGTTCTGGAACAACAATTGCCGCAACACGTCGCAATTAAATTGATTGATATTTTGGTTCAGCTGTTCAGAAACTCCTTGATCAAGACTTACTTGGA
>CAXAMN010023640.1:630656-682004 GCA_963970005.1 Durusdinium trenchii
TGCGAGTGCATCAATGGGTCGACATTCACGGAGTACTGCATTGGCGGAACCGTGCAGTAGGCCATGGTGAGCACAAGAGAAGTGGAACTCGACGTTCTGAACCTTCAAAAGCACCGAAACTAGAGCCAATTTGTTTTGCGGCGGTTGGTTCCAATGTATATATAGATCCCATAAGTGCCGTACCTCTGCAGGGTGTCTTACAGTCTTGTGACATTCCAAAACAGGCCTCTTTTTGGCACCGGCTTTCCGCCTGGTGATCTCAAGGCGCACTGTGTGGCCATTGCTCTTTTCTGGCTTGCCGCAAGGATTCCGTAAACATGTTCTGCAAAATTGCAGTGAGAGGGGAGAGGGTGACCATTGGAGTACCTTTGATCTTCCTTTCTTTGAGTATTTCACCCCTCCCAAGAAAATGCACCCCACTGAAATACGGTAGACCCTGCAAGCAAGCCGGCAGCATCTGCTGCAACACGGCAGCTGGCAGCTGCGATTTAAATTGGACACTCTTGCAGAGTGGCCAGGCCCCGAGACAGAACCCCATCGCTCGTGCCGTCCTATGCTTCCACTTGATTGAACTTCAAACTTCAAACCAATGATTTCGGAAGCTGCCACTTCGGAAAATGGGCTCAGGATGCTGGTTTGGTGGTGATTCTGGAAAGCACTAGGGACTAGGGAGTCCCAGCCAATTGTGCTCAAGCTCTAATTATGCCAAATGGGATCCTGCCCAAAAGGGCTGACAATTGGCTTTGAAACTCCCCGCCCCTGGACAAGGCTTTGAATGGTTCAAGAAATGTCCAGATGAGTGGCTCAATGCCCAGAAGAAGCAGTTCGTGGCAGCTTGCCTTCCTACGTGCTTGACTGCAGTCAAGACCTGCCAGCTGGTGGGCACTCACGAAAAGCGCGGGTGACCCGCCACCTGCTGCAGAATTCATCATGCATGGCATGTTTGGGTGCTACTAGCACGCTCTTGTCACAAGAGTCCAAAGCCATTTTTAACTGATTTCCCCAAGGCTGGCCAACGACCCATGCTTGACGACTGGCTTCGAAACTCCTGACAGGCCTTACAGTACCTTCCGTGTTTATCTCTTCTGTCTTTCATTTTCTTGTCCATGAGGGTATGTTTCTTCCATCCATTCCCGCCTTGTGCATGCTGGCTATGCCCCTTGGCCGATGATCTCCCCAGTATCTTCGAAGAAGCCTAAGAGAATCGTGAGGGCTGCACTATGTCACTATGCTGGCATCAGCAGCACAACCCCGCAACCCTCCGGGACACCCTCCCAAGAAAGGCATGCTGACCCAGGGAACTTGGAATAGATTGGAAGACCGGGCCATATATCTGCGGGCAAGCCTCCTCAAGATAAGGCCTGTGCACAGCTTTGTGACCTTTTTTGCAGGAAGCTACAGCACTTGCATTGACATAGGGTGCGAACCCTGACCAAGTTCTCAGCTTTGACACCTTTTGCTAAAGTTTGGAGACCGGTGACCGACTTCTCCCACCTTCAAGGTGAGTCCTTCTTCAGCAGGCGCAAAGGCCGCAAATCTCCCAGTTTAGCAAATCGATTTTGTAGCATCTGTTGAAAATCTATTCGTGATGGTATTGCTTTTGGAGTTCTTGTACAGTGTATAAGTACTGTACGTTATCAGGGGCACCCAAACCAAGCTGATATACCAAGCGTTGGCAGCCTTGTGTATCCAAGAGGCACTCTTGGGTCTCGTTGTTCCTTGGAGCTCAAAGGCTGCAAAGGCATACAAAGGCACTGAAAGTTCAATGCTTGGGCGAATGAGCTAACCGAAGAGCTTCGGCACATCAAAACACACGAACAGCTACGAAGGGGGTACGGTACGAAGAAAAGGGTGACTGTATTTGTTTCATTGGTCTGTGCTCTCTTTTGTCCAAATGGACTAGATCGTCTGGCGCAAGGCTCCACCTGTACATGCGGCCAGCACCCATTGGATGCCCTTCTGGCACCTGGCAGTGTTCAACATCCATGCACTGCATGAGTCAACGTGAACCTCCGGGACTTGGACATACCAAGCGGTGGCTTTCTGAGCGTAAGAAGGGGGTTCTCGCCTCGAACTTCTCCCACTTTGGGTCATCCTCGTAAAACCATTTGTTTTCATTTTGAATGCAGCCTTGGTGTGCCAAGACGGGATGTTGCCATTGAACCTGGACAGCGCGCTGAGTTTGAGACACCACCAGTACTTCTGCGTCGTGCTGTCCAAATACTTCTGCCACACCTCAACCAAAAAGCAAGACAAAACTTGTTGTTAAAGAATTGTAAAGACATCCTTTGTTTTGCATACAGTTGCTGGCCAAATGGCGGGCGGTGACTGAGTCGGGGGAGGGGGGGATGTCTGCAGCTGGAGCCTCTTCAGCTGGGTCCTGAGTCAGTGATTCAGTTCTTCGCCACATCCAGCTCTTGTTCCAAGCTGTAGCCTCATTTTCGGTTCTTGAGCCTTTGCAGTGCTTTTAGCCGGTCAGGGTCTGGTTGCTCAAAACACTTTTTAGAAAACATGCCCACGCTTTGCTAAGACCCTGTGCAGGTGTTTGGAAAAGATGACGCGCCGAAAAAGGTTACGCAGGGTGGCCGAATATGTGTCCTTTCTGGATGCCCACCCTTGAGTGAGGTCAATTGCAGAATTCTTGCCCTCAAACCATGCAAATGACGTTTGGCTGGTAGCCTGATTCCTGTCCTGCCGCGCTGCCTCCTTAGCCGCCTTAGTCTCCTTCTGCTCCACTTTTGGGGACTCCTTCTGGGAACTTTGGGCTGCACACTTTGCTGCCTGGCTCCCAAGGGCAGGACCTCTTGACCACAGCCCGAAACACGTAGCTCTCCGGATGCACCGTAGCTCTCTTTCAAAGTTTCCCTGCTTGATATTTCTTCTCGAAGTATGTGTGTTTTTCCTCCCGCCTGTGCCCACGGATCCTTCCCAGCCGTCCAGGGATCATCTCCTTTTTTAGATGCCTGATGACAAGAGCAATTCTGAGCAATCCAAAGGACAATGCATGCAGCGGAGGGACAAACAAAACACATCACACAGGCCTTGGGATTGGAGCTTTGTGTTGTTTGTGCTGGCTCTTGCGCCGGTTTGGAGCCCTTTTGCTCATTGCTTGGCGGCAATACCGGCCATTCCTGGCAACGCTTCTTCGTCCGTGGTCTTCCATTTGCTCGAGCATTTCTTGTCAAGGCGCACAAATCTTGATGTAGACCTATGTAGACCTATGACTCTCATGCGGTCGCAGTTTTCTCGGTGTCCCTTTTATACGGTCTCCATCGACACTTGAGGTCAGGATGTCTTGTGGGACTACTTCACAATTCTTATTCTTCTGCATGTCGATCATCTATCTACAAGTCACGCCCAATGAGCTGAGATCCTCTCATAAGCTCAGCTGAAATCAGTTGGCCAAGTGATCTGGCCTTCCTGCTGCGACTAACTGTCCGCCGCATTTCTTAGCGCTTGCACTTCGAAGGGTCTCGAGGAATCTTACGAGTATCAGTATTAGGGCACGTTGTTGCAGGTCCAGAGAACTGTGCCATCCGTGTCCACCCACACTAGGCCATCACCGGCTTCATCAAGACCATTGCTAGTGCTCACCAAACCTCAGTCCACAGCTCGGAAATCTTGCCGGGGCGTGGACAAAGGGGGCGCAAAAGACAGGAAAACACGATATAAGGCCCACACCGCCCCATTCCAGCACCGCGTCCTATACCAAACAAAACGGGGTGATGTCTTGTGTCAAGTGCCACGAAACAAGCTTAGGATCTTGCTGATGAAAAACGATGCACACTAGCAGTATTGTCACTACGGCGGTGTGCTAAGTGCTAAGGGGAATGGATCGGGGAGAGGCATCAGAAAGGGCCCATGTTACATGTGTGCTGTCAGCAAAGCATGACCAAAAGCACGCCTTCATGTCCCAGCATAGTCCGCTTGTTGTGACACGCACTGGGCCGCCCAGTGGTACGAGACCACAACATGATTGACGCGGGGCTGTCAAGCAGTGACGGCCTTTAGGAAGAAGGATGCAGCAGCTATCATCGCCTCAAATGGTCTGAAGAAATCCCAGGAGGACTTCGGAAGCATCAGGAATGTCCGGAGTCCAAACCCATACAATCCTCCCAAAAGACTAGTTGGCTCAGCAACCACGATGCTAAGAAGTGCCGCATTGATGCCTTGCACCTCCGCCTTGCACAAAGCGTTCAATGCACCCAAGGTGTGGTCGAAGCAGCCCTGAACACCTGCAAACGTTCCTGCCACGAAGATGCGTTTGCAGGCGAAGTCCTGGGACGCTGATCCACTGTGAAATCTTCCCCGAGCTGGCTACATGTCCCAGCTACATGACAAAACCATGCAAAAGTTTCTCGTCCTTCTGAGCTGTATTCAAACATTTCTCCAGGTCGGTGGTGTCTTGGTCGTGTGAAAGGTCACGGACTTCCACGCCCCTAGCCGACAAAGGGAACAGATGCAGGGCCCGAGGGTGAAACCCAAAAACAAAACACAGGTCACCAACATTCCACGTAGTGGTTGCCTAATCCCCAAAGACCACAATATCACAAAGATTTACAAAGCTAATGGAAGTAGCATTGCAGCTATTTCATGAGTCCATGCTCTTCTCTCTTCAGCAGCAAGACACTTCCAGGACGTGTCTGTTCAGTCTGCCCGCATGTGCCGCGTCTGGCCTGTCCCTGTAGGACTGGAGCACCTCAGGCCGCGCTGAATCCAAATCTCCGAGCACCAGCTCTGGCAGCAACTCCGGCGCTGTGGCCTGTAACACCGTGGCCCCGCCATCGGCCACCAAGTGAGGCCAAGTCCTGGCTCAAATGAAAATCTCCAAGACAAACGACATGGAAACAAGAGGAAGATAGTGTAATATACAATAAGGCCCCCATTTTGTAGACAAGAGGCCTCATTTTGTAGACTTTGAAGATCACATCTACTAAGAAAATGAAGCCTTGATTCCTGAGATTTACGGGAGGGCCCTTCATTATGTAGAGACTGCACGCACCGTTTTCTACAACAATACCTTTGAGGCCCTTCATTTAGTAGTTTTAGTTCTTTTTGCCTGCAATTTTGTAGACTGCTTTCAAGGCCTCATTGTTGTAAAACCAAAACATGATTTTGTTTCCAGTTTTTACTACAACATTGACTGTCTCAACCCCACTCCCTACATTTGAAATAGAAAAGGAAGGAAGTTGGTTTGCTTTAATAAGGTCTCCTCCCTAAAGGGCCTAGTCCTTTTGCATGTGGCATCTGAATCTATGTCTCATCGTTTCATCTAGGCTTCAGATGATTTCGATTGATTTCAACTGTTTTTTTGCCGCTCGCTGCGGTCACATGTGGTCAAGACATAGCTTTGCTATGTTCAAATATATAATGGAGCTGTCCTCTTCCTATCTGTTTATACATGCAAAAAGTAATGGGCCCAAGTGAAAGAAGATAAGAATATGAACATGTTCAAAAGCCAGAATAATGCAATAATCAATGCTATATCCTAGCCAATCAAGAACCAGAATGCCAGATTCAAAAACCAGAGTGCCTGAATCAATGAACATAGGTTAAATCCATTTCCACATGCACTCAATGCATAGTCTTGCAAGGATAAAATGCAAGATAAAAACAAAATGCTACAGAATTTACAGAATCCGTTATCAATTAGAATCCCGCAGATTTCTACAAAAATTGTCAAAATGGTGGTGTGTTTTTTTAAACATATGTATAAAATCCACCTGGAATAGCTATCCCGTGATACCTGATTTTGATCAATTCCGTAGAGGACATTTTAACGGGGATGCGTTTCTTGCTTTCTTTACAAAATGCTCTTCCACACTTGAGCCAGCATAAATATATATACTGTAGCCCAAAAATCGCTACAAAACTTGAGAGGAGGGAGACACGAAAGGTAGGACAGCGGGAAGAGAAGAGAACGCGAGAGGCAGGAACAGAAATGCAATGTTCGACATGGTGATTTATCCCCTCGGAGGCGACCTTTCGTAAATATATGTTCATTTGCACTCTAAATGTTCAAACATGTGCTCTCGAAATGTTCAAAAAGATTCTTAGGAAAACATTTGAACTATCCTGAAACCATAAGAGGCTCACGAAGACGCTCCCCAGGAGAGAATTGACGTGCTTCACAAAACAAACTCTAGGTATGTATCCCCTCGGGGAACACCTTTCGTGAATTCACTCTTTCTGAATGTTCAAGAGGGTTTCAACTATCCTGAAATCATGAGAGGCTCACGAAGACGTTCTCCAGGAGAGAATTGATTTTAGAGGGGGGAGGGGGGGGGGTCTGTATTGAAAAATCAATTCCAAGGGGGCGGGGGGGGGGTGAAAGAGTGACTAGGGCGTACACGGTTGAGGTGCAGACCGCTAGTGTCTTTTATGCGCAGAGTCTTATCCTCTTAGCGTCTTGAGCCTTATGGCAGTCAAGCATGGACACACTAGATAGGCCACTGGAGTGGAACCTGTACAAGTAGGCCTCTACATTTCAGCAGGCACAAAACTCATGTCCACTCCTGCCTATTGCGTATGTCGCACACTATTTTTCTACCGCAAGGCTAAAACAGTCCAGCAAGCTCTAGTAAGCTTAAAAGGAAACCACGGTGCCCTGTACTTACCAATTCCAGTGTATTTCACACTTTAGAAAAGGTAATCTCTAGGTATACTAAATACAGTGAGGGAGCAATAGCTGACTCACCTCAAATACAAAGTCAAAGACAATGTATCTCAGCTGGAGACTGTATCGTTCACCGGTGAAGATACCATGTACCGGCGCTCAATAGCCCTTAAATAGCCAGAGCTTCAAAGAAACTTAAATTCAAAAGAAGGCGGCTTTCTTACACAGAGACCTGTAAAAGCAGTAAACGACACTCGCGTAACGAAGAACTAAAAATTCAAGACCGCACAAATTGCAACGAATTAAGATGCCTTGCAAAATGCAAGGAGCGTCAACTCTCGGTCCGAGGATTGTTCTTCTCTAAAAGTGGTCTCGGCCGCTTCCATACACTGCATCAAAAGGACTCTTACTCTCATTGACACCAAAAACTAAAAGGAAGGAGACACCGGCAAATGTATGTACAAAACTTGCACTACAAATGCAAACTTATGAAATGACTTAATCATCAACCATGAATGGTTGTCCATTAGAGGTCACCTCAAAAGAGCGGCTGTGGTAGTTATCATCAGTTCTGAAAAACTGTCCATACCTACCTGCAGATAATAACCGTTTAGTAAACTGTATTATCTGCATGCTAAAGCGCATAAACCTGGAATGCAGGAGTATCTTCTTTGACAAAAAGTTTCTCCTTGTTGCAAACCAGAATCCATTAAAACTTCAGCCTGGCAACTTAAAGTCAAGCCTGGAAGCAAAGTATCAACTGTGATCAGAAGTATCTTCACTTCCTAGCTATCATTAAAAGTTAGCCTCCGCTCTGAGTTTCATGCCGCTGCAGTCGATGGAGCTGCTTGATCAGAAGTTGGCGGCCTTCCTTTCCTTTTATTCTCTTTCTGTTTCTCCTTCCTCCGCAATTTCGCCTCATGAAGAGTTGCTCCCATGCGATACTGTCTTCTGTCTCCAGATGAATAGGAAGCTGGTCTGAGTGAAATAAACATTGGACCATGACTGTCCTCGTCAGAGGGCCTTGAGCACATAACCTCCGTGTCAATCATAGCAAAGTTCTCTGAAAAATTACAGATGAACTCCTTCGCGCTCACTGTGGAATTTTCATATTCCTTATCACTCATTGAATGACCCCATTCAACAATGGTAGACAAACATGTATCTCCAAGCTGTGATCCCTGGTATTCTTCTTTTTCAGCAGTAGAATATTCTTCCCAGAGTTTGTCAAAGTAAACTTCACACTGCTTGAGGACCTGTGAAGATGAACTGTAAAATGTTCTGGGAATAGGTGCTTTGATACCAGGATCTGCTTTTACACGGGCTTCTGAAAACCTGCGGATCCAATGCTGCATGGTGCTGTAATAATAGTTAGCCATTGGCTGCCTTTTGTACCCAGACATTCTGTAGGCTAAACTATTTGCATCACCAGAAATGATGTCCACCTCATATACAAAACACTCATAAAGCATCAATGCTGTCTGTTCTCCTGTCAGTAGGTGGGCATCCACCGCACGGTGTGTATCAACATGATAATTACAGACTCTGATAGTATGCATGTTCGCTCGAGTAAGTGGAACACGCTTTTCCTTAGGACCATAGTCCTCAAATTCAAAGTCTGCATCCTTGAAGTCCTGACGAGGCCTTGTTTCTCCAAAACAAATCTCATAGATAGCCCAAGTTACATCACGCTGTTGACAGTGACCAAGGTCTTGGTCATGTCCAGCAATGACCTTGATATAGCCATCTGGTGACAATCTAGCCATCACTGCAAGATTCTCCCAATCATTGAAACAAACTGTCCAATTCTTTTGCTCAATAAATTCCTTGGCAGGAACAAGGAGGTGAGCTTCCTGGAGAATCACCACATGCGCACGTAAAAAGAAGAGCATGTTGAAGAAAAGGTTGTTTTCAAATTGCTCATACTGAAGTGACATGGCACTCTGCTTGCGTGGCTTCATTGCACGATCAAGTCCTTGGAGAAACTTTGGTGTGGTGTATTTCTGACCACGAACCATGTTGCCATAGTTCCAGGATAAAAACGTCAAGGACTCTGAGCTGGCCAATAAGTTGGTTCCATATTGTCCTTCTATTCTTCCCTTGAGGAACCTTCTGCACAGCTCTTCATAGAAGGTGACAAAGTCCCAACTGGGTCCCTTGGGACCATATGATTCCAGTTCCTTCTTAAGTTCCTTCTTCGTATCCTCCAATTCTTCTCGAGCATGCTCTGCCCTTTCAAGGGCCTTTGGATCGACCTGATACTTGCCATCCAAATAACTGATGCGATCATCATTGATGAAAAACCTCTTCAAATCATGCTCTGAGTCGTGTTCATAACAATCAGGTGGAGGTACTGGACAGACATTTCGAATGGATCGAACAAAATCATCCTCGTTGATCCTCGACTGATAATGAGGATGGGAAATCTCACCTTTTCTGAAACAAACATGGTTCAGCAATCTTGCGTGAGTTTCCCTGAAGCATAGTTGATAAAAGCCAATACCTGGATCATTGGTAATCTCTCCAAGCAACCTCAAAGGTGAGGTATGCAACTCATAGGTATTGTCAGCATCCACACGATCTTTATCAGCAACTACTTCAGATGGAAAAGATTCTTGGATTTCAGCCTCCAATTTCTTCTCTCCATCATCCTCTCTGACCTCTTTTATCTTCTCCACCGCCTTCTTCTTCTCCTCCATCGTTGCATCATCCTGAACTTCTTCGTGAAAATGAGGATCAGGAATCTTATTCAGGCGGCTTCTCTTAGACTTCCGCTGACCTGAAGTATCATCAAGGTTAGCATCCATCTCACCTGATGGTAAGTGCGATGCAGCAGAGTCCTCACCTATCTCTCTTGACAGAAAGTGTTGCGCTGACTCATCCTTGGCTTCCTCCTGGTCCACTTCCATCTTTGGTTCCTCTGAAGGAAAAATACCTGCATTCTCATCAAAAACTTCTTCATCTTTTACGGGTTCAACTGCAGGATCTTCTTCAAGAACTTCCTCTTCCATATCTTCATCTTCCATCAACGTCATACTACCAGTGTATATTCCACCAGCGATAGTGGAGACTCTTGTGTAAGGAGGAACTTCTTCACCTGCCTCAAAAGCTTGTTCTGCGACATCCTTGGTGAGCAAGTCCTCTACAAGATTTTCTCCCATGGTCCTTGGAAGAGGTTCTGAGGTCTCATGAAAATCTGTCCTCTCTGAACTGAAAACTTCTGTTGCCTTCTCATTTTCCTTTTTGTCCTTGAAAAGATGAGTAATCTTCACTGCTTCTCTTTGTAGCACCTGATCACCTTTTCTATACTTGTCGACAATGGAGCGCCATACTGGCACATTATCATCATCAAAATCAAGCTCCATATCATCTGCCAACAAGTTTGAGATGTTTTGAGCTGCCTGTTCTTCTTCTTCTTCATGTTCTCTGGCATGCTCCTCATCCTTCTTGATCTTGAAGACACCTTTCAAGATATCTTGTAGTACCTTTAAGTTCAGCTTCGATGATGGCTCATACGTTCCTGAGCTTACAGGCTCAACTACAACGCGAGAGCAAGAAATCGCCTCCAAAAACTTGGAATTGTATTAGCGTTCAAACTCTTCCTTCTTGATCATCTCATACAAGGGATCAGAAACTGCAACACGCGCCTGAACATATTCACGAAGTTGATAGCACGCATGTTGCACAAATCTGCTGTTGGAGTTGTGAAGAAAACTCTCTAAATGATTCCTGTCACGGTCAATCAGATACCACACAACTCTTGCAGAAAAACGGAATTTCTTGAAGTTCATAGCAAAATGCCTATGATACTTCTCTGGATCCTGTTCTGCATATAAGGCATCCTCTGAAGTCTTGTAAACAGGGAGATTTGTGACTGGATCCAAAATCATAAACTCTTCCCACAAGATCGAGTGGTCAAGAACCCACTTGGGAAGCACCTTGATGAAAAAGTCACAAACAAGTTCAGACAAAAGGTGCATGACACGACCAATCTCTTCCTCCTGCTTGAAGCGATAGTGCAATTTGGCAAATAAAGGATTGTTGAATGCTTCCTCCACTGTGTTGCCAAAATTATCCCACTGAGGTTCTGGAATACCAAAGTTCCAACCCAGCAATTTGGGATCTCTGCACATATCCAAGAAACTTGAAAGTTCTATAGATTGAATACCATGGTCTGTCAGAATTTCAGCCCAACGGCGTCCATTCTCCCAAGCACGGATGAAGAAAAACTGTTGGTATCCAGTTTGTGCCAACTCCATCCACTGAGAAACTCCAGGTTCAAAATTTGGTGCATACGTCTTGGGGTCTTCCTCTGTTCCATAAACACTTGGACGTAGCAACTTGTACCTTCTACAAAAATATTCTCTCTGGTGTCTTGTCAACCTGTCCCAATCCCTCACTAGAATCACGTCTTCTCCAGTGCTCTGGAGTACACGTGTTCCTATGCGATCATGGAGTGATACCATGCCAATGTCATATACCATCCATGGGTTGAGAACCAGGTTGTTGACATTCTGAATGAACCATGTCATCTCTCGCTCAGCAACATGAGCAGAGTCATCTTCTTCATCTCCTTGAGGTCCTCCAGAAGTCCTTGCTGTTGAGCCTCTTGAAGTGATGTCCTTCCAAAGGTGGTCAAAGCGAATCACTTCCTCATCAGCCTTCACCAGATTTGCCTGATCCTTGCTCAAAACTAATGGGTGTACCATAAACAATGACCTCGTGGTAGCACCATCTCCATTGATAATCAACATTGGAGCACTATAGCCTAAGATACTCCAAGGATCACGATCATCAATCTCCTTGGGTGGAATTAAAGACCATCCAGGTGGCATCTGACAATGGCCTTCAGGCATCACCTGACGTGACCTCAATCGTGAACGATTGTACTCACGCGCAGGGTGATTGTCATAGCTGACAAATCGTGCAATAGCATCTAAGTTCAGCTCATCCAACCAAAGAGACATATGCCTCTTAGCTTGTTTTGTCTCAGGCTCATCGGCATGAATCCTCCTGAGAAGTTCTCTGGCATATGGCTTGTCAATAGAGAGTCTTGTGAACAAGGCTCGCAATCTGTCTTGTTGCTCCTTCTCTCTGTTGATCTTCTCCACTATCTTCTCTGCTGGCAGAGGATTAATCAACTCCTTAGCTGGCTCTGGAGCATCTTCTGGTCGTGGTTCATCCACACAAATGTCCAAGTATGTGGGCTCTACATCACAATGTGCAAGCACCACTCCATTGTTGCTGAAGTACAGAGGACGTCCAGCCTGAAGCCAACGAATCACGTCAAGCTTCACATACAAAGGCTGATCATAGTTCCTTGGAACCACTGTACCTGGACCTAAAGGAATGTAAGGCGAAGTTTGTGGATTGCTGTACATAAAATGAACATAATCTCTTCCTTCACCTCTATTCCTCCTATTCCAACTTTGAGGGTCTCTCATCAAACCATAACTCTCAATGCTGGCCCAGTTCTCCTTCCTGGTAACATGAAAAACATGTCCCAAACATCTTGCCTCAATAGAAGTCAATCTATGATTCAACTTCTCTGGACTGATGTTATATGAGAGTCCTGTATGCCCTTGGTTCACTCCCAAACGCATGGAGAAGGGCATATCGTATTGATTTCCTGTGTTATGCCAAACATTCTTGTCCAAGCGAATCAGCAAATGAAATCTTTGCTTCTCATCGCTATGCAATATAGCAAAGAAGGCATGAGGATAAATACTGAAAGGTGATGGCATACGAGCAGTTCCCTCTGTAATCAGAGGCATAAGCTCTATCATTGCCCTATTGTCCATCAACCTGTCGAGAGAACGATCATGTCGTAGCATATAGTTGAGCCCCGTGGCTATCTTTCCATATTCGTTGTTCCTCCACGAGACTCTTGTTGCCACGAACTGTCTGCTTCTCTCATATTCATCCTCTTCCTCTTGGGTGACATAGCCAAGAGCGTATCTGGCAATCTCTGCGAACCACCGTACTCGAAAGTTAAACTTAGCATGGTTCTCAGGTGCCAAACACATTGCAAGAATGTCAGCTAAGATCAATTCATCCTGCTCTGAGTTCTTATGGAACTCAACCGGCGCACGTGGGCGTTTCAAACGATTTGCCCAGTTCTGAGATTCTCCCCAGGGAACCTTTTGTGACCAGTTTTGAGCATACTCAAAGATGTTGACCGGATTGGACGCTCCCTGACCGGCCATCTCTGTTGATACAAAGTCCACCGGTCAGAGGCCAGTGTCCTAAGTCTTAGAAATGACAGGTAGTCAATGATGCAAGGCAATAGTCTTCGAAAGAAAAGTGCTGATCTTGCCAAGCTAATTTGAGCCGCAGGCACAAATTCATGAAAGAAATTCAAATTTCTCTCAAACTAAAACACATGCATTGAATTCTCTCCTCTCACTCTCAGGTCAAAGAATCTCCAAGATAAAACACATCATGTGAAAAATCAACATGTGTGCATACTGTAGGAAGCCATCCACGCAAATATGCCTTGTGTTCAATAAGAGATCTAAAAGGTGGATGTGCATCAACTTCCTTTAAACAACCACTGCGTACTGCATCTATCAAAGCTTGAGGACTAGCAGGCTTCTTAGTAAGACAGTCAGCAAGACACCACTGAGTGCGTATATGTGACAAATCAGCAATTGCACCAGAGCATGCTTCCTTCCTAAGCATTTGGATCATATGAATAGTCTCCTGTTGCTCAGGAACATGAGTAGTACTGGCTGTAGTCACAAGATTGTTAGCATCAGTGCGCATGTGAATGTCAGTAGAGTAGCCTGTAATGTCCTTGATCAAGCCTCTAAGCATTTGGCAAGTGCCATAACACTTCATAAATGCATACAACTCTGCCACAGTTGTGGACAGGGTTGTTCTCTTGATCTTAGATGATTCCAAAAAAATAAGTGAGCCCTTAGTGTTCTTCTGTTTTGCCTTCCTTTGCTCACCCATAAAAATAACCGTCGCACGTTGAGAGGATTTGTCACTGTTGTTCCTGAATGCGGCATCTGGCATAGCAATTAAACGTGGACTACCTTCAAGTGGCCAAAACCGTAATTCCATAGGATCAGTCACGATTTGTTTGCACAGCTTGTTCAGGGCCTTGCAATCACCTATTGTAGGTCCTGCTGATGCTGATGCTGACCTTGAGAATTGGTAGCATGCTTGGAATTGTGTTCTGGATTGTAACCAGTTTATGCTGCCAAGAAGGGATCTGAAGGCTGTGTGCATGTCCTTGTCACACTTGTCCTCATCCTTCAAACCTTTTGGAATAATAATCTCAATCAATTCTTGAACACAAAGGGATTGCTCTACTGAGATATACTCCTTCTTCTTGGTCTTCTCTTGCATCTTCCAAGCAACACGTTGTCCAGTGAACATCAGGTCATTAGTGTCCTCATGTCCAATCTTAAACTGTGACTTCACAATCTCCTTGAACTGTTTCAAAAAGATATCATTACCTGTCACAAAAAGATCATCAACATGTAAACAACACATACCAATGGGTGACCTATTCTTAGAATTACTACCATGCACAGGGTCCATAAAATGCTCAAGCAACTCTTCCACAACTTCAGGTGTAAGCTGAGGCGTTTGTGTCACAGTATACGTATGTTCTGCAGGAAGAAAAATACTGACAAGCGTTTCAGCTTCTTCCTCTAACGTCACTGTATTCTTCTCATTGCGAATATCATTGTTTGTCTCGAGAAGCCACCAAACACCTTTACGCTTAACTATCGAAGTCCTAAAACAAAAACGCGAACGCAGATACGTAGGCTCGGGAGTGCGAAGAGCTTTAGCGCGATACGCAACTTGAGCATGGCCATTTGCATATTGGTGCCAACCTGCCTTGTGCTCTACAGAGTCAAGGAAATTCTGGAGTTCCTGATCTACCACAGGAGTCCATTTTCCATCCTCTGCCTTAAGCTGTTTACGCGTCACCGTCTTCTCCGACCTATTTCCGTAACACACCGAAAACAGACGTTCTTCACAGAGAAAAGACCTACGAACTTCCTCCGCTGTGTCGTGGAATTCGTTCGGCGGCGCACCTGCTACATAGAATGAAACCGGTTCCGGTTCAGCTGTCATCTCCTCTGACGAGTAGTTCACAGCCTTAGGAACCTTCAAACATCCAGAGTAGCAGACGTACGTGCACCGATCGGCTCGAGTCGGAACTAATCCGAGTGAGTGCAAAAACTTGTCGAGTCGATTCCACCCGCGGCCCGCGACGAGGCGCATCACTCAATCCGTACACTGAACGGGTGCACAGTCCGACGAGATACGGCGGCAATCCGATGTCGGTCGGAAGTTGAACGTGAATAACGCGTCGCTCGAGGTCGTAAAGTTCCCCCTGAAGAAAGGCAGTTTTCAAGTCGATGTGTAACAGGTCCCAGAAAGAAGAGGCTGCATGCTGACATGCTACGCGAAAACCATACCTGGTCGCGGTTGGCGAGTCCGTCTGGAGGTCCCATTTCTGGGCATCTTGGAAGCCTCGACAGACCCATCTGGCCTTAAACTTCTTAAAGTTACCATCTTTGTCAACCTTGATGGTCAGGACCCATCGACCGGTAACATAGTTATCGATCTTGTGCTTTCTTCGGTCACGATACTTCATCGCAGTAAAATCCAAAAAGCTGCGAAACTCCTCAAGTTTAGCTTGTTTGATCTCTTTTGCATACTTCCGGAGCACTTCCGGAGTAATCACACTCTCTGCCTTTGGCGTCTTCTTAGCCGCTGTCTTTGCAAGATACTGGCAGAATTGTGAGAAGCCTTTCGGATCATACGAGTTAAAACTCGGAGGAGCTTGGTTCGGACCGATGACACAAAAATCCATATCGTCAAAACTAACAAAAAGATTTTTCTCATCGTCCAGATCCTTGTCTGGATCCTTCTCAAAACCTTTCACATCTTCTTCATCAAAAATAGGTTCTGAATCTGTCTCATTTGAATCAGTCGTCTGATTATCGTCATCTTCGACTGTGCTCGGAGGCACGGGAATGTCGGCCGCTTGTGGCTGGTTCGAACTTGATGCTGTCGGATTCTCCGAATGTCCAGGAAAGAAACTTCTCGGAACAGACTTCGGAGGTGCCGGAATAGGTTTGTCATGTCCCGGCAACTGAACCTTAGAACGTTTAACCTGAAACTTCACCTTGGCCTTTGGCAAAGCATCAGTTGAGTCCACAGAAAGCTTCCTCATGTGCTTACTGTGACGTTCACGATTTTCCAGAACATATGGTTCTGGCTCCGGAGGGTTCGAATCAGGCGACGGAACGAACGGATGAACAGGATCCGTATCGATCGGAAAACCTATCGACGGTTGACCCGGATCATCTGGCGGACGGGATTCGCTCGAAATCTCCAGCATTGCCTCTTCCGGATCGCTCGATGGATATCCGAGTTGCTCCAAAGGAACATCGGGAGTTCCGAACTGATTCGGAACAGCTACGGGACCTGTCGGAGGTGGTCCCGGAGGTTGTCCACCCTGATGATCATCAGGGTTGCCACCCGGTCCATCACCAGGCGGATTCATATCTTCATCATCTGGATCAAAATACTGCTGTTCCCCCGAGACTGGATTTGGCTCATAAGCCATATCATCATCCATCGGTGGTCCGTAGTCTGGAGGTTGATCCCTTGGATCCTCTAGAGCTACTTCATCAGGAGTCACAACTCGCTTCAAGGCGCCTGTCGTCTCTGCCTCGAAAACTATCATGCTCCAATGATCTACCAAAAACTGTTCATGATGAGGAGACAGTTGTGACACAAACATAAAGAAAACCTGATGGTATTTTCCTGGCTTCCACATAATCAACACTGCATCATCTTCAGAGTTGAAGAGAGGATGCACTCTACCAAAAGTGCCACGATAAACCTTACATCTCTCAAAATACATCTGTGGCAAGGTTCTTCGTCTAATCTCCTTCAGGCCTGGAATCAATGACACAATTCGAGAATCAGAGGATGTTGTCACATCAAACTCTGGTCTCTGAGGTAGTGCATCGACCTGCCTCAAAGTTCTGATCAGTTCAGTAGTAGTGAACCTTTGTGGTAGTATATGTCGAAGTGGAACCGGAATTTCCGTCGTCTCTTCCGTTCTTACGGAATTCCACAAAATTGACTGATGAGCTTCTCTTTCTAACAAAAGAGCTGTTCCACACAAACTTCCAGAGTCAAAATTCTCCAGAAGATCTTCAATCAGGAAACTCTGACGTGTACGATTCATCTCAACCAAAAATGAAAATGGAAACTTCTTCCAGTCAGCATCCTTAAAGTACTGGTTGCTTCTGGTGGCTTGCACTGTTTTAGCTTGGAAGGAACAGTCACCAATACCTTTCCATCCTTGGCAGGATGCATAGGAGTGGAAGACTGTCACGTAACTCATTCCCTTCGGACAATAACAAAAACAATTCATATCCACATCAAAATTGAAAACCGGATTCTTCAAAGAAGAAATGAACTTCTGCAAAAACAAACAAAACTTGTTTCCTTTGGGAACAGTCACAAACACATGTTTCTTCCTTCTCAACTGCCACTCAATCACATTGCAACATAGCAACCAAATAGAAGCTCTGTTTTGTTTGGGAGAAGGGTTGTTGATCACTACACAGTGGGGCTGCAACCTCTCAAGTTGCTGCCAAATAGCATCTTGACCCTTTAACGTGGAAAAGTTGTATCCTGCCTTGAAATCCATAGGAGATGCAACTCTAACACCATTCTTTGAAAGGAACCAAGATAATCCACTGTTTCCATGAAGTAACTCAACAACATCAGGATGATCATCATTACAAAAGAAAAAGGACTGTTCTCCAAATTCGGCGTCAACATACAGTTCGTGATCTTCACGTAAGTTCTCCGGATTCTCATCGTCTAATGCGGGTATGGAAACATCATGCCACTCATCGTGATCTCGTCTAACCTTTGACTGATTCACACGTACCACTGCCTTACCAGTGTTGGCTTGGACCATAGCTCCTTCTTGTCCAAGTACTGTGGCGCGAACCCAACGTCCTTTATCCTTGAACTTTGATGAATCCTGAGTCCAAATAAAAACCTTCTCACCTTGGAAATAGGGACCGTCACTTGGCATAGTCCTTCTTGCAAGATCTGCTCGAAGGTCCTGAGCTTGTCGTGCTTCTTGATGAGCTCTCAAAGCTACACGTTGTAGTTCCAAATTTGTACGATCTTGTGCGGCTGCATCAGCTGACAATTGCTCAGGGCTCGCGGTCTCAAGGTCAAAAAGATCTGGTGGACGTCTTCCAGTTGCTATCTCTATTGGTGAATATCCACTGATAGTCAACTGACAATTTCTTGCCCACACTACTTTCTTGACCACTTCTCTGACCGTAACACCACGAAAACGTGGGTCATCCAGATCTACCTTCATAACATGCCACATACGTTTAAACAAACGTACAGCTGTCTCTGCTCGGTTCGGCCAAGGAGTTCTTGGCCCACAAGGACATTGTTGTATACCATGAAACCTGTAGTATTCAACAAAAGCATCCGTGAAAAAGGCTTCGTCTCCTACGATGGCCTTCGGAACACAATTGTTCTCATCAGACCATTGTCTCAATGCTTGGATGGTGGTTTGATCTATGAGGTCTTTCTGTGCCGTAGCCCAGAGAAGATTTGTGGCACCATCAAGAACAAGTAGTATGATATACTTGTTCTTGTGAAGTTCAACCTCACAATGATCAGCAAAAACAACATCACCAAAACATGAAGCTCTAATACCGGAGACTCTGGCTCGTGGCGGAGGTGCCACTGAAGTGTTACAAACACGGCAGTTCCTGACAACTGATTCATACTTCTCTAAAACAGAGTCAGGAAGCTTCAACATAGAAACACGTCTACGAAACTGAGTAGGACTCATATGGTAGTGCTTCACTTGATGCTTATAAAGCTCTACCTTGTCCTCCAGTCTCTGCAACATCTTCCTATGTGCCGGTGTCATTGCAACAACTTCACTACCAGGTAATGGGATTGAAATCCGCCTAGGCTCAAGAGCGCCATCACCTGGTTCAAGTGGTTCATGTTTATCACTTGATGGTCCTTTTGATGCTTTAGGAATTTCTACAAGTTCACCTTCTGGCCTCTCAGGTGGTTCTGAAGGAGTATAACCTTCAGGATCATCACCTTTTAAATCCTTTTGAGGCTCAGATGGTTTCGACTTGTGTCCTTTCCAAAATGGATCAAAACCCTTGGAAGTATACCGAAACTTTGGCGGCACGGGCTTTTCCGCGGCACTGGATGGTGCACCTTCCTTCTCTGAAGAGAAGCCTGGTTCCCTGTCCTTTGCAATGGGAACCTTCTCTGAGGAGGAGCGCACCACTGCATCGGGATCACCAATGCCACGGTGCTCAATGCCAGCCTTCCTGATCTTTAGATCTGGAATTTTTGCATCTGGCTTGAACTTAAAAATTGTTCTACCACGCCATTCATGGCCAATTTGTAGGTCCTTCCATTTTGCCTTGCGCCAATCATCTATCTTCTTGATCTCTTCTCCACCTTCTTTCTTCTTGATGATTGTCAGTCGCAAGTCTTCCAGCAAGTCAGTGTCTACAGGACAGGACTTAGTTGCTGGGAAAAGAATCTTCCTGTAATCCTTGTGGTGACGTGTTAGTTCTCTCTTGCGAAGATCTACTTCCCAGTAGTCAACCACAGGATATGCATGCTCAGCTTCATCTTCATCACTATTGTGATCAACCGAAATATGGCCATATTCATAGTGAGTGAAGTGAGAGTAAAAGCTCTTCTCGCGCCGAGCCTGCAAACGCACGTCAGACAGATACCATGCGATATCTTGGAAGTCCAAAACAAGATGAGTACTGGCTGCAACCTTCAACTCCAAAAACTTGATACCAAGAGGCACCGATGTCAGGTAAGCATGTTGAGGTGTCAGCCTGAGTTCAAAGCCTAAGTTCCTCATCTGTGGCAAGCTCATAAGCAAAGGGACTTCTCCTTCTTCAACTATGTCGAACTCTGTATGGTGGATCGTCCATGCACGATCATACATGTAAATCACCAGTTTCTGAGAGCAAGAAGCCTTCTGAGAATTGGCAAAATAGAACTTGCTCTTGGTAGACTCAAAAGAGTACCATAGTCCACAGTCTGGATGATTGTCGACATAGTTACAAAAATAATCGACTGCACGCCTTGATCCCATAGCTCTAGTGCATCCAATGTCCAGGATTGCAATAGTTGGCGGGAAGCGATTCTCAGTCAAAAATGAAATAGCCTGCATCTCTTTCACTTCTTCCTCAGCGCTCATAAGCGCAAAGCCATCAGGAGCATCTGTGAGCATCTCCTTTGACAAAGAGTACCTCACAAAGGCACTCATGTCATCGAAGATCGTCTCACCATTGTTGACCTTACAGTCAGCTTCATCTTGACATGAGGTCATCATGCCTGACAGCAAGTCCACCTCACTGTCATGGACTTCAGCTGCTGTTGTCACACAATGTGCAAAGAAACCTTGGTTGCTTCCTGATGCTTGTGAAGTTCTCGAAGGTGCAGGCAAAGAACGTGGCTGTTGTTGATTTGCATAGTTTGCATCTTGTTTGCCATCTCCTTTATCTTTTCCTTTTCCTTTCTTGCCTTTTCTCTTGCCTTTTCCTTTTCCTTTGTGGGAAAACCATGCTTCTTCAAGCTGTTGCCAAAAGTCATTGGCATCTTCATATTCTCCTTGAAGATAGTCATTCATATCTTCGGCAAGAATAGCATCATATGCTACTTGGTTTGACTCCCAAGTGTCCTCATAAGGATTCTCTTCAAAATACTCATCTGGATAAGTTGTCGATTGCTCATCAGCATAATGGCCTTTGCCTCGTCTCTTTCCTTTTCCTTTTCCACGAGGTCTGAAAAATCTGCGGCCTGATCTTCCTTTACCTTTTCCTTTTCTTCTTCCTTTTCCTTTGCCTTTTCTGGCTCTTCTTCCTTGGAATCTCCTCTGGAACCAAGAGAAATTCTGTTCATCATATACCCAAAAGACATCGTCCAGGGCATCTAGGAATCCTTCTGTTCCATCTTCTTCATCTTCGGCCCAATAGCCATATGTACCATCGAGTTCTCCTTCGTCTAGTACGAGAAATGATCTTCTACCTCCAGCACCTGTTGGCTGCATCAGAGGATTGTCTACTGAAGTCTTTGTTGTGCAGAACATCTCAATGAATACTGTCCTCAACTCTATTGTCGTGTATTGCTGCAGGACTCTACCACGATGGGTCATCAAGGAGGTCAAAGTGTTCCTCTGGTCCTGAGGCAAATCCGCAAGTGACAGCATGAGTAAGGCAATGAGATTCTCTCCTAAAGGAAAATCGTTCTGATGAAGAATTCTCAGATTGCCATTGACATTCTGCATAATTTCCTGAATTCTTTCTGCTGTTGGAGCTACTCCAGTCATCGCTGCATCTGCTTGCATCTGAGCTTGTACCTGAGGATGTACTTGTGTTACTGGATCCAACATGTCCATCCAACCGCTCATAAGCCTTTGGAGTAAGATCTGAAATCTTGTCATCCATTTCATCATATCAGCTGATCCGCGATTGAAGCGCACGAATTGCATAAACCTATACAGGAATACATTGGTGGATCCCTTCACAAAATATGGACGTAGTACTCGTTTGAAGTATTCTACTCCTGCTCCTGGTGGATCATTCGCCTTCAATGCATCTCTGTCTAATACTCGCTTGTATACAGCTGCTTCTCCTTCTAGTCGGTTTCTCAATGCTGGTCCTCTCTTCTCATCCTCCAGCTCGGTGATATCACACCAATCGTCTATGGCATCCTCATAGGAAAACCATGAAGTCTTTCCATCATAAGATGGGGGCACCTTTGTAGTGACCTGTGTTGTCATTGCTATCGCTGCTGGTTCTCTTCTCACATGCCTATTCACATAGGCTGCTGGCTCATAAGCCACATCCGCATCAGGCTCTTCCCAGTCGTCAATCCAATCCATGGCCGTTTGCCGACAAGCAATTCTATGCCTAGGAAAGGAGCTCACCTGGGTCTTCCAGGATCACTGCTCCGCTACCACTGAAAGAGTGACTAGGGCGTACACGGTTGAGGTGCAGACCGCTAGTGTCTTTTATGCGCAGAGTCTTATCCTCTTAGCGTCTTGAGCCTTATGGCAGTCAAGCATGGACACACTAGATAGGCCACTGGAGTGGAACCTGTACAAGTAGGCCTCTACATTTCAGGGGGGGTCTGTATTGAAAAATCAATTCGAGGTGGGGGGGTGGGGGGGGTCTGAATTGAGCGATCAATTATTAGACCCGGACGTCCCAACACTTGCTTCGCAAGACAAACTCAAGGTATCCCCAAAAGGGCTACCTTTCGTGATGAGATCTTCAATTCTTTTCTTACACAGTGACATGACCGAATTCGGAATATCTACGGTACTACTAAATGCTTGACAAGACCCCACTTTTTTACCTACAAAATGCATGGTGCCCCGCGAGCCAACAAAAGTCCTTTCCACAAGAAGACATGGAAAGCAATTCGGGATAATTCGGATGCATGTTGCAGGCTCCCACCCACAAAAAAAAGGATTTTACTACAAAATGGTAGCTCTATAGTGGCCTCAAGGCCCATCATTTTAGAAAGAAAATCAACCGGGATCCTTTTGTCCCTTCTATTTGTGTCTTCTTGCTCATCATGCTGACTTGGAACACAAAAGCAGAGCATCGGCCTAGGACTTAGGATGCTTCAGGGAGATGAATGATGCTGGAAGTTGGAACTGCCCTGATCTGGTATGCTGACCCATGCTGAACTCCTGTGCCACATCCTTTCCAGCAAAGTCTTCGACAATGGCGTACTGAGGAGCACCATTCCAGGTTTTGGTGAAACTGAATGCGCTTGGTCCATCCAGGTGCCCGAGGTCACCCAGGTCCAATCCACATAACCTTGGCAGTAACAAGGATGCTACTAGGGGCTCCTGGCATTGCTACTAGGAGCAAGAAGCTACTAGGGGCTCTTGGCCGTACTACTACAGTAGGAGGAAGGACGCTCCTAAAGAGTTCTCTTGTGTGAATTGGCTTGAGCTGAAGCAAACACCTCGGTGCATCCTTGGCGGCTCTCTGTTCCTGTGGTCATGCAACACCCAGTCAACCGGCCAGTTTGGGCGGTCCCCCAACGGCAGGTCTGCAACCAAGGCAAGCGGCAAAGTAGAGCCATGCAAATTCAAGGTTTGAGCCATACTGAGATCATGTCATATCAGGTCAGCATAAAATAAAGATTGAAGAAGTGTACAAGACTCAATGGCTGCCGTGCATGGCTGAAGTACTTAATTTCCAAGGCCATCTAGCACCATACAGTATCCTGCCTCTTGGGTCTGCTTCGGAGCCTGCACCACAAGGTGGATTGCTCATGATTGTACAGGCAACATTCATGTTGCAGGATTTGATACAGGACTGCAGGCAATGACGTCTGAAACTACACGAGTCTGAAAATCGGAGAGGTGTCGGAACAAACCCAGCACAGCCTTCGGTGCCAACTTCGTTGGTGGCTGGTTTGCTCCAGAGATCAACTCCCAGACATAGGCCACATTGTCCTGTCTGTCTGACCAGCTCAGCCTTTTGGGCGACAATGCTGAGAGATACCACTTCCTCTTCTCTCCTTAGCAGGGGGCCTGCAGTGCAAACACCCACTGCCACTGGCTTTGCCAGAATGAATCAGGAAACCAAGGGGGCAACTAAAGTGGGCAACTGGTCACCCGGTCTCCTGTGTACCTGCGGGCATCATTTGGGGACTTGGGGCTAGATGGAGCCAAGCTATTTTGGAGATGTCTACTTAATTGTACTTAAATATAGTGTTTGGAGGTTGAAATCCTGCCTTGCAAGGCGGGTTCGAAAAGGTCCGTTGCTGTCCTTATACATTTCAAGATGAGGCACAATTGAGGCCATCTCATCTCCGAAACAATTTTTGACGTGTTTTGTTAACGAGTTGCTTTTGCAGGATCGATTCCCATTCCTCAAGTTTGGAGGTTTGGGCGGTTGCTCTAATGGTGTATTGGCTACAGTAACCTGTCTGCTGTCCAGTGTTGGTGGGCCAAGAACGGCGCTGGCTTCCTGGCATCCTTCCTTGTCTTTTCAGCTGCCATTCCGTCCATGAACTTGGAAGCCGATATCCGATGGGAAGAAACTTTGTCGGTGTTGTCCGCTTCTGGTTTAGGACCCATTTTTCTGACGAGGCACCATACCAGAGCTTCTTGGTTGCATCATCGAAATGCAAAGAAATGCTATACTTTTGAGCCGATCCCTGAATCTTCGTGACGATGAAATCTCCACCAGGTCGGCCTCTTTGGGTCCAAAGGCTTAGTTTCTCATTTTCACGTGAAAAATTGTGCCCGGTTGCATCCTACTTAATAGAAGAATATACATAATGTATTGTTTATGGCTTGCATGATCCTGCTAGCTCTGTTGCTGGCCTGGTCGTCCGAAATGCCGACTGATCTGGTACTTTGCATGGAAAGACGCTTCCTGGAACCATGGCAAAAGTTTGTGTGAACATCTCACACTCTGTAAAAGCATCATCTGAGAGAGGGGTCCTTCCAAGTAGTTTGATCCAGCCAGGCAAAGTCTCGCGTGGACGTAACGCTGTTTACCTCCGCGACTGGTGGAGGCTGTGCTGGTGCTTTTGGAGCCGCCATGAGAACCATTTGGTTGTGGTAGCTCAGCAAATCGTGATGTTCAAGCACCTTAGCAGTCAAACCCTTTAAACTTTAGTCACCTGAGTCACCTGAGCATGAACAGCCACAATTCACCCGACAAACCTTGGCAGTTTGGCACGGAAAAGTGCATTCAAATGAGCGCCAGCCAGATAGCATTTACTCACTATTGTTTGCGCCAAACGCATCCACCAAATGGCGCCCAACAGCAGCAAATCAAAAGTATCGTTTGCCACTGGACCCACAGTGCCGAAAGCTCTAACTTCTAGAGCCCACACATTTCTCTCAGATACCCTGCCAGCCTCTTGGATATCTAAACCCGTCTTGGTGCCACTGGTGGAGAACCCCACCAACGGGAGTTTTCCGAGTCTTCCGCATTGCCGCGGAGGCGCCAGCGTTTTCAAGTAGCTGTCCATTTCAAGTGCATTTCGCTCCCCTCCGATGTCCTTTGCAAATTGCTTCGCGACCTTGGGAAATCAATTTCTTGGCATGGTTGATGCGTGCGGCCTTGCCAAGGCGCGCACGCAGCAGGCGTGCTCTGTTTATCCCTCTGTCTCTCTCTGTCCAGTCCATCTAGCTGCGTGCAGCTCTTAAACAAGCACTTCAGCAAGGTCACTAAAGACAGTGGCCAAGTCACTGTCGCCAGCTCGATGCGTCCACCACTCTTGCGAACAAATTCCTCGCTATTGGTCACGTGAGTCACGGAGCCAGTTGGAAAGGATGAGGCTGTCCACAATGGAGAAAGATCCAAACGAATCGCAAATATCTTGAGGTCAGTTTAGTTGAACTGTGGTGAGGAAACGCATTCTCAACTGCTGCGATCTTTGCTGACACAAATCAATGCATGTGTCTCCTGAATCCGCTTGGCAATGACCTTGCGGTCTTGAGGCTCACTGACCATTGCTCTTGCCTGCCAACATGCAAGCTGAAAATAACCCTGATTGTTCTGACACTCTAAAGTTTCAAGTATACTTTGCAAGCTCAGGTTCCGCTATGGTTCCAAAGTGCTCCCAACATCATTTTCAAGGAAAGGCGCTGAAAACACCGGTCCCTTCTCTCCGGTCCCGGTGCTTGGCCCCCATGTCCTGCGGCTCTTCGCCAAGCACATCTTTTCGAATGAGATCCTGGCACAGCTCCGGAGAAAGACTAACACCCTTTTGGCCCATCCCAAGTCCCACTGTGTCAGCCGCGGGTTCCTCCTTCGAACTCTCTTAATTAATGGATGTTTCAATTGGCTCGCTTAATCTCGCACTGGGAGAAAACGCCACCAAGCACCTCAAATTTTCGCGTACCCGTTGCATTCCTTCAGCTCAAGGAAAGCAATTTGCAGTACTTGCTGTGCATACCCAAGTTTAGACGGTGTAGGGGGATGTGAAAAGGCCCATTTTCCAAGCTCACATCCGATCGCCTTGGCAAAGTCTCGCTCTTTGAATACCACGTGCACTTGGCCCTTCCTTAGCAATCTCATCCCTTCAAGGTTCAATTGAACACTCCGCAGCACGCTGCTGAAGCAAATCCAGAAAAGTCTCCCACGCTCAACCATTTTGGGAAAAATGTAGATGCTCACCACGATGCCATCTTCTTTGGGCTCGTCACTCATCCAGCCTGGCTTGCCAGAACAGCACGTCGCCATAAACATGAGGATAATGGTAGGGTTCAAAGAAATCACCTATGAGCTTCGGGTACGAGGGGATGGCAACTGACGCGCTTCTGACACCTGAGCAAAAGCACCCCACTAGAGCAAAGCCACACCACAAACCGCCTTAGTGCATGCACCACCTCTAGTGGTAGATCCTCCTACTAAAGGAATGCGCCATACAGTATACATGCAATGGTTATCAATGGTTTGTCTTTAACGGTCTACACCCTCGCTCACCCCCTTGTGTTGCACCCGGGGATTGAACCCGGTGCGACGCATGGGGGATGCATACCCTCCTGTGCAATGCAGCAGGACAGGTATTGAACGGGAGTCGTGCCTCCTCGGTATAAAGCAATCTCAGCACCGCCACTCTTCTCGATCCATTCCACGCGTTTGGACCGCCAATAAGCGGCATTCCTTATGGCAACAAAACTGGAACAAAAGCGACTGGCAGGCTGTGTGAGGCAAATGTCCCATGAAGGGAGTGAGGACCCGCCGAAGCGATCTGTGTGAATCAGTTGGTGAATTGTGGATCTTGCCCGGATCCATCACCTGGGACGCGAGAGCACCTTGATTCAGGGTTGACAACACAGGAAGAAGGAATTCCAAATTCATGCAATATGAGCCACTGCAGCTGAAGCACCTACGACATCCTATGACTCTATGACGAACCAGCGGCCCAGCTTTCGTTTGACAGGACTCCAGGTCAAACATCATGTTCCAGTTCTTTGGCTGGGTGGAACTCTCCCGTCTCGATCGGGTTCTGTTCCAGTTGGGCCACAAGTCACTGGTTTCGTAGCTCTCGTCACAAACCCGTTGCACCTCCCGTCCACCAAACCAAGCTACCAGGAAGTGGCCACCGACGTGGCAGGAACTTGAACGACCACGCCGTAACTGCCGGGAAGACCGAGAGCGAGCAAGGCTGGTTCGAAAGTCTTATTGAGAATTGCTTGCTATCGTTCTTGGCTTCACTCTCACTAATTACCATCCCATGCTACTACGACCTACCACCCACAAGAGTGCTTTCCAAGGCCTGTGAGTGACTTACAGTGCAAACAATTGCGAAAGAAAGGCTCATCAGTGCTGCTGAGGCTAAGCGGCCGGACAGACCTTAGACTCTAGGCCTAAGACTCTTGTGCAGCGCTGTTTCGAGTGCACGAGTGCATTCGTTCGGAGCCCGCGGCTCCAAAAATCTGGCATCAGTTGTTTCAACTGTGCCGAGAACCGCGCAGTCCGCACACGGCTGCAAAAACTCGACCCAGAAGAAAACAATGTGCTATGGAATTCGTTCTACAGATACAGCGCTAACAGCGCTCATGTTCGAAAAATGAATCCATCAAGCTGCCGTCACCACTCCTTTCTGAAGGGCTCTTTTCTCCAAAATGTTCTTCAGTGACAAGTCAACACCATATGATGGTGCGTAGCGATTCTGGGGGTCAGTATAGCCCCACTCAAGCTGCAGCCCTCCGATGAGGCTGGGATCCACTTCCACGACCAACTTGATGTCCCTGGTGCCTGCCTTTTTCTTCATCTTCTCTTTGATCTTCTCCATCTGCTGCTCTGTTAGGCGTTGAGCAACTTTCACCGTGACTGGTGTGATTGACTGATTAAAGTACATACTCTGAACGTACTCAAGGCAGATTCTTTTCAGACCACGAAGGCGATTCTTCTTCGCCAGAAATACCTTGTGGCGGGCACGGATGCGTCTACAAGTAATGCTTCAACGGAGAAAACAAGAAACCAAGTACCTAAGCATGTCTAGAAACCACAATTTGTATGGCTGTCTGTCAAGCAAGGGTCAATGAACTTCGGCATCACGGTTGACTTGAGCTTCGGCAAAATCTTGACGGTCTCCGTTGCCTTTTGCAGTGCAGAAAACTTTGGGTTGCTCTGTATCAGCAGGAGCTTCTCCAGCCACTCCTCCTGAAAGCAAAGCGGCGGTGTTCTTTTATCTCTCACATCTATGCCGAGCATAGATATCTCTGAGAGCAAAACCTAACAAAACCGAGCTTACAGCACGAGCTTGCCAAGGCCTCAAGGAATTGATCCTTGATCTTCAGCACATCATCGGTGACAAGAACGATCTCTTTCTTCTCAATCGCCGCATCCATAAGCGCCTTCCAGGTGGCACCAGTTCTCGCTAAAATACCATGGGTCCTAAGTAAAGTTTGCAATAGGAAAATACGAGAATGCACAGCCTTCCCAGTTTTGTTAATGCTTTTGTGTGCCTCGCAACCAAGACCATGCTCGCCTTGGCGTAGGCCACCACTGGTCCAAATGGCTTCAATCCGGAACCATCTGCGGCTCGCTGTGTCAGGCTCTCTCTGCGAGGCCCAGCCTTTGGCATTGCAGAGAGCCCAGAGCGCGGCAAACTGGGCGTAAAGGCCGGCGCAAAAAGCGCCAAGCCCACCCCACACGTTAAAAGGGCAAGACCGCGCGCCATAATGTGCTGGTGGCACACCTTAGGCTAGGTTTTGCAATAGCTTGAGCCACGATCAGTCGGGTTCAATTCAAGCTTCGCGGCCCCGGCCACTCAAACAACCGACCGAACCTCCACCCGTGAATCAAAACATCAAATGAACCTACAGCCGCAAACACATCCGAACACCATGCGGCACAACCGTGAAAAAGCGTTGCGCCGTTGCGCCATTTCGCGCCTGTCAATGAGCAAATCCACCCTCTTCTTGATCAACTGAATGGCATGGTTGGCCTGCCACGGATGTCAGCCACTTTGCAACCATTCCTGCTCGACGGCCGACAGATGCGGCGCCCTGCCTTGGATTTAGATGTCGCAAAGATTGCTACCGCGATCCACTCGCCATAGGCCTGACCACCACTTCTTTTTCGCAGGATGCTGAAACCACCCCCGGCAACGTGGCCCAAACCCCGTGAAACCTACGCGCCTCTCGCGGAATCAACAAGCGAGAGCATCCGGACTCTTGGCGGATCTGCTTGACGACGCCGCCCTGTTCACGGCAATGCAATGAGCATATCGAAGACATGAAGCTTGCCAAACCAGTGGTGACGCACATTTCATGATCCAACATGATCCAACCATCCGTTGCCTCTTTGCCGTGCAAACCAGCAAGAACATTTGTACTACCTCGCCAACTTCGACGAAGGCCGGTGCATTTCTGGTAAAAATATGCACGTACAGTGGTCCGGCCTGGGATGTAACATCTCAGCGTTGGTTCCTTGTATTCTCCAATATCTTTGAGGCCCAGCTTCTTGCAAAGCCAGCCACACTTGTGAGTCTTGAAGAACATCTGCATGCCTGGCGCAGGAGCCAAACGTATGTAAGTGGACAGGGTTGTCTGCAATTTGGCACACCAAAGTCAAAGAGATGAAACGGTAGCCGGTTGGGAACTTCCCTCAAAAACAAGAGGTGGCCAGCCTTTCAAGCCCAAATCGCCTCTCCCAAAGTCATAGCTGGCCCCATCGGTCAGCACCTGATGCACACTTTCAGACCCATCGGCCCGCGTGTGGCAGCGAACGGCACACCAAGAATTTTGTACTGTAGCTTCTTGTTACTACTAGTAACAGGTGCCACGCTAGTAGTAACCAGTGCCTTACTAGTAGTAACACAAAAGCTTTAATTCTAATAGCTTCTTGTTACTACTAGTAAGGCACCTGTTACTACTAGCGTGGCACCTGTTCCTAGTAGCTTCTTGTTACGTGGCTTGACGAATTCTGCCGTGCTGGGACGGAGAGCGCCTGCGGGTCACTCAGGAGCCACTCCCGATTCTGGTCCTCCTCGCATGGGCCATGCCTTGGTCAGTAAATCAAATGCACTCCGGACAATCCAAACGTGCAAAAATGATGGACTGGTAGCTGACACATGGCCCATCCAAATCCACTTCTACATGGATAAGAAAGACTGAGACCCGCGGGTGGCTGGACATTTTTATGAGCCACATCCACATGTCGCCTGGGTCCCTCGCTTTCCACTGCGACCATCATCGCGTCGCCCAGTACAAACGCCCTGGATATCAGCCACAAGCAGAGCACCTGATTTATTGTGGCGCAAGGGCTTTCCAAATCCAAAGCTGTCCAGCGACTGTAAGTAGCAAAACAGTTGCTCTGTAGTCTGTTCTGCTGCCCCCACTGCTTAAGAATGATAGCATGATGTGGAACTGGAACAGGGCAGTGTGGCCCACTGTGGCATGTAGTGCGATAGTCTGGAAAGTAAATGCATGTACTGTGCATGCCAAGCCTGGTGGATTGGGTGAAGCTTGTAAAGAAAGTTGATCGAAAGACCCCCAATGGAACCATCTTGCGGCCACTTGAGGCTTCAGGACAACTACGAACAAACCTTTTTGAGCACACGGGTCGCTGCGTTGCATTCGAGCTACCCCTGCTCCACTCAAAGGTTGAATGCGAGAACGCCGCACCAATGTTTGCATGAGCCCCGTACCTGGGTCCAGTGTAAGTTCCTGCACACCTGCCTGCGCACTTGCACCACAACCACACCAACTACGGCCATGGTTTTTTTGGCATGGTCTGAAAAGAATCTTGTTGCGAGACTTTCATCGACTTACATTCAATTGTTCCCAATGAGGCTTTCAGCGTGTATCACCTGAAACGGCTACATCTCGTTGTAAACGGATGCGCTCAAACAGCGTCACGGCTCTGCAAGCAAGTAGCTCTTCACGGTTCACAAAGCCCGCGTTCGACGTGAGCCTTTGGGCTGTCGTTTGATTGAAAGGGACCCGTGACTTTAAGTTGAAGTCCCCACCCTCCGCTTTTGAACCCTACATGGGTGAGAACTCTGAAACAGCCAGTCCAGCTCTGATTCCAAATGGGCCAAGGCTCTTGACAAACTCTCCAGGCACATATTGCTCGCCACCTCAGCATGAAATGGAGGTCGTTGGCCATGGAAGGATTCAGCAATCCTACCGAATCCTGGGCAGCAGGCAGAAGCCTTCGAGCTCTTCTTCATCTTCTGCCGAGATGGGTCGGTATGCGTAGCATGGCACCTTGCGTCACTTGTTCGGGAAAGAGAGATGGTTAAAACTTATGGAACACTGGAACAGGTACCATGGACGCGCCACACACAGGGATCTTAAAATTTCGAGGCCTGCCATGGCCTGCCTATGCCTATTTTCTGGCCAAGGCACGAAGTCCAATGCCACGTCGAGGCCAGCACACTTCCGGCACTCCCTTCGGAAGTACTTGGCATAGTAGTGTGCAACCTGAAGGGTAGGTTCCCACAAAAAATAGATTCTTCTGAAACTTCTGCATGCGTAGCTTACTTAAGCTACAAGTTTCTTCCTCTTCTCCAGTCTCAGCCCCTCTTTCAAGAAATGCACAATATGCATTATACTATATATATAACGTAACCCACAGTAGGAAAGGAATGGAAGGAAAAAAACAAAACCAAGTCCAAGGAGCCGCAGTTTGCTTCGCATAGATGTCAACGGTCGTCCTTGGCAACTGTTCGGTTCGGTCATGACACTTGCCATACCTGCTACGGTCGCCCATCTCCGTCGGGCTACGGCGAAGTACAGAATCTCCACCGAACATCTGATATCCGAATATCCAAGAATCAAAGGATCCACATCACCCTGCTCCACGAACTTGCTCATCTTTGCGACCATGTTCGTGCGTTTCTTTCTTTCTGCCTGCTTGTCAAGGCCTTGGACTGGAATGCTGAACATATCTCAGTGACATGACCCAAAGTGGATCAAAAGCTTGCAAAGGGAAATCCAAACCGAACACACATCTCTTTGCACTGTCCTATGGCTTGAACTGAACTTCATGGGTGTCTTTCTGTACTGTCACAGTATGCATACACGGAATCTACAGCTTGAAGGGATGCTCATGGGCGCATGCATGCTTGTCCTGCGTGCTGTCTGTAGAGAAGGGGTCCGGCATTGCATGTAAACCAAGCAAACGGTGCAAAATGCAGCGCGGTTACATCCCCTCTGGCTAGACCAGCTCCCAGCGGCTACTAGCTGCTTGTCAAGATGCCGAAATCACGCATACCATAACCTGGACACGATGCACTGCTGGGCTTGCAGGATGGGAGCATGTTGTATGCAAGAGCGCTCATTGCAATCTCGAAGCAATGTCTCATCCCCCCTTTGGTAAAGGGATTTCTCCGCACGCACACAAGCGTCTCCTCACTCCTCAGCTGAATTCCAAGACGCCCCTTGATTTGCACAGGTGGCCACTGCATCTACAACTGTTGATAGCGGTAGCTAAAGGTATGGCACCAGTGGACGCAAGAAGTAAGGCACATCTAAATTTCAAGCAAAGGCACTTTGAGTGAAAATTGCCTCCAGCCACATGTCATTCTCTGCCCAAAACAAAACTCCAAGACTGGTTCCCAATACTGACGAGCTGGAAACTGTTCTGTGAGAATGCTTGGACCTGGGACCGGATAATGATGCTTGTGCCAAGCAGCTCCCATCGAACTCGTACCAGATTCTGTTGGCCTGGTCCAACTCACATCCAACACACTTCCCAAATTCCCAAATGAATTGGCCCAAATATAAACCAAAAACATCCAAAAACGAACCAGCATCGGGCGCGTGAGACCGAACGAACATCACGGTGCCTTGATGTCACGCTTGCCCATCTCTGTGGCATCATCGAGATCGAAGATGACGTTCCGCAGCTCGAATGTCTTTGCCTTCTCCACACGTTCCTGTGAGGACCCACGTGCAGCACTCGCATGCAAGTCTGCATGCACACCCTCATGCACCGAGCCTTCTTCTTTTTCTTCCTCTTTTCACCATTCTCTGGGCTGCTCTCTCCAGCCTCTTCTTCAACCTGCCGGCGCAATGCTGCATAGCGCCATGCCAAACCATCAAGCTGCATCTAAGCTCAAAGCTACACTAAGACTTGTTCGCAATGTCTAGAGTTCCGTGGTGCCTCTTTCTTGGACCGCGATACCGTGCGGGATGCCGTGATCGTGCTGGTGACCTCGCTTTTCGGAAAGTTCAGCTCAGTGGAAGCCTCTTCTCAACGAATTTGGCAGACTTAAATTGACAAGTCGGAACAGAAGAGTGTGGGTGGGAGATGCTGAGTGGTAGACACGCAAGACACATCCCGTGCACATAGTAGTGAGAACAGTTGAGGCAATGATCCATGTGATAGAACAATGAAGCTGTTCGGAGAAGGCGTGTGGGTGCATATCCACATTCGCAGTATGTTCGCATATGTTCGGTGCACGTTCGGCTAAATGCTTCTCCAAATATGTGCGAAACATGTTCGCATATGTTCGCCACCCCAATTGGCTCTCCAAACACGTGCATCTGGGTCACGGCTTTGAACGCCCCTCGCAAAGACGTCGTGCTGGCCGATGCACGGTGAAAGTGTCCTTCACCCACCTGGGTCTCGGCTGAAGCCTACATTGATAACCGCCACATTGCTCAGGTGAGGGTGGTCATGTGGCAAACGTACTGAATAAATTGCTTTGCAATGCAGTCAATGCCAAGTGTGGGAGTTGATCCACTGCAGCATCCAGAATTCTAGGAAGTCCTGGTCCACTTTCATCCTTCTAAGCACTGTGCAGCGGAAAGTTGGTAGAGGTATGCGAAGGCCTCACCACCCAGCTCAAGCAGTCACAGAAGCCATTCATGTTGCACTCGCATTTCAATGAGCAAATCACCAGTGGACAACCTTTGCTTCCTTTCAGCACTCAAATCCTGGAGCGGGTGATTTACTCCCACAAGGGGTGTACTGCCACGAGCTTTGACCAAGTAAATCAGGCTCAGAGTTCCTTGCCGCCGAGTTGCATCATCCTCTTGCTCCCCTTTCCATCTCTTTGCTCTCTGATTGGGTACAGAGCCCAGGGCAGCTGCAGAAGCACCAGCACCAAACCCAATGCAGTGCACCTGACACTCAAGCCGCAATCTTTTTTGTAGTTTCGTTTGCAGTTTGATCCTTTTGAAGGAAGCAACGGAAAAATGTATCCCATCTCCCTGCATCTCGGCACTGCAAGCTCTTTCTGACGTGGCCGGGTCGGCAATAGCTCCATTTGCACGGTGTAAAGCATTTGTTGCGAATCCGTAGGCTCACCTACGCGCTTGGCTGGGAAATCAAGCGTTTCGAAAACAATGTCAGGTGCTTTTTCTCAGGTGGCTCTGAAATCAACTCACAGGATATTGCACCGATATGCACGCTGGTTCGCACATATGTGCACGACTAAGCACACCACACGACAGCTAGCTGTCACAGCTGGCAATCCAAAAAGGACAGAAAGTCAAGGCAAACTAGAGTTCCGAAACATCAATCATCACCCTGAGGCATCCACCATCAGAAAGGAAAACCACGTCCACTGGGCGCCGCTTCTTGTCTTGGCGAGCACAGGAGGCAGCTGCTCGAAGACCTTACAAGTAGATCAACTTGGACATTGACAGATACGAAGTGTTAGAGAAATATCACACATAATAATGTAGACTCTTGATTAATACAACCCCCATATGAAGAGGATGTTCAATTCAACTGGGGGCTACTAATCAAGAGTCTACATTAGGCTGCGATGCTTTTCTTGGAGCATGTTTTGGCTCCTTTTTTCATGATTTTTGGAAATCTATTTTGCTTTTGGTCTTGCTACTGTTGATGGACAAAATCCTGCACCACTTTGCGCACAGTTTTCTTGCTGCCCTCAGAGGGGTCGCGACAACATTGAATGAGGGGGGCGCGGGGGTTGCTATGCGACCCTTCCAGGGTAAAGTGGTGAGGTGGTGCAGGATTCTGTCCATCAACAGCACGTTGGCACTGCAAGATGTGAACCAGCAGGCATCCAAGTGGCCTTCGCAATAGAAGGTTTGTCCTTTCGGCATGGGCCGCTGCATCGTGCTCAAGATCTTGGCAGCATCTGGAAGGGCTACTTCCTGCACAGGTCGTCGAGGGTGATGTGATACCGCGACAAGCAAAGCACTGAGGCAGGAAGGCCTGGAAGTGGATCTGAGCTTTATCACTGAATGTGATGAAGCTCATTCGATCATCACAACCAGATCGAGTACCATCCTCAGTTGTTGGTCGCTTATGTTGTGGGTTTGCTGGTCTGGAGACGGCTCATATTACAAATATTGATAGATGAACCTTTCCTGGAACATCAATACTCTATATATATATATACACTTTCTCATATGGCATCGTGTGGCATGCAGCACAGGCTCCAGCTCGATCAGTTGTCGCACCTCGCTGAACACTGCATCTATTCGAGAGATGGCACCTGGCGCATTCCGGTTGCGAAAGTCCGTGGGACTCCAGGTCGCCCGTCATTCCTTGACAGGAAAGTCCATAACATTGGCCACCTCCAGTGGCCTTGCTTTCGGCTTTGTTGTCGTCAGTGCTACCAGCTCAAAAAGGCCGGTTGAAACCATTTCTTCAAACTCGCTGCCTGCCTCCTTTGACTTGTTTGCAATCCACTTCCTCAACTGCTGACGCAGAACATCCTGAAAAGAGTCATCAACTCTCAGGGCCTGGAAGCGAGAAAAAGTCGAGAAAATGTTGCCTTTGGGATGACCGAAGGGTCTGCCAAAGGATGTTTACTTACCATGCTTAGGGAGGTTGGTTTCCTATGGGTTCGGAGACATTGTCAACAAGCCCGGAATGGAGGGCCAGCATCATGCCAAGCTTCACACATGGAGCCACTAATATCAACCACCACGATGAAGTGGGTCTCCACGGCCACCCTTTTGCCTCCAGTCCGCTCCTCCACAGACTTCCAAACGCTGCAACTTGTTCTTGGCAAGCAAAGGTACGACAGCCCAAAGTCTCAATCAGCTACCGAATCCAAGTCTGATGCACCTCACTTCCTCGACAAAGGCTTGAGTTTGACCGGATTGAGCTTGAGGTCATTGTGATGCTCGACATCTCTTCTCCTGCCATCAGTTGCACTTCTGAGCTCATTTACGATTCAGCTCTTGCCGAGTGTTGATCTGCGGTGCTCGGGTGATTGGCAGAAGTCGGCTCAAGTCCTAGTTTGGGAGTAGTCATGCAAATTAAGGTTGGATGAGTCAATCGGGTCAGTTTCTCCAGCATCGCACGCCCAGGCCGCCCAGGGCCTCCATTGCGCTTTGCAAAGGCGGGTAGCGGCGCAAGCTCCACGGGACCAAACTCATCATCTTCATCCGACTCATTGAACAATACAACCTGACGAGCGATGATCTTGAAGCAGGAACGGTCATGAACGGTTCAAATCCGAAGCTGGTGCATCCATCCAAGGATCGTCCAAATGGAGCCAGACTCCAAACAGCTCCACAACTCGCCTGTTCATCCTCATCTTCTTCCTCCTCTTCAAGCGGTGGCATCTGAGCGTCTGGCCAGGGCGGTGATCAAGCGCTAAGCCAACAAAGTTGGCAAGCTCTGCTGCAGGTCCGTCGTCAGAGTTGCTCACTCAGTTTTCAATGACTTGTTGAACCAAAGGTGTTTTTGAAACCATGTCCATCTTGTGGTCAAAACAATGGCCACCCGCTATCAACAGCTGCATGTTCCTCTTTTGCTCTGTGTCTTTGCCTGTCTGTTGCTTGAGGCCTTTCGGCTATGCCAACTCTACTCTCTACTTAAAAGCAATCCTGCCTCAAGGTGCGTCTAATGGAGGAAACAAGCAAAGGACAAATGGATAGCAATATTAGCAATTAGCTCAGCAGAGCTTTCCAGTGCATCATAGCCAGCCCCGCATTTAACGAGGCCTCCTTCGACCTCTTTCTGTTCAAGGTAAGGCTCGTCATACCCTTCATCCTCATCGTCGTACGCCTGACCAGTAGGGAAAGGACATAGCCCAACAACAAAAGATTGCCCCTCCGCTCTCATGAAACGACACGAATCATTTTTGGCAGATGTATGCAGATGTCCTGTTAGTCATAGAGCATCATGAAACTACCAGGGTGGCCCACTGGGCCTTACAAAATCAATGCTCTTCACATGTGATTCCAAGCCACAGAGAAGACCTGCCGATACTTGTTCCAATGCGCCATCACCTGACGAAAGGAGCACAGTGTGGTGAACCACACTGCTCAAGCATGATATTCTGATAGTGTGATGAAGCTAGGGAGCGAGCCAAAGCTTTGGCATCAGTTACTCTCAAGAAATCCAGAACCTTTGAGGCCCAGCGGCTTGTGCGCCAGCCACTGCACAGGTTTTCTGCTGCTTGAAGTTCCTCTCCTGAAGCTCTTTGCTCATGGCTTGCATCACATGAGAGAATGGATGTTGATTGATGTGGACGCTCAGTCGCAAGCCTACCTCGGTAGAATTATATCAAGTATTCACTCATATGGGTCAGATAAGTTGTCCAGCAAACGGAAGATCAGGTGCCATCAGAGGAGAGAAGAACCTTCCACCAAAGGCCCTTTGATTGTGTTTTCAGGCAGCTTAGAAGCAAGATGGACACTGGCACCGTCCTCGTGGCACAACTTGTTGATCTCTCTCTCGATTTGCTCCAGGTCAAAGTCCTGCAGTGCTAAGCAGTCGCGTCGGCATGAGTCACCATGAGTCGTAAAACGTTCACAGCATGTCCTGCTGACGGGCGGCCCTCCACTTCGTAATCAAGGCATCACCTTGACGATTCAAGCTCTGATGAACTCACACCCAAGCCAAGACACGATCAAACAGAAACTCCAAAAGCGAAAAGAAGTTTTGCAAATCTCCATACGACCCCAAATGAGAAATAAAAGCGATCGACCTTGCCTGTCTTCGGCGCAATGTAGAGTAACTGGTCTTCAGCTTTCCGGCCAAGCCGGGCCCACCGCGAGAAGGCTGCGACCTGAAATGCCAAATCAGCCAGGCACTGATACCTTGAGTTTGCCATCGCATCCTCCGACAAAACCAGCTGGTGGAGTATTCCAGGTCTCCTCTCAAGTCCCTCGAATTCGTTTGCTTCATTTCAGGCTCTCTGAAGCAAGGTCATCATGTTCACCCACATTCACGGCACCTTTTCTTTGACAGCCATACATGCCAAAGAAGTCCAGGATGACATGAATGCACCAAGGTGCCTTGCTTTGATAACCACTCACCCTGTTGTTGGTCATGATGCTACCTCGGGTGTGCGGGTGTCTGTTTCTCAGAGGCGGACTTCGTGGTACAGCAGATAGTCTGTCACCCAAATTAGCCAGCTGATACGTTACCAAATCTGCACTGCAAGCGTCATGCGACTGCAATCGGCGCCGTGTAGCCACCTCCAATGGGGAAAGATGGTTGGGGAGCAAACATCAAACAGACATCTGAAGAAAGCACGGTTTACAGAACCTTCACGACACTTTTTGGTAAAGTTGGTTTGGTTCATGAGGAACTCGATCTCTGAGTTGTAGAACCCGGCACTGAGCACCGCAAACATTTCCTCAGTACGTTCTTGACAATCTCGTGTTGAGCTTCGCTCATGGTAAAGCCGCAACACGGACACGCCAAAAACCCTCAAAGTGTCTGAATACGATGAGCAGGACGTGCCAACGTAGCTTGTGACTCAGCCCACAAGAATAAAGGATGATGATCAAACTGGTTCAAGACCAGCGGCATTGCGGTCCACATCTGGAAGATTCAGGTTGGCGATCCACTCTTGCAGCCTTCGACTCTGGCCCTCATCCAAGCGTCGAACAGTTGAGGCCTCAGGCTTGAGCAGTGCGTTTGGACTTAGCGTATCACGCACAAAGGCCGCCCTGAGCCCATGTGAGTGCACAGTCATTAGGAACCCAAATCATTCAGCCAAAGGCACACACGCTGCACGCCTGTTTGCAATCAGCGCGCGCAGATTCACCGATGGATCTGCCTGAACTGGCCAACAGATAGGAGATGAGGTCTTCGCAGGGACGTTGGACCTCCCTGTGGCCTTTGGCAACTAAAATCCCGGCCTCTATCGCATTCGACAAGGTCGCCAAAACAGTGCCAACCTTCCAAGTATCTACAAGCATTGAACCGCAAGCATCGACTTGTGAGAAGTGGTTGGAGGCTGATGTCTGGCCAAAACTCACGGTCGACTATTTTAAACATTCACCAACACAGCATGACCGTTTGCCTCCTGCGACGGTATTGAAAGCAGCTCCTTTCCTCAGCGGGTGCAAGACTCGATCAATTCCTCACTGTCGAGCTCCCAGAAGCCTTTCTAGTGGGAGGCCTTTCCATGCATTCCAGCTAGCGGTTGATGGTAGCCAAAGAAGCCAAAGGTGTAGCCACTTCAAGCCAGGTGACTAACCCAATGATCCAGCTCTCGCCGCTGGCAAAATGCATCAACCAATTGCGATTTGTCTGCTGGCTCTGCCCATTTCGTCTTGGCAGGATCACCACGTGCTCGCCTACCGGCGAACAGCATAGCGGCACAGCGTATCAAAAGGTACACGACATGAAACGCCCCCTCAGCAGAAACAAGAAGAAATCCGCCCACACCGCTTGTCGGTGCAAGGCGTGCTATTGGGGCTCTAGCCGTCGAGCTCTGCACTTTAGCAAAAAAACATCCTATGCATATAGCTCTGCTAGGGGGGGGGCCATTTCTTTCGCGCGTGCGTGGCTATGGTTGAGCTGCAGGGCCACTGGGGAGAGCGCTTTGGAGGTGCATTTTTGGATGATTGTTCGTTACGTCGCGCTTGCAGGGCCACTCAGGAGAGCGTTTTGGGGGAGCGTTTGTGCTTTGGGGTTGTTGCTGCGTTGATTCTTGCTCGGCTGCAGGGCCACTGGGGACAGCGTTTTGGAGGTGTATTTTTGAGTTGCTTTCGGCAATGCCGAAGTTGTATCACCATTAAGGGCCCCAAGGTAGACGAAGTTGGCCCCAAGATGGCTCCAACGCAGCCGCAAGACAGCCAACCTGGCGCCTAGATAGCAGACATGGTCCCATGGGAAACACGTTTACTCCCTCTTTCTTTTCGCATCTGACCCTCCTTCACTTCTGACTTAGGAATCACAAACCTCCTTTATTACAGCATCACCCCGTGAAGCTCCATTTCACTAACTTCGGATGTTCGTGCGCGGTGTGGGCGGCTGTCGACGCGAAGCGTCTTGAATAAAGACACTTCAAGTAGGATCAATGAGGGAGCATGCTAGCAGCTGCTAGTAAGCGGTCTACCTTAGAATAATATTGTTTGTTGTCCCGACTCAGTGCGAGGTTTCAAGCTGAACCGGCATACGGTTCAATATGCCGGCAATGTCATTTGGAGGAAAACTCCCAGTCGTATTCGTGCCTCTGCTTGGTCGGCACCACGTGCCAATCCTCGCTCACAAGTGGCTCATACTGGTTCTCAAAGAAACGTTGTTCTTAGTTATTCAATTTTACTTAACTGCACCTTGCTAGCCCTCGCACTCGATTCCCCCCACCACCGGCAAAGTGCAGACAAGGAGGCATCATCGTAGAAGCCTTCATCCATCTTAACCATGCTAGACAGGCAAGGGACGCAATACATTTTCCGACACGCGGAACACCTTGGTGATCAGCGCCATCACGACCGTCCTCCCGTCCCCAAGTGAGTGCCTTTTCCGGTCCATAGGGCCAACTGCTACATGCATCGATGCATCGCTATCAAAATACAGCTCCCACCAATGGATCCACAAGCCGCACAAGCCCTTTGAAAAGTGCAGTATGCACCGATATCCACAATCTAGATATAGACCACAAACCTTTTGCAGGACTGGCGTGCCAAATGTTGAAAAACGCTGCCACGCGATGTTACGGCATTTCGTTGGTGGGAAGAAACATGTAAGAATCGCAGCAGCATTGGGGGTACCATTACGTCTTAGTCACCGCCTTAGTCTTAGTTCTTAATTATATACTGAATGCCGTAGAGTACAATGTCCACGGAGGACCTCTACTAGAGAAAATGCTTTCAATGAACCTAGTGGTCATTGTCATTGTGACAAGATGTGACAAGTGATAAGTGATGGCTCGCACAACACTTTGCGGGACTGCCTTGATGTCATCCTGACATGTTCCGCCACAGGTCAACAAATCTCGCCTGATCATACCAGGTGACATCCATCCCTTCGATTGCGCAGTTGCTGGTGTCACGCAGCTACCGCCAACAGCTTGAGCGATGCTACAATCCCCTCGTAGGGGCTTCCACTGCATGCTTTCCCTGACATGCCGGCACGCGTTGGACGCAAATCGTCTTGGTACCCCTACGTCCAGCGTGCCTATGGACTCGTGTAGCTGGCGTTGCCAAATCCCAAACACCGATTTCGAACTAGCGAGCACAAGGAAAATACTGGCATATGGCCTAGAGGCTGTCAGAGGGCTCAAAAGCAGTTAAGCTGTGGCCGACACAAAGAAATCATGGTGTTAAAATGGGCCAGCTCTATACTCCGAGCCTGCAGTCAGGACATTTCGGCTGGGGTTCCTCCTGCACGGCCGAGAAGCGCCAGGATGAAAAAAAAGAGCCTGTACTGTACTGAATGGGGAAGAAGCTGTTGCACTCTTGGCTGCGTTCGGTGGGTGGGCAACTTTGGTGGCTTCTCAAACCAGCTCCTGCCGCGAGCTCTCACAAACGTCTGTGTCCGTTGGGAGGTCCGTGGCAGTACTGCTAGTCCTGCAAAAAGGCACGGCAAAACGGATACATGATCAAGCAACGACTGTGTCAAACGCAGCCGGACTGAAGATCCTCCCACACACCGCGCTGCACCAATAACAATGACAATCCCTGATCTCATGTCAAAGAATGATACAGTAAAACAGCATCAAACTCTAGACTCTAGACGGGACTCTAAGCACTGGAGCACGAGCCCAGCGCACGCTACCAGCTCTTGAAGTGCAGTGACGAATACATTCAGGCCCTGCCTCGACCGTTTTTCATCATCATCATCAAGGTCGGCCCATTGATGTCGCATCTTGTTGCTGTTCATGGCTCCGACGCAGGTCTCACACTCTGCAGGGGGCAGCTGTCGCATGTTTGGGGTGGGTGGCTCTTCAGTCAAAGGATAGCTCTGGAGGTTCTGCAGCTGCACTTCTTCGGGGTTTTGACCGTCTGCCTGCTGGAGCCACTGCAAAGAAGAGCAACCTCTGCGCTCTGTTTATTCCCAAATTGTCCGACTCGCCCGACTGGTGACATTCATAAATGCATTTCTAGTTTCATCGGGCTCATTCAATGAAAAATAGCCTCTTCAACCTCTTCAACCTCTTCAACCTCCTTCACTGCTGTCAACTTTCCATCCCGTTCCATCCCTCGATGAGCTCTCCTTGCAAGGCAGCTCCAAGGAGAAAGGCCACGGACCTCCAAGCAAACACGAACCCACTGAATGAACGGTGCAAAAACCACTGCCCTCGTGAGTGCAATTTGTTTCCTTTGCTCAGCATGGGTTTCGGTTCAGCCTCGCGGCACCTGTCGCCGGAGACGCCGCTGAATTTAGAGAAGGCTGTCACGTCACTGGATCTTACTTGGTAAGGTCCACAGCATTGCAGCCAGTTCTGGACCGCCACAGCAAAGCAAGAAGCTACAATTCAACATGCGCAGCCAGTGGTGACTCATAGCAGGCAGTTGTTGGTCCAAAATACCTTATCAAAAAATTGCGCTGCAAGCCTTTGTGCAGCCTGCCGAAGGAGGCCAACGGGTCAATTGCTACAAGATAAGCCTCATTTGAGGTCCTTGCATACGCAATCAGAATTCCTCCATTTACGTGCCAGCGTCAAAGAGTTGCCTCCAAACCTGATGATGGGCCGAATGCATAATCACTATCACGCCTAGAGTCCGTCTGCTCACCTGCTCTTCCAGTCCGTCTGCGGCCAAGACACTGCAACGATGTAGGGTTTGCCTCAAGCCGTGCAAGCGTCAGCATGGCGCCTTGGCATGACCTAGCTCATGGATGCTCATGGATGCCGACTCCACGGCCAGGTCGTCTTGTGGCTCGCACTTGCGTCTCCTCAGTTCGATGCGCCAAAGTGTGTATATAGTCGAAAAATGCTTCGATGCTCTCAGTTTCATGGGTCCGCGACTTCCCTCTCCCCAAGTCAAGGGCCCAACCAGGTGTCTCGCTGCCCACGGGCTTTCCCAGAATGACCGACCTGGCTGCACCAAATGACAACACTCTTGGCACGGCGATGGCCGATTGGTTCCAAATTCTGGACTGCTGGAGCCTGGAGCGTTCTGATTTTAAACCCGTACATCACCTGCGAGTGCCCCCTCTCAAGAAGGTCGGCATCGCATTCGGGCTGCTGCGCCAGGCATGGATTGTCGGAGGCCCTGCACCACTCAGGCCTTCCAGTGAAAAATCTCACACTGCCATGCTAAGGTTGCCTTCAGAAAAGAAACCTCGCAGAAATAGAAATATCTGGAGGCTAAAGGTTTTCGCGAAAGTGGAGGCCTTGTGATTGTGACGTGATGCAAGCAAATGGGTGGGGCAGGACTTAAGGTAAGGACGAAGAGAACAGCGCGCACAGTAACTCTTCCCACCCGAACCCGGACAAAAGTAGATACATCACAATGCTCACAAGATTTCACAAGTCAGTTTCGTGCCTGCACTCCCAACTGGCGATATGTCTGGCTCCTCGGAGTCGGTTGTCTACTGCCATGCTCTGAGTCCGGATGCAATACTCCACGTTGGTGTCCATGTTATGCCATTTGCCATTTGTGCTGCACTTTTTGAGACATCGTGTTGAACTCTTGGGCCTGATTCTTGCCGAGCGACTTTAGCAGTGTTACCCTTCAGCGCCGGAGCAGAGGGCGAGCGAAGTGGTACAGGACAGTCTGGCGCACCTGGCACCTGGAGGGAGTGTCAATCTAAGTATATACATTGAATCTAGACCGTCTTTTTGATGTGGTTGTGTCGCTGAGTTGGCAAACAAAGTGCCTCAATTCAATGATATAATGATATTCTGTAGTCACTGGCCTAGTGTGTAGTGTCTAGCTGATGCACAACTGCAGTCCAGTCTGAAGTGATGCGCGTTGCAGCTTCCACTCACAGGCTGCAAACGCGAGCTGACCTCCTCCACCTCTCGGATAGGATCCAAGTCCTGGATTGCTCGCACTTGATAGAGCGCGGGCTGTTGCATCATCCCCACTTTGATTGCAACACAACTTCGTTGGGCCATGCATGGCAATGCAGTGGCACATTTACGTTGACACTATGATTTTCTTGCTGCTCAGGCTCCACCCTGGCAGAGACGGAGGGTCCATGGATGCCAAGGCAGTCTTGCAAGCTGATGCCACCGGTCTCCTGGCACCGCTAAATGCTTCGTTTGCATTCTTTCAATGATGCTCATGGGATGATTGTGCAGCTAGACTGATATAGACCTAGTTAGCAAAGAAGCTGATGTGCACGTGATGCATCTAAAACAGTCCTCTACTTGGCCCTCTCTCTGTGAATGTCCTAAAATGCCAACTTAAGTGCTCGAAATCCGACCGACCGAGTCAACATGTCCATCCACGCGATCAAACCAACCCCCTCTCTCTCGGACCGGATATGGGGGGTATCATTGTCAGCGCTCCTGTATCGACCTTCCAGCCAATCCGGCAGATACGAGACTCTTCGCCAACGGCTCTACAAGGACTGTAAGAAAAACCTCTCATGGCAACTGAGCACAAGTCAAACTCCCAGCGTGGGCAAAATGTCATCTCAACAGTCCAGGGGCCCCTCCTCTTCTTACCAGGGGCCTACATCCCCTACTGAACTGGGGTGGCATGTAGGGGCTGACATTGGCAAAATCCGGATTGTTACCCACCAATGAACTGCACACCCTCTTTCAAGGGGTGTCACTTGGCTCACGTGTCGGCTACCAATCCTGTGCTTGAGACACAATGACAAGTTCGTTTCACACCCGGCCATCGTAGCAAAGCTTGCAAGCCATCGCTGCCCGTCCTGCATGCGAGATAAGTTGTCCCGTCTGACGGTCAGCATGAACCATTCATATGTAATGTACTATGAATTGAGGGTTGTCTAGAAGGACCACCTTACAATCGAAGAATCGTTGGAATACTGTGCCAGTTCACAACCGCAAAACCATCCCAACATCGTCCTCATCTGATGCACTTGCAACGTAGGCCGTTCCAAGCATGCAGCAGCCAAACGAGTACAGCAAGATAAGTGCTGCAAACGCCTGCACATGGAGGAAGGATGAAGGCATACCCCTGGCATACAAAATTTGGAAGGTCAATATCTGCTAGCTGCTAGGTCAAAGCCAAGTGGTTGTGTGGCTCTCGTCTCGTCCCCTGTGTCCCCCGGCCACATCTTGCAGCCACCACTTCGTCACCTGCTGACGGCGCGACTCCGCATCCCACTGCACATCCTGCTTGAACTCCCGACCTAGTCGGCACATCGGTGTATTGCGTCTAGCACGTCGTTGCATGCGTTGTGCTTTTCCACACACCTGGAAGCACCTCTAAGTGCCAAGCTGTGGAACAACAGCAGTATCCCAGTCCAAAGGAGTTGCAGCAGCCTTCCGACGGGTTCAGAAAAAGAATCACAGCTGGTGGCCAGCAGCCATAAGTGGCTCAAAGAAGCTCAAGAGCTGCACGGCCTGGAGATGCAGGAAAAGAGTAGTTGAAGGCCAAGACCGCCAACGACACCTTCGACGTATTGCCTTGCACCAAAAGTATTTCTGCATGGCATGCAACTGCACATCTTACATGAAACTCAAAGGAATGGGCACTTGATGGTTTGGTGCTGCTATTGAGTTGGCCCTCTCACGAGACTCTCTCTTGGCCTCGATCCCGCAGCTTTGCAAGACTCGTCATTGCGAGGTTGCGTGTCTCCGACCACGAGGAAGAACAAAACCTGGAGAATATCACCACTGGGCTTATGATGGGTTATATAATCTCTTTAAACGAATTAGGAATACTGTATTGGACAAGGGGGACTTAGGCCAATCCACTGGCATGTGGGCGCCGCTTTCGCACTCTCGGGACGCTTTACAGGACAGCTCTACTGGATTAGAGTGCAGCTGTGCGTCAGAAAGGGCCACGCGGCCAAAGATGTTGGCCACCACCACGCACGCACGCATGAAGCATCGAGTGACCAGCGAATAGCTCCTTGAAACACCACATCAGCTACTTCACTGACACATGTATGTCAATGGTGAAAGCTTCGGGCCCCCCATAAAAGTGGCACTGTGTTCGAAACCTGACTGCCGACATGCATGACTGAGCTTGAAGTTGGTGCATGATTCAACCACACACACGCTATGCCGCTATATATATATATATACATTATATATACAAATACCCATGTTATATATGTATAGAAAAATGTGTGGGTGTGGGTGTGAATCTGAGCATGGCACTGCACAGCACGGTGCGGCTGGAACTGCAGAAAGAAAATCCAGAAACGACTTCGAATGCTGGGCCTCAGATCGTCGCACACATTCGTGGTCATATTGTCCCGCCACACAGCGATCGGGCTCTCAAGCAGTCCCAAAAAGGGGCAATCCTCAACTTGCAGGCCAGTTGCTGCGAAACCAATTCAGAGTACGAGGCAGTGATGGCCTGCTGAGTTCATCCAAATCTCATACCGTCAGTTCATTTACAGGAAGACCATCCAAACCAATTGATCAAACCCTTCCAAATCTCAATCTTAATCTCAATCTATCTCTATCTCTATCTCTATCTCTATCTCTATCGATCGATCTATCTATCTACAGTATCTATCTGCCTGAGCACTAACACTAACACTCAACCTGTCCGCCACTTTGGGGTTGTGCCAGGCATGGAGGTTGAGGAGTCACGCCTTCCATCTCTTCAAAAATATCCTGCCTGCTGGACCTTTAGTTGCAAGGCAAGAAAGTCTGCATTCCGCTTTCGTGTCCAGGCAGATTCTTCATTCGCAAAAGTCACCTGATACCTGGCAGCTCCAGCAGTGGCGTTTCATATGAGTTTCGAAGCAACAATGTCCAGGAAACATCACGCATGCCATCAAAAAGAACCATCTGTCATCCGATCCGGCTGCTTGAATTGATTTGAACCCTGCTATACGTGTGATGATGAATGATGTGTGTATAAATATACTCCGTGCATGTGTGTGTGTGTGAACCCCTGTCACTCTAAGGGGGCACCAGCACGCTTATCTTTACTTTTAATGCAATTTTAATACTTGGATGCCGTCAAGACGTCTGACTGTGTACCTTCTTTTTGTGGCGTTATTAAGCTGTGACTCTTATTTTTCCTGTAAAGTGCTAATGCGCGTGTTCAAAAAACACAGTTTTGGCCGACTCTTCACCTTGTTATCCTTGTTGTTTTTCAAGGTCTGCTGCAGTAACTTCAAGAGCTAATGCACCGGACATTCACAACTGACGCTTGCTCTTGCGAGCTCCATATCTAAGTGTGCGCGCGCGTGAAAATAGATAGATATAAATGTACACCTACCACATACATATGCACAACGCGTTTCCTCGAGCTCGTGCCCTGAAGGCCATAGTCAACATGCCTATGTAACTCATCAGCCCAGGCACATGTGCAAAAGCATGAATTGCACATCTAGCTCAGTAAGGTGCAACTTCGTGGCTGCCGCTGTCCTACCAGGGTTCCGGGCGGGGATGGGTCCTTGCCAACTAGAGCTAGGACAAGAAGAGCACAGACGAAAGCGCAAGCAGAATGAGACCAAACACAGCGACCCCCCTGCGATTCATTCTTGATCTCGTGACTTTGCTATTTAAAAATCAGCGCCCGGACGATCATGAGGTCCTTACACAGAAGATCCCCAGGTAGTTGGCCAACCGGCTCATCGCTTCGTTTCGACTCAAGGCACTCAAGGCACCACAGCCCAGCGCTCGAAGTCTCGAGGCCAGGCTCAGCTTGAAGACCTAGATCTCAAGTAATCAATGCATTTGCATTATGAATCTAATTCTGACTCAGACTTTGTGAGCTCCACTCAAGAGATCTCAAGAGCGTGGCAGAATAGAAAGGCAAAAAAAAAAACGCTCGTTTGAACAACTGAACTGCTCTTGCCTGAGCATGGGCCGCATCACGAGTGAGGAAGTACTCTTCCTTCCACCATCCCTGAGAAGAAAACACTAAGAGACTCAGAGCAAGGAACACCTTTCGCACGTGCCTGCCGCCGCATCCGCAAATCCCGGCATACAGCGGCAGCGAGAAAAATGATGTGGAAAAGGGCAACCGCCTGAACCAAGGGCGAAAACAGCGAAAGCAAAGACGACCAAAACTGGAACACAAAGTCCGCAAAGTGCTGCTTATGCAACCAAAATACCCAAAGTGCCAGAGCTGGAGCTGAGGAAGGCCAAACATTATCCTTGGCCAAAAACGAGTAGCTTTGGAGCCGCTTTGCCTTTATCTCCGGATCAATTATGCTCCAGTCATGGAAACAAAAGTGAATCACTTCAGTCCAAGGGACTGCAGAAAAGCCCAGTGAGGAGGCAGTGAGAGTCTCACACATTGGAGGCTTGCATGGCTGTGCGAAATGCCACCAGCGATGCTGAAAGCGAGAAGCCAGGCCAGGTCACCCACAGAAACACAACAGAAAGATAAGCCGATCTGCACTAGGTGAACCTGCTTCTGCTCAACCGGCCGAGGGAAAATAGGTTTTGACTTCAATTGAACATCATAGAAGCCCTATATATATATATATACCCGTCTCACCTTCCACAAGTTCGCCCTGAGTTGCCCTATAGGAAGGGTGGAAGACTTGCCCGCGGACGTGTAGTCTAGGTCCGCGTGTCTGCGTCTCTGCATCTGTATGTTCACACGTCTAACTTATGCAAGCTCTTGAGCTACTGCGAGGAGTCAATGGCACACAACACACAACAAAGCTGGATGGAGCCAAAATCCATCGCAGAGTGATTCACAAACACGGGTTTCTAGGGGTGCACCTACATTCATCTATCCAAAGCCGCGGGGCTTCTGCTTGTTCTCGCCGAACTGCGGTGAGAAAGTCTTCAAAGCCGCAGAACGGCACTTGAAGGTTGAAAAACAGAGTTTTGTTCAACCTCTCGTTTTTCAACCTCCCCGTGGTCTACGGAAAAAGCATGAGAAGGATGCGTTCAATCAATGTAGCACATAATGGAGTTAAAGCTGATGACATCCGGATCGACCTTCGATTGTGGCATGGCTTCGAAGAGAGCCAGGGCTTGCTGCCAATACCCACTCTTGCCGCATGAACTGATGGTGGCATTGAAGCTGACGACATCGGGTGAAACTTGAGAAATGCGCATGGTATGAAAGACACCCAAGGCTTGCTGCCACTGGGAGCTCCTTTCACATGAACTGATGGTCGCATTGCAGCTGATGACGTCAGGATGGATCCGATGGTCATGCGTGTGCAAGAGATACACAGCTTTCTCCCACTGCACGCCTTGGGCACAAGAAGTTATCGCAGCATTGACGCTCACAAGGCTCGGTTGGATCTTGGCATCAGTCATGGACTCAAAAAGTCTCAAAGCATGTTCCCAGAGTTGACTCTTGCTGCAGGCGCTCATGGTTGCATTATAACTGATGACGTCTGGTGAAACCTGTCTGTCCGGCATCGCCTCAAAGAGGCTCAAGGCCTGAAGCCCTTGCTTTCCCTTTCCACACGCGCTGATCATCGTGTTGAAACTGATGACATCCACCGTCCACCGTCGTCCCATGCCACTGTCAAACAGCTCCAAGGCGTGGCGCCAGCGTTCCGCAGCATTGCACGCGCTGAGGGTCGCGTTGAAGGCGGCCGTGTCGAGGCCATGCGCTTGGGCGGTGTCTCGCTTCGACTCCAAGAGGGCTAGGGCTTCCTGCCACAACTTGAACCTCGCACAGGCAGAGATTCCCATGGTATATGTCCGCACGTCCGTGTCACTGCCGTTCAACACCTCAAGCGCCTTGGAAATGATGTCTGCGCGGTTCATCCTCGCCAATGCCTGGATGATCTGGGCGTGTGCAACCTTCTTGGACGGATTGTGATTTGTTAAAGCATCTCTCACAGCTGCTTCCGTAGGAAATCTGGCAAGATCAAGAAGTCTTGGTAGCGGATCTGACCCTATCAAGCTTCTTCTTCTTCTCTGGCATCCCTTGTGCCTACCTCTTCTGGCTGAGCACAAACGAAAGCTAGTTGCAGCCGCATGGGCCAAGTGTGCCTGACACCCGAGAAGGCTCATGCCCGTACAACCCTTTGAGCCATGGCTCCTTCAATTCTGAGACTTCGAGGAAGTGGGGCAGCGCGGTCACTGTGACACACTGTGGCTCAAGAAATGGGGTTTAAATCTCTCTCTCTATCATTTGGCTATCCGGGCGACCTTCCAAGCTCCTCATCCAAACCCTTGCATGTGTTGATTGGACTCTGCTTGTGGGAAATCTCTGAACGTGTTCATAGAAAGGTAGTTGTATATATAGCTATCCCAAAAGAGAAAAACTACTGGACAGGGCTAAGGTCTGACTGTGACTCCATAGCGGCCGTCCCTCTGACAGAAAGGATTTCAAAGGCTGATGTTCATGGATTGCATTATACATACCAAGTCAGAAAGTCCGAACTTAACAAACCACACAGCAACCAGTCCTTCTGGATGGGAGCACTTGCCTAAATAGAATGCACTATATAGTCATGAGTGCAGCGCTAAGCCGCTAGGAAGTGTTCTGGACTATGATTACCAGAAATCGCTATGCCCCCTCCACGGTTTGCACAACAACATATTCACAACAGCCACGGGATCTTGCAGGACTGCCTGCGCTCAGAAATAGAAGCCAGTCAAGATGCATGAGGCGTGCCATTACGGCACACAATTGGCACTCTGCATATACCCATTTGCCAAAAACAAGGGTGAACCGGTGAACCGTGAACCTGTGGGTCGGGCCTGCATGGTGTGTGTGCGCGGCTATCGACACGCTTTCGGCTTTGGTGCTCTTTGTCTTGGCCATCTTTTGGATTCGGATTCTCCCGGTTTTGTGGACTGAAGTCCACTCCCGCAACGGCGCTTCACGCCAACAACTTGGAAAAAGAAGCACAAAACGGGATATCACCCTCAAGTCATCTTCTTAGAAGATCACTCCCAGAGTGCATTAGCCTTTGCTGTAGCAACTAACCATATGCCCTCACAGCAAAGCTAGGCCAAGAGGGTCTGTTCTTTCAATATTGCATCCATAAAGCCCCTAGCCCCAGGCTCTCCACCGCCCATCTGGGTTTGGAGAGCTGCAGTTGAAAGTTACAAACATTACAAAACTAAACTGTGGAGGACTGCAGCGAAAACATCAGAATCGACAGGTCCGGAGATGGCCGTGGTACAATGTCTGGAGGTAAGTCCTGCAAACCAGGAAGTACGCCCGATGACCAAGAGCAGAAGCCATGCAATCGCTGGTGGGCCTAGGTAATTAGTGCAAATCATGTTGCACTCTCCATAAGATTCTTGACCGTTGTCCTCCTCCACTGGCGGCAGAGGAGAAATGGTTGACATGGGGCTCTGAGTCCTCAAAGCAGGATCCGCGCGGGCGCGGGCGCGTACGCGTACAAAGGCACAAGAACAATTATATATATATAAAGACTCACACCCAGTGTTTTTCACCCGCGCATGCAGTATTGTGTCAAGAAATAGTTAAAAGGTCAGCATAATAGGCGAGAAAGACCCTCTTTCTTCTGGTGCTTCCCTCGCAC
>CAXAMN010023640.1:682014-714515 GCA_963970005.1 Durusdinium trenchii
GGCCCAGGTAGTTTTGTGGTCTTTCTCTATGACACCGAAAAAGCGAACTCCCTCCTCACACACATTTGCCCGTACCATACTCCACGTCCCCCTTACCTGCTTTAGCACGCTCAAGCGTCCGAGCTAGGTTTGCATTGTCCTGCTGGTGAAACGTTCTTAAAAAGGGAAGGATGCACTTCCTTGGGATCTTTAAAGTGGCCAAAAGGGCAAGACCCTCATTGATGTACAGGCGGGCGGTGCGCACCGCCGCCCACCTGCCAAGGACTATGATCCGATCGAGGGATCCGTGGCGCCCGAACCAACACGTGGCGCCTCCCCTACGCAAGCTGTAAAGACGGAACTCGAATTCCTCAAGGTTCAAAGCCTTGATGCAATCACTGAAAGTCCGCCTCCATTGATGAGGCTTGGGGGTTAACGGGCAGTGTGCAGGAGAGGTGTGCTTCCATGCCCACAACCATTGGAGAGCACACGTGACAGAAATGGTGACACTTTCGGACGCTCCGGCACGTTTGCCAGACTTGGTCAATCCTAATGAAATCACTGCTGGTTTGTCGGGAGAAGTCATCAGGATATGGTGGTTCCACAACCCGAGAATCTCCCCTGCACGCAGTAATCCATAGAACCCTGGCAAGAGGCTCAGTCCAAATGCGCACTGCTGATGGAAAAGACACCATCCCAACATAGCAAAAAGACACTCCTCCGGGAGAGGTGGAGCGCGACTTGGCACCTCGTTGACGTGCCAAGTCTTCAACAACCTCCAAATCACCTGCAATTTTCCCTTCAACCATGGCTCCGTGTCCTGAAAAGCGACTGTATCACTTGCTAGCGCTCTCCCCTCTCCCACACTCCACAAGCATTCTACATAGTCAGCCAACATGTCGTCAAAGGCAGTGAAATTGGACGGTATGCTCAACCCATTTGTACTTGCGTAGTCGTAGAACTTGGTCTTTGCCAGCCTGTATCGTTTCCTGGTTTGCGGTTGCACTGTGAGTTCACGTAGTGTCCCTAAAGCTTGTCGATTTTTTGCTCTCGATTCCTTGCTGTGACCTTCTAAGTGTTGTTTCACTTTCCCCATTTCCTCTGGAGGGGCCGCCGACTAGGGCGGCCTGCTGCGTTCCGAGAAGTGTGGATATACCCCCACACTGGGTGTAGGTCCGCAGCAAGGATGAGAGAGTTGACACGCTTCAACACATGTCTCAACTTTCGGGACGAGGTTCGACCCCTCGACAAGCAATGTAAGCAAACCAGGCTATCCGTCAAATGCAAAAACCGTTGACGATGCCCCCCTCGACGCACTACCAACCAACGCAACGTGGTGAGGATGGCACGGAGCTCCAAGATGTTGATGTGTTCCCCGGCATGGCGCCACTGCCAACCAGTGACTTCTTTCCAATGGCTTTGCGGGCACGCTGGAGCGGAGCCGATGGAACTTGACCTGTGGCTCACTAGCCGCTGTCACGATCAAGTCTTCCCCTTTCATGGAAACCAACCCCAACAACTTCAAGAGCAACGGTTTTTCCAAGGTTGCCACCAGGCACTTGTTCGACACCAATGGGGGTCTCAAGAGCATCCCCTGCAACGTCACGCTGCCCTCTGGGGTCAGAGAGTCAACTATCTGCTGCAAAGACTGTCGCCGACAAAAGCCCAAAGGCCCCAACACTTGTTCCAGCAGCCAAGCAATGACTCCTACATGCCAGGAGTTCCCGATCAAGCTCAACCGAGTGTCCTCCCATTTGGTGCCCGTCTGGTCGGCTTTCGGTAGACAAGGTCTTGTATAACCAACCGGGATGCACATGACGGCCTCCCTTTCCTGCACGTTGGGGCGACGAGCTGCACCTTTCCGAATCCAAAGGAGGTTGTGGTCACGGTATTGATATGGCGGGAATCTACACCGATCCTCCTCCCAACGCTTTCGTTCGTGAGCAGCACAACGATCAAGTCCTGCCGGCCGGTATCCAGGCTGATCTCGTGGTCTAGAGGTCGTGAAAGCAGGCAACCGAAAACCCTCTGTAACCGACCAACCCTGCTCCAAGAAAGCCTCCTCCTTGATGCTAGCGTTCAACTCAACCGTACCACAACCATTCCAATCACTACTTTGCTCGGGAGTGGAAACGCTAACTCCCTCGCCTGGGCAGAGATCCCAATCCATCCAATAAAGACGAGGGCGATGACATAGACTAATCCCCGCTGAGTCGATTCGGAAAGGCTGCAACTGCACGGCCTCACATGATGCGGCGGTCCTCTTCCGCCATGGAAGCCACTGACTCCATCAACAGCTTCACCTGAGCCCATGGGAAGGCCTGGCGAAACAAGTCTCGAATACGGGGAACTTCTTGGTAGAGACAGCTTCTTTCATCACGAAGTGCCCCCTTCCTTGCGGCGTTGAGTCCACTCACGCCTTGACACGGGGGGCCAGCTCCCAACAGCACAAGGGACACGGAAGGGAACCGCAATGCCAGACTTTTGACCAGCTCTTCGTCCACTGTCCTGACATCGTCATGGAAGATGGAATCCGGGAAGAAGGCCTCAACCACGCGTCGTCCCGTACCTTCTTTTTCCACGCTCAGATGCCCCGCCACAGCCACTCCTAAACTGTCGGCTGCTAAGCGTAGGGCCCCCAATCCATCAACCAATCGCACGGTGAAGGCCTGCAATGTATCTCCCTCTGTCGGGAGGTCACCCCTGCTCTCCGAGTTCAAAGCTGCTAGTCCGTAGCTGGTCAAACCCTCGCTAACGCACACTCCGCCTCCGGTAGTGGATGCATCGCTGCAGGTCACATGTTCCACAAATGGGCAACGAAAGTCAATCTGTGCTAGAGGCGTGACCAGGATGAAGGTGAGCAGTTCTCCTTGAATGGAAGCTTCTTCCACTTCTCCATGAACCTCCACACCTCATTCAGAGTGCTCAACAACGGCCTCCGGAAGAGTGCAAAGTAAACAAAACCCCCACACACGACCTGCAGCTCCTTCAATGTACACGCCCCCTGCCTCACCAACATCAACGCCAGCTGGCAATAAAGGACTACCTTGCTCGGCTTGGGCTGGGCAAAACCCTCCAAGCCATCCACGACAGCACCCTGAATTTCAGCGACACCTGCACGCTCGACCGCCTTCTTGGGATGCCTTGGGATACCTTGGGATGAGTACTGTCCGCGAAGGTGTTGGACCACCTCCGCAGCCTGGCCACTGAGGGCTTGAGCCGTCTGGGGGTCGAGCTATCCAGGTAGACCCGGTATTGCGCCCGCGCACGACTGCTCACGCGGTCTTTGCGCATTTCACACTCCCCTCCAAGACCTCCGGGAGTTTGCTGGCTCCATGCGACTATGTTCCTATGCACGTGCTGCGCAATTGATGCGCTATTGACAAAGCCCATAGGCAACACGCACGCCGTGAGTACGCAAGGACGATCTCTCCACTCTCCTGGAACGAGCGACTCCGGTACACGCTTGTTGAACCCCAGAAACTTCCTCCACGCAAGCGGCACTTTGAACAAATAAAAGAAACAGCGTATATCTTCTGAACTTATCAACGCCACTTCTCCTTCATCCAATAGGGAAAGTACCGAAGCTGCTTATATTCGGGAGAGCCACCACGTCTCCCACAAGGGACTCACACAACTGATTAAGTGGTATGAGATTCATGATTAGTCTCTGAGTTTCAACTTCACCCACGAACTCGCCCTTGCGGTCCATCTCCCCGTCCACACGCGTAGTAGTTCAGCCCATAGATCATGTCGGAACTTGCCAGTTCGGATCTATTCCATGGTTCCAGGGGTAGAGGAATAGGGAAGATGTCATCAGGCATGTGAGGTGAATCCTCTACCGTGTTCTGCATGCGCTCAATCTTCAACTCACTTAACAACAACCTGGCCATGGACATGAGCTGCTGAAAGTTGCTGGGCTGGGTGAAACTTTCTCCTGTACAGCCGCCTCAACTCTCACACCACTCCCTCCAGTCGGGAGCTTTGTCTCACCAACGACTGTATCTGTGCCGGTCTTCTGCTCCAACGGCCGGCACAACTTCGTGGATGACCGCCAGCCTAGGCCGCCTGCCACTTCAGCTCCCTCAGCGTGGGAGTCCAGCAATGAATTCTCAACACAACCAACGTCTCGTAGTGCTGCCCTGCCAACTTGGTTCCAGCCATTGGGGACTCCTGCCCCTTGTGAAACGCCTCAAGCCCCTTGTGCCCCCCAATGTCAACCATCGCAACCGGGAGATCAGCTCGATCTCCCTCCAGTTCTCCTCCAGCCAAACCCATCACTCCTTGCTGTCTGCCTTGTCCTCCTTCTTCTTCCCGTCGCCTTTTCTGAAGCCCTTGTCCTTGCCTGCTTCTCCTGCTTCGGGCGTAGTCAAAAGGGAAGGACGATCTGCGCCGACAAGCTCCACTCTTCTGGCTACCTCGATGGCCGTGCCTCTGCATGGCCTCTAGGGCCTTTAGCCGCTGGCTGGCCACGTCCAACGCGGCCGCAACCCGACCTCGCAAGCTCAGGTCCAGGATGGTCGCAAGGTGCAACGACTCCCGGGCGAGCGCCACTCCCATCTGAGATTGTAGATGCGCCCGGAAGTATTGAGCCACGACGGGAGCCACTGCTCCCCCAGTGACTGGCTGGTTCACATAGCCTTGAGCGGTCATCATCTGGTCCTGCATGTCCAAGATGGCTGCATGGGTCAACGCTCCTGGAACCCGTCGCCACAGCCTCAGCAATCTCCTCTCGCTTTCGAAGGGCTCGGACGTCGCGATCTGCCGCTCGCCCAAACTCGAGCTGTCTGTCGACTCCCCCGAATCGTCCCTTGACAAACCTTTGCTGCCGGACCGGGAGCTTTTCTTCTTCTTCTTTCCTCCTTGCTTTTTTCATCAGCTCGTGCCTCACCTCGACCTCTGGGTCTAAAGCTGTGTTCCTGAACACCTTGAGCGGTGCCTCCAGCTGTACCTTCACTTTGGCTTTCCTCTTCTTTCCTCTTCGGGCCAACTTCTCCTCTGCTTTTTCTCCCTTCTTGTCGGGAGGACCTGCTTCCTCGGGAGAGTACTGGATCTCTCCCTCTCGAACTCTCTCGCCCATCTCCTCCCGAATCCGAGCAAGAGGATCGTCCTCTACGGCGGCAGCGGCTCCTCGAGGAACTTCTTCTAGATTGGTCCACCATTCTTCTCGAGGTTCGCCTTGCACGCGGTAACGGAGGCCGTGGATCAAATCCTTGGCCCACACCAACCTGTCGCATGGATCGGGGCATACATGGACTCTCAACTCCCGGCATCGTCCCCCAACTTCTCTCAACAGCGACTCGTTCTGCGTCCCGGTCACCCAGATCCGCCAAGTCGCGTCCCCGTCGTTGACGATCACGCCACGCGTCTCCCCTGCCACAACTACGGGAGATTCCCAAAACCTCCCCTCCAATACCACTCTTTGCTTTGTGTTCAGGGCATTGAGGGTGATCTTGCTCAACGCTACCCAGGTGGGTTCTTCCAACTCGGGAGACTCGGGGGCCTCCCTCCCAGGCCGACGCATCACATCCATTCGTGGTCTTCGAAGTGCTCCTTCCCGAGCCCTCTCGGGCACAGCCGCGGGCCTCCGACGTGGAGGCATGCTCCTCAGTAGTAGCCTCGTTCGTACTCCCGCCACAAGCGGAAGTTGGTGTTGCGCTCGTCCTTCTTGCGGCCTTTGTTGGGTGGAGGCTCACGGTAGGCCCAAGACTTGGATCGCACGTCCGTGTCCGCCCAACTGCGGTACCTCGGGGGTGGATGATCTGGCTCGCGGGGTGCTCTGGGAGGTGCCTTTGGTGGCGGGGGGATGGCACGCTTCTGTGCGTTCGTGAGCCCCGATGCACGGGATGGGGCGGATCCGCGGTGAGATGAGGACCTTGGACTGGGGCTTGGTGAACGCGGGGACTTCCGGTCACTCTTTCTCTCCCTGCTTTTCCGGGAGAGGGAAGGGCTGGTCTGCTTCTCCCTGCTCTTCCGGGAGAGGGAAGGGCTGGTCTGCTTCGTGGGCCACCCGCAACACCTCGATCCCTTTTCGTTGGAGTGCTCCTGTCACCTCCTCTCGGTACAGGAGACCGTAAATGCGCCTGAAGCTCAAGCACAGCGCACAAGCGCACGAGGTGAACTCGTGCGTCATGCACTCCGCTAAAGCCGAGACGCTGCGGGATTCACTTACATGGGTGATTCTTCTTTAAATGCGGGGCGCAAGTCATAGTCTGATTTTTGCTTCACTTGGTAAAGTTAAAGAAGTTCACTTGGTCAAGTTAAAGAAGTGGTGTGAACTTCCGAATCGTTTTGTGCCCATCGCCTGCTGGGGATCAGGAAGCCCAGTGGCAACTTCAAGACCTCACTGATAGCGTCCAGCTGCTGCTGGAAGGTGCCACACCCTGAGATCGGAGACAGCGACTCAAAAGGGGAGAGGGAGAGAACTGAGGGTAAGCATCGTTCCAAAAGTGCTCGCATTGACGAAATGACAACATGATTCTGCAGAAAGCCTTCAGTCCTTTGGTCAAGTTGCTGAGCTGCAATTGCGAGTTTCTCTCCTGCAAAAGCACCCCCTCATCCAAATTGGGTGCTGACTGCTGCAAGTTCCAACAAATCCCCGAAAAGGACCCGAAAAAACAAGATGAGAGCAACAAGCAGAATGAGCATCTTCCGGCACAGGACTTGTCTTGCATTTGTGAGCAAACTAGTATGCAATATTATGCAATATTTATACAAACGTACTATGGTCAGGGAGTGTCAGCAAATTCCAAGTCCAAATTCCAAGTTCAACAACCCCAGTGCAACACTAAAGTTACAATCGTCAACGGCGGTCCTTCAGCCACAAATGCATCGCAGCCAAGTCTAAGGCTTTGGCAGGACCACGCAGGCGAAGACAACCCTGAATGAACCTGGGCGACCAAGGAACCACCAAGGGCGACCAATTGGAGCCTGCAAGTATGAAGACTAGCGGTTGTATCTCCAAAAGGACATCACGGGTCTTACACAAAGAAACCTGGCACGATTTTGGATTACGGAAGAGTCGGAAAGATTCATTCTCATTTCATCCGTCTTCCCATTCCGGCATGGAACTCAACGATGCTGAGACTGCCCGAGTCATCGCGGTCCAGGAATGCAAAAAGGCTGTCGGCCTCATCGAGCTCGATGCCTCAGCTTTCGCTTTGTCAAGCCATGAACATTGCCGCCAACATCGCCCAGTGGCCGATAGCGTCCAGGTATCGAGTCATCGCCTACCGGCGGCAACTGCCAGGGGAACACTCTACACACAAGCAGCGGGAAAACCTCTGATCCACCCAAACACTCTCCGTCCTCGGATTGCAGTAGCTCGTCAAACTCTTCGCGCGAAAGCTCGTCGCCCGCTTTCTTGCCACTGTGCACAAAAATATCTGCTGCCATGCGCACCAGCTCATCACGCTTTCTTGGGAACAAAAGGCGCAAGGCTTAATTCATGGAATACACAGCTTGAGTTCATGCAGGTCAAAGGAGGGAATAGAGAGCACACTAGCCCAAAATCCTCCCTGATATCGTGGAATGATTCTGGTTGCATTCTACTGAGCAACAACAAATTCACCTTTGACTTCCACAAATCAGAAGACATGAACTCATGAACTTACGGGAGACAAATATACATTCAAAAACAAGTACAGTACAACTTACAGAAACGAAGTTAATCCAAGAGTCTGGTCAGAAATCATTTCCTGTGCACCCTCCACAAGAACACCATTCCTCGATCAAGTGTTCATGTTCTTTTTCCCTGCACGGTTCTACTAGATTCCAAAATGTAAAGTCAAGCGAACTAATTAACTAATTTCAGCTGAAGCTGCACGAGGTTCAAAATGACAACCAGGACAAAGCCGACAAAGAGCGACAAGACCAGGCTGTTAATCACATACCATGAAGTATCATGACCGAAGACCAAGAGCATATTATGCCAGTCCTGCATGAAGCCAGGCCATTGGATCTTCAAACACCCTAGCAGCTATAGCACACGTACCTCACACGTAAGCTGTCACTGGTATATCGTTACAGTGCTACTGCCGTGCGGACCCGTCTCAACAGTCCAAAGGCTTGCGGATCCCCGTCCTCCCCACCAAAGACCGCCAAGAAAAGCGAGTTCATCGAGGATCCCGTCGATCCCCAGTAGGCCTAATCTCAGGAGAGATTAAGCATGGCCATGCTCCAAAGCACAGAAAATGCCGGGTTGGCAACCTGGAGACAAGTGACCCGCAATTGCGTGGCATCTGCGGCTCCATCCACAAATTGCCCTGAAACCTTGGATGAAGAAAGAGTCACTTCAGCCTGGCAATGTCCCCAATCATGGCAACAGGTGGCTATCGTAAAGTAGAGCGCCACTAGGTACATGATGAGCATCATCAGCATTGCGGCCCAAAAGAAGGAGGATAGTGACTGCAGCATCAAGGACAAAGTGAAGTGCAACTCCGGGACGAGGTGGAACCTTTGCTTTTGCAAGATACGAAACAAAGGAATAAACAGGGACATCAAAGAAAGGTACAGGTATACTATACCTCCTTCAAGGAGGCCCTACCGTCCTTTGTAATCTGTTTATAACTCTTGTGTTTTGTCTTGTAATTGCCAGCGGGTAAAGTTCGCCCCAACCCAGACTTTTGGTGAAACCACTTTTGCTGCCAGTGAGATCCTCTTGGCCGGCCACAAGACCATGAAGTCTTGTGAGAGAATATAAATTTTATGGTATTTTCGTCATGTGTATATATATATATATCTATCTATGTATGTGCGGCGTGTCTTTCACACTTGGGAATGAGAACACGTCCTGTAGAGGACCCCTTCGACTGGAAAGGTCAGTCCGACCATAAAGCCCAGGAAAATGAAGGATTGAAAATGTTGGCGCTGAAGTGCAAGAAAGGGACAGCCTCGCCATTCGAGCTACACGCACCAGTCTTAATACGCGATACAGACGCATTAAACCTCCATCATCAAGGCCGAACATAAATACCCCCATCAGGGCGCACACGGCATCTGCCAGCATGAACAGGACGAGAAGTGCATCAAGAATGTTCCAAACACCTCGAGCAAAAAGGCCGCCGCAGCACAATCTGAGGACAAGAACTGCTGCCAGGCGGCCAGCGCAGCGCTTGAAATATGACCAACCTGGCGCCGAATGAGACAAAGTAGACAAAGTAGAATCTCCATTTACAAGTATATATCTCATTTTTTCATATTAATTACTGGCGATGGCCTCCAACCTAATAGCGATGGCCTCCAACCTAATAGCAATGGCCTCAAACATCCTCAAACCTAATAGCGATGGCCTCAAACCTAATAGACTTGAACCGTTGGAAAACGGAACACCAACACAAACAACAACAAGAAACCAACTCTCAGTAAAGACCGCCGTGTCCGCGAAGTGGCAGCGGCTGCGGCCTTTTTATCACTTGAGCCAAAAGTACAAATGTTCATGAACTGTGTCTATACATATGAGGTGTACTTTACACAGGAAACTTCAAGCCCCCCCTCATAGTGAGATGAACATATGTACAGCTAGTATTCCAGGTCTGAGACAGTCGCTTCATTGCTTGAACCGTCTGTGACCTGACAATTCCTATCGAAAGACTGCAAGCTTAACCTAACAGGCTTACGAACGGCAACTTGGGAGCGGCGCTTCAAGCAGCCAGTCACCCTTCATGCAAGTTTGGCGCTACAGTGGGCAGTAGCACCGTGCGGCATGCATTGTCCGGACTTTCATTCGAGGCAGATCTAACTTAGTTTCGAGCTGCTGCTGGTTATCGCTTAGCTTTAACCATTTCATTCATTGCAGATCTAGCTTAGCTTTGAACTGCGGCCGACTATTGCTTAGCTCTAGTCATGCGAGCTCCTGCCTGCATCATAAGACGGGAGCGGACTCAGGGAGAACTGCAACAACTCCAAGGCATTTCCCCATTTGGACAACGGTAATCCTTTAGTAAACACGTCGCCCTTCTGCTGAGTCGTTTCGATATGCTGGACTGTGATGTCATCAGCATTGTTGACTGTTTCGGCAGTTGAGGCCACGTTTATGCGGTGGGTTTTAATCAAATGCCTTAATTTATTGGAGTAACCTTTCTGGATAATCGAGACCACAGCTGTATTGTCTTCGAAAACCTTCAGGGTCATTCCGGGGATCAACGCTTGCCATACCTCCAAGGTAGGAATCGCCTCGGAGAATAAGGCACTGGAAAGTGAGACGAACTCGCTCTCCGTGGTCGATCTTGCAACCACGCTCTGCCTCTTGGAACTCCAACTCACTGGCGCAAAGCTGGAGGGACCCGCAACTGCAAGGATGAATCCAGAGGTTGATCGCATGGATTTGATGTCACCACCGAAATCGGCATCGCAATATAGAGACAAGTTTAACTGCTCTGGCGGATCACGAATGCACATTATCGGGGAGTATTCATGGGTCTTTTGCAAGTACCCAATGAGTCTTGCGACTCTTTTGTCGTCGTTGGCCGACCACACCGTAATGTGTTTTGCCAACAGAGTGACAGCAAATGTGACGTCTGGTCTGCTAATGCGACAGAGCCACATCAACTTCATAATTAATTTGGCCGAATGTGGCGAGAGCTGCCCCTTGATCTCGTCATCAGCAGGGATCAGGGCTCCATCGTCCCATGAGGGCGAGGAATAGGCCTTCACCGGCGTTTTCGCCAGCTCTTCATACAGTTCAACGCACTGTTTTGCGAAGTCAGATGATTCTAAGGCCACTGCTTTGCTCCCTTGAAACCACACAAGCCTATGGTTTCGTCCTAAGACTCTTCCATATTCTGACGGTGGATCTAAATTTATATACTGCTTGAGGGTTTTCCAGAATCCTTCATGTTCGGAGGCTACTCCTGAGAGTGTGAGGTCGTCTACATAGACGCTCATCACTAGAGAACGACCGAACCGAAAAACCGAGGGCATCTCACTGAACTCGACACCGTTGAGTTTTTGTTGCAAGATTTTGGAAAGGTAGCTGCGCGCAAGGCATGTGGATGTGCTTCTTGGATTCCGGCACAAGCTCAGGTGGTAGCATCACAAATGTTCGATGCTCCGTGCCGAGTGCGGACTGAATATAGGCCCGGGCGCAATCGGATGTTGAACAAGTGTTTCCCTCGATCATTGAAAAGGCTATCACTGTGTTCAATGCTGCAATTGAACTCGGAGCGGAAGCAGCAAGATCTTGGAAGATGGCGCTCAAGCCCCCCTGATCCTTGACTGCGTCACCTCGGAAAACAATCCGAGCCTTGATCTTCCAGTCAGCTGGGTTCTTTTCATATCCCTTTATGCTAACTATCACCATTAGGGCTCCGAAATGCAGTGTTTCATTGGGAAAATCCCTGATCACGTCTGCTTTTGACCTAATCTCATCTTCAATCCAAGTCCCTTCCAAAACCAAACCATCTTTCTCGCTTTTAATGGCAAGGTAAACTTCTGGGCGACCCTTCCACTCAGCACGCTCTAACAGACGATGAACGAATGCTGGTGTTACAAACTCCTTACATCCACTCTCATGCATGAGGACATCAATGGGAACACATGGCATCCCTTTGACGACATGCTGCCGATGTGAATGAATCACGCGAGGTGTGCACGGCGTGCAAAACACATGAGCATTGATGACATGTGGAAACAAAGCATGCAACATGATCTGACAAAGAGGCTCTGGGTAGAAAGCTGAGTTTCGAGTGTACTTCCCTTCAAGGGGTGCATGCTTGTCATGCGTGCACTTCAACATTCCCAAAGAATCAGCTAACCTCTTATTATTCGTGACAAACCTCCACGGCTTCCGAGCGGGTTTGTTATCCTTGGCAGTGATTCCTACGGTGCAGCCATCGAAAGTGGCAGACAGCAGTTGCCTTTCTGTGATCCAGGAAGCTAGGGGTTCACTCATCCACCCTGAACAATACCTTGGCCACTCAAAAGACGCAAAACCACCATTATTAAAAACATGGTTTGCGACCCTGATGAACGAATGCATCATTGAAACACTTTGCCTACGCTTTTCTCGAAGGATGTTGGGCAATCTTGGGTTCTTTGCTTCATTCAACCTTTGCCAAGCGCTCCAGGGACCACACTCAATGGAACCATGGATTGAACAACCAGGGATGGCTTTCACTTGCTCAACAAGTTGGTCGATGTTTGCTTTACTTGCAAGATCTATGTGTTCCTTACAAAGTCTTACAACTTGAACTCCAAGCTCCTCACCAATCCTACCGAGCGCTGAGTCTGAAGCACAGGCAAATTCAAACAAAATCTTGCCACCTGGGGAATTGTGGATCTGGCTGTGTAGACGCTCAGGCTTTGCAGCTGCTCCTAGACAGCTCTCATTGCTTGCAGCGACTGCTGATGCATACGTTTCTTGAACAATCGTTTCTGGAGCTTTCTTGGAAATGGCATCATGAGACATGGCAAGGACGGCATTAATGCCTGCACGGACACGAGCTTCATCACCCTCATGTTCATCTTCATCATCAGAGGGCGGAGGACATGCTGGGACAATCTCCTCTTCATCCTCTTCGGCCTCTGACAAGACAGTTGGGGTGTACTCTTCGTCAATCAAGTCTCCTAGGATCTCCGGCATTTCGAAGGTCGGAGGCTCAGGTGCTGGGGTCGAAGGAGCAGCACCGAATGCTTCCTCATACCGGGCAATGCATTCGGCATTGTGTGCAGACGAATCAGCATCACAACCCTTGCATCCCTTTGTCGGGCCGATCTTCAGCATCCTACTGTACGTGATGTAAACTCTGCGTGCTTTAGACTTAGTCTCTGGGGTATCTTCGATGAAAGGAATTGGCAGAGGATCCACGTCAGCGAGTTGACGAACATCAGGATCCGAGAAGTCATTCAATGCCTTCTCTGCAAGATCTCTCAACGGAAACACACGCTCATCACGAACATAAACCTCTTGATCCGGGGCGACCACAATGGAAACATGACCTTGCTTCAAGGAGTTGTAATCCACAAGTCTCAAAACACCTTTGTACCGACACCCAAACTCAAGCTTCCAACCTCCCATTAGGGCTGGTGAAGAATTAGGGGCGAGTTTTGACTTCTCTTGAAACTTTGTTCTATAGAAAACCAACTGACCCAAAATGTAATCTGCACCTTTGAACTCAGAACCAAAAGCCTTTGACCAATGCTCGATGCTCATGGAAACAGCTGTGTACTGGCATGTCAGGGTCGAAAGCTTTGGGAACACAGCGAATCCTGCTTGCAAGTGCATGCTTCTACAAGACTCTTCAAAGGACCTGATTTGTCTTTCAAGTACACTGTTGTGAGGCCATCTCCTAGGCAATGATGCGTCTGACAACCAACCGAGTGAACGAATGGCTTTCAGAAGCTCCTTGGCACAGTCTGACTTACAAATGGTTTGAGGGTTCTTGGCCTTTACACCTACAAAATGGTTCAGGGCTTCCTTGACCGAATCAGTATCTTTTGTTGCCAGAGGGTATGCTTGGAAAACTTTGCTGAACAAGTCCATCACCACAAGAACAACAAATTCCTTCCCCGACGAAGATTTTTGAAACGATCATGTGATCACATGCAATTTGCTGGCCGAACGCTTCAGGAACAGGAAGATCACTCTCTTCGTCTGCTCTACGATGGGATCTGATGCGTTTTGAGTACAGCCTAGCACGGTTGCAAACATCACAAAGTGCGGACTTAGGGAAATGTGTCATGCAATGCTTGGTGGACAGTGCAAGTTCCCGTTCACGCACGAACTTCTCAGATTCAGGGACCTTTGGCAAAGCCTCACCTGGAGCAACGCCACGAATGTCGTCTGCAACTGAATGCGGAATCGCACCTTCAGGAGACCGGACCTCGGGTTCTGCTTCAACAGGTTCCACCTCACCTGGTACGCCTGGAATGAAATCAAATGATCTGGAGAAATATGGTACATACTGATCAACCCTCGATGCTCGAATCAAATTGCTCTCATCCGTTTGGAACTGGAATTGGTTGCAGTCTTTTATATAACATGGGAGTTGATTGGGCAACCGCAAAAACCCCATACCATTGCTGACATCAAGACCAACAGACCGGACAAACGGGCATGAGTCAAGCACGAAGTGATTTGCCTCTTGAAAGATGCCTTCACGATCCCTGAGACCGATTGCATCGCTCGAATCTCTCTTTCCTCCACCTGTCGAAAACCTCAGGCTCTCATGTGAAGGAAGCTGGAACTGGCTGAACACCTCTGGAGACACTCCCTGCCTTTCTAAGCTTTGCGGAGAGACGAGATGTCGGCCGGCACCTGTGTCTGCAGCAAACTCTAGACGGCCTTCAACTGGCATGGCCATCGATGAGAGGGCAGCAACAATGGCAACAGCAGCCATTGCCTTGGCTTTCGGCTTTGGCTGGGCCTTAGGCTTAGCCGTTGCTTCGGCTTTGGCATCAGGCTTGACCTTCTCATGCAAGTACGCGCGTGAACTGCCGCGCACACATCCGGAAGGCATCTGGAAGAACGCGCAAGGCGTTTTCGCCTTGTCCTCCTTGCTCAAGCCCTTGCCTTTACCTTTTCCCTTCTCACCCTTGCCTTTATCACCTTTGCCACCTTTACCTTTAGGATCACTCTTGGGCGACGAAGGATCAGCTGGAGCCGCCGGTGTCTCCTTAGGAGGTGGTGGCGGAACCGTGGCAGCCTTGGCAGGGTTTGCAAGAGGATTCGACTTCTCCTTTGGATCTTTCTTCCACGACTTTGGCTTCAACGAAAGCTCAATGGACCTAGCATTGGTGTCTTCCCTTTCCTCAACGAGGTGCTCCTGCAATCTTCCCCAAAGGAAGTCGAAATCACGAAGTTCCGAGCTATACGCGGAGCGTTTGATCTCGTCGATGGTCCTTTCAAGCTTTCGAACGTTTCTCAACCGATGGAACAACCATTCACCTAACATTCTCTGATTCGGCCAGTCGGCAGGGTCAATGGAGTTCAAGGTCTTCATGACTGTACCGCTAAACTCCTGGAGATCTTTCAACGAAAAACCATTGAGTTCCACCTGAAAGATGCTTTGCGATGTGAGCAATGAACCACGAGTACGATCGAGATCGAAATGTCGAGCAACCATGTACAAGATCATCCTACCCCGAGGGACTGTGGACTGACGAGTGCAACGCTCAACATACCCCTGGACTTTGAACAACAACTCAGGGCTTGACCGCGCATTCTTGAGAAGCTCAGATGCAAGCCACCTATCAAACCTTGGGATCAGGCCTGATGAACTCTGGCATTCTTTCTCCTGACCTACCTCGAAAGCCGTTGCAGCCCACTTGGAAAGGTATTCATTTGACGAGATGTCCAAGCGGCCAAGCATCAGAAAGAAGTTTGTCTTCCAAGCTCTAAAGTCTGCAGCACTCTGAGGGACCACTTCCAGTTTGGTGTGCAACAAAGCTCTAGAATCAACAATCTCCCTTTCTGAGGCATGTGAGGGCGATTCTGAAATCAACTCCTCTTCATCGTCGTCCGACCCTCCACCCCCCTGATCGAATGGATCGGGCGGACCTCCGGGAAAGCCTTTGCCAACACGAAGTCCACGAGAAGGTCCTACAGGAGGTGAGGATGAATGGACAACTGTGTCATGCGAACGATCGAACAAAGGTCGAGGCTCACGATTTAGATCCGTGCTATTTCGGCTTGATTCAAGTGTCAACATTCTGGAACTGAGTGACTGAACAGCTTCCATAATCGACTCCAACATTCTGTTGCCTCCTTCAGTGTCCTTGGGCGAAGATGCATCAGGCACAGGCTTCGGAACGAAAGCAGGCGCAGGCGACTGGATGACCGCGGCGCTTGAAGCAGCCAGTCGGGCCTCCAGCGACGAGATGCGATCTTGTCGAGACGAAGACTCTTGGCAAAGACGCTGGATTTCTGAATCTTTATGGCCTAAAAGGTTGAGGGACTTTTGGTTGAGGTCGGACAAACGGTCGATCTCGTCCTTCGCTTTGCGAAGTTGACCCTCAAACATGGACTGGTTGAATTTGATCTGGTTCTCAAGGGTTTGCTTTACCTCTTGGACCGCTTCATGCAAGCTGGTGATCATGACATCCTTCTCGGTGTGACCTGTTTGGAGCATTTCAATGTGACTACGGAGTTCTTCGACCAGGGATGTCAGGTGACCGATGTGAGCTGTGGCTTCCTGGAAGACTTGTTGAGCGACACCTTCGAAGTGCGAAGCTCTAGAGTCCGCTTCCCCGATCAGTCGTTGAGACTCAGCTACAACACGACCGAACTCTGCATGATCGATACCAACATATGCCACCTGGACCGTGTTAAAAGACCCGGCGTCACGAAGGTGCAATTCTTGTGTCAAGCTAGTTTGATTAGGCATGACTTCATCTTCCTCTCCGGTACCCTGGAACTCGGATGGACCAACCGACCGCTGGAGCAACCCACTGGACGAAGGCAAGGACCGAAGGTCAGTGAGCGCAGGAATGGATGGTTCAACCACTGATACCCCTCTGCTTGAACCTGGGACTGATTACCTTTGGGCATGTTTTTGATGACTCTGCTCAAAGATCTCTTTGGAGGTTTTGATCTCCTTCCCTCATGGGGTGTTCCGGAACCATGGGAGGATTGGGACCTGCTCCGAACAGCAACTGCCAAACCACCAACAGTAGTATCTGAACTGACATTCAACGATGAAGATTGCTCTTCTGACATGATTCACTGGCCAACTATCCAAACTCTCCCAAACCCTTCTTTCCTTTCGGCGGGAACGAATGCACAATTGGCACAGGCTCTTTCGGGAACTGGCCTAACGAACGAAGCTCCGCGGCGCTCAAAGCAGCCGGACCGGAGCAGCTTCGATGCAATTTCACTCTTCCTCGTCAACTGGATTCGAATGGTGATGCACGAAAGTCACCAGACGATCCACCAACCAAGATGCTGAAAAACTCCAAGACCTTTGCTCTTCGTCAAAAATCGCTCCGACCCGAGGCTTGCGAATCTGAATAGCGATGAGGCTCGCCGCACTGAACTCACGCAGCACCTCAACGTTGTCGTCCAAAATCACAGCCTGACCACGAGTCAACGATCTCAGCACCTCAAACTTTCCACCTGAGCCCGTCCTTTCACGAGTGATGATCACACAATCAACCGACAATGAACTCTGTTGTACTGCAGTGATCAAGTTCCTCTCGTTCACCACACTGTCGTGAATGTGCGACAAAACAATGATCTTCACTCGACAACGCAAGCCGACCTCTTCAATCTCCCTTCGCAAGCGACGAACTGCTGCAACGTGGCCCGCAGGCAGATTACCAATATGATCCACACGATCCGGAGGATTGACACTCCGATCAACGTCAAGGACCTGATGGTAGTCCAATGCAATCACCGGATCAGAGCCCCAGTGATTCGGCCTTTCTGCAGCCAGCCTCAACGTATCACCGTTCGCCCACACGTAAAACTTGGCTGAAGACGGAAAAGTCAAGGCCTCTCTGTAAACAATGTCAACTCGCGACCACGGGTGAAGAACGACTCCAGGCGCCGGGTGGTAGTACTTGAGGATGTCGTAAGGCCGATTTCCGGCAGGCGTGTCAACAACACTCGAATCCGCTCGACTCGGAACAGGCCTTGGGGCCGCAGCCAAACTTGACGAGCCAGGCGAATGATCGAAGACGTACGGATTGTAGAGCCTTGAACGCGGCACAAGATGCTCAGCCTGCAACGAAGTCAAATCAACTGCTGATGTATGCGCAACAATCTCAACTTCGTCCGATTCAGCCTCACTTGCACTCGGCTCCCAAAACCTAGAAGCTCCAAGTGGCCTTCTCTGACCGCCAGCGTGAACAACCGGGATCGTCTCTCGATCGCCTCCCAAATTGACAATGTACGCTTCCCTGCGTCGCCGGGCGGCAGCTCCTCCTCGAATGCCACGCCTCGGAGGGTCCGGAGGCGTTGGTGGCCTCCTCGGTGGCGGCCCTGGCGGCTCAGGAGGCCGCCACGGCCGACGCAGTGGCGAACGGGAAGGCTCTCGAGGACGCCGACTTGACATGCACGGGTTTTCTGTGGACCCCGCAACCACACTAATGAAAGATGTTGTTGTGTTGTAACAGAAACCGAAAAGCAATCAAAAGCCGATACGGCTGATAACCACTTGAACCGTTGGAAAACGGAACACCAACACAAACAACAACAAGAAACCAACTCTCAGTAAAGACCGCCGTGTCCGCGAAGTGGCAGCGGCTGCGGCCTTTTTATCACTTGAGCCAAAAGTACAAATGTTCATGAACTGTGTCTATACATATGAGGTGTACTTTACACAGGAAACTTCAAGTAATAGCGATGGCCTCCACCCTAATAGCACCCGTTTCAGAATGTTCTCTGCTTGACAACACTTCAGCGCGGACCGCTACTGCACCCTTCAACCATAGAACCCTAAAAAACCGCAGCGTGGGAAAAATGTTACTTGATGTCCTTCAAAGTGGAAGACTGACCTTCTTTGCATTGGGCGGGTCAAATGTGTTAGGAGGCAAGGCCTGCACAAAAAATGTGCTAGCCTTTGTCAATCCTCAGAGTTTAGGAGTCAAGGAGGGAACTCCACTGTGCCGTTTGTCACTTCTGAAGGATCAGTTATATACTTCAAAAGTGTTTCTTGCTCCAGTCCGAATCTCGATGTGCCACATGCACCATCAACAACCGGAAATCAACTAGGGCCTAGGGAAGGCTTCTCTGAGCTTCCTGGAAGTCTCCTTTTGGAGCTTCTTCCGGTGTTTGCCGGAATGGGTACCAACCAAAAAATGGTGGCAGCTGCTAGCCACCCAAATCACTCACTAGCCAGCACCTGAAGCAGCAAAGCGAAGTCCAAGTTCAACTACAAACCTTGGTCGCTGGATGCCGGAAAGCAACATTCATCATGCACATGAGAAGATATGGGATTCACGGGAAACCTTCATCGTAAACCTTCATCGAACATGGTCATCAGGTAAGGAGCAGCAATCCAATGAGCAGCTCAATGACATCCAAGCCTGTCGAGTGGTCGTTGGGGCCGGCATCCTGCAAGCCGGCAGGTGGGCATTTGCATGTTTTTTTGCTGTCAATGCTTTGGCGGGAAAGACAGCTGTTTGGCTGTTTGAGTCTAAATCGAGTCTTCTTGACATTGCCAAGGTCACCTTCCCGAAAGGAACGGCACAAGGAGATTGTCAATATAGAGACAACAAGTTGCTCTATGCACACAGCCCACAGCCACCAATTTGGCCCGAGCATCTGCACGGATTCCAACGATAACGGCATTGATGACCACGACCAGCGCAAAAAATATTTCGAAGCCCTGGCTCCTAGCACAGCATTCTCAAATGTTCTCATAGCCGGTTTATACTGCCACATTGAATTCGATGTGCTCGTGCAGCCAGAAGCTAGCATGGCATGAATGGCATGAAAAGCCTGAAGCTTCAGCTTTCCTTCGACAACCTCAGTCCTCACTAACTTTTGCAGCTGCGTCTTTGCAGGTCTTGATCGAGACTTTGTCAAATGATCATCGATGACCTTCGAAATATCCTGTACAACCTGTGCCGGGCCGTGTGCACAGCGATTCTTCTCAATCATGCCTTGTCAAAGCCACTTGAGGCTCTAGAGCCGGTTTACAAGGCTAGCCTGGCATCATGACCTCTACTTCCGTCCAGAAAAGCAACCCCTACCGTTGAGAAATAGAAGACTAACCGCCATGCTCGTACCAAGGGGCTGCTTTGTTGGGAGTCCGTCTCGCTGTGCTTGTGCAACTGACGTTGCTTTTCAGATCGCAGTGATCATTCTGCTCTCTGTTCTCGTCTCCTGCGAAAGGCTCCAATGCAGAAATCTGTTTTGGGGGACGGCGAGCTGGCGGGAGCACCAACTCAACCACAATTCCACCAAAACAGGAAACATTATATACCAAGAATTAAATTCTATATATTGTTCCTACTAGCTTCTTGTTACTACTAGTAAGGCACTTGTTACTAGTAGCGATGCACCTGTTCCTAGTAGCTTCTTGTTTCTAATAAACAGGAAACATTCCAGCTGCCTAGGCTATCAACAGAATGGTCACTGCCATCAACTTCCGGTGGCGGGTCTGGCGCAAAAGGCGACTGAGAGTGGCCGACAGGACGTCGCTTGCAGCATACAGCCAATCGACGTTTGTGCAACTGCCTTTGCCGGCCTTGTTCTTGCGGTAGCACAAAAGGGACAAATTCCTCGGGATGAGTCGTCATGAGTCGTTCAAGCGGAATGATAGCGCAAAATGGCCCCCCTCACCTCACCACTTTAGGCATGTGACGGCCCGTCCAAAAACAAAGAACTTTTGGAAACTAGATGGGGCAAAAGGTGGGACAGCTACGTGCATCTGGGTCACCTTTGCTGCAACGCTGCTACCTGGTCACACATGTTGCAACAGCATGGGGACATCCAACGAAACATTGTGCGGAGGATCTCCCATTTTGTGACCACTCCACTGCTGTTTGATGAGAAATTGAAATGCTCTGATTCCCTCAAGTTGCGGATCAAGCTTGTCCCAACCAGAGCGCCCCGAATACTGTTGAGTTCTTTCCTGTCCCAGGCATCATGCTTTAATGTTCATTGGTTTGACTGGCGGCACTTTACTTGCAGGAGTTCACACCGTGCTTCATGGCTGTCCTGGTTTCCTCAAGTATATTCCTCTGCACTGCGGCCAGCTCTTGCTGAAGGATCGCCTGAGTAGAGGTGCATAAATCAGCATAAATCACCGATTTCTCCTAGAGGTACACACTCAGCAGGACAAAGCGACAAGTGCCATCTCACAGCTGAGGTTCTCTGATGGCAGCTTGGCTGGAATCATCGAGCATGTTGGAAATGGCTTTGCAACTTCTGAACCAACTGCGGAGCACCACTGCTTTCAACCTTCCCAAATACAATTTAGCTTTGACTTAATTGAAGGTGCTAGAGTCCTAGAGTGCTGGAGTGCTAGTGGCAAGATGTGACGCACAGCTGCCTACTTCGAGACATCTTTGGGGGGCCCAAGGTCTGCGCCAACTCCACTCGCTGATAGCTTTCTCGCGCAGAAAGGCTGTCACTTGACGAGTTCAGAAGTTCAGCTTGGCCATGTCGGACTCCTCCAGCTCCACGTCAGCTTCACAAGCTCGCATGCATTGATGCTTGTGCCACAGCTCAATCCTAAGTGGTGCCCAAAAAAATAAGACCTCTACAATCCACTACATATTTCTATGCTGGCAGTGTGTGAGGCATGCAAGATTGACAAAGAACTCCTGGATCCAAGTTTCTAGACCTTTCCCTTGTTTAGGTTCTCCGCAATTCTTCTGCCACCTGATGCCACAGCTCTGGCGCTGCCTTGGCTTGGTCAGCCAAGGTCGGAAGGAGGCCAGGCAGCAAGTCCTCAGCAGTTTGGAGCTTGGCAATGGCCTTCAAATGAAACTGAAGAAAAAGAAAAATGGTTCCTTTTTCTTTTGTCTTTGTTTTCGAGTAGCGATGGCTTCCAACCTAAGAGCGATGGCCTCCAACCTACTAGCGATGGCCTTCAGTGAAACTGAAGAAACAGAAAAACACAGCAAAGTACCCGGCCTCTGGGCGAGAATCACTGAGAAGCCTCGCAGCTGCAGCAATCGCGTGGACCTCCTCCAATTGCCTCCAAACATGTGTCCAAGCGACTGACTTTGTTTCAAGCATAAGTAGCAAGGGAAAAGTAATTGCAAAGAAACCCCAAGTGGTTCAGGTAGAAACTCTGAAACCTTCACTGGGATTCTGAATTCAGAAAAAAGACTCAGCCTGCGGTTCTGGAGCTGCTTCTCCAGCTCTTTCAGCTCCATTGCACGGTCATAGTCCTCCTTTTCCACTGCCTCAAGCTTCTGCCGTCGCACCTCACACAGATACAAACCTTGTTACCAGCATGCTCAATTTGTTGTTTTACAACATCCTGTCCGCAAAAGAGAGAACCGATCATGAAAGCCACCGTCCCTTTCCAAGAAAATCGCCATAACGTCATTATTGTGTAACACCCTGAGAAAGTATCATAAATAGGCATCTCTTCTCCCCCCCCGCATGTGATGATCAAGCAGGTCCGGGTCCAGTGGAGTCCCACCTCTTCCAGCTGTGCGAAATCGTCAGGAGTTGCTTGGCATTTCTCTTTGACTTTCTGAACACGATCGCCCACAGCAGCTTCTTGCTGCTTTAAGGCCAGCGCCAAGTCGAAATCCTGAGGAAACAACGTGCCGGAAGGAAGGTGAGAATAGCATTCCATGCTGGTACACAGTATACAGTCACATGTAGGATATCTCAAAATAATATCAGGGCATTGTTGAGGTTTTCCGCAGTTTTGGAAGATGGCGATCTTGGGGTCCCGAAGCCGTTAGACTCTGGCACGTGCAAAGTTCCAATAGGTTCTGCATTTGCCCGGAAAGTCCTCCGCCTCAACCGCATTTCGCTTGCAGCAAATCAGCAAAGCAGATTCCAGCAAGCCTTAGACAAGCCGTGCTTAGTGCCATGCTCGATTGAGCTACTGAGTCTAGAGCAATTTGCTGCTTGTAACAGAGTACTTGCACAGTTTGCTGCTCAGAAGCTCCGCGCCCACTCTTGGAGCGCGTTCCCATCAGTCACACCGGTATCACCTTCTCCGTTCTCTTCAGTCTCTTGTGTTTTTTGACGCTTTGAATTGCTGTCCACCTCCGCGGTTGCAGCACGCTTCTGACTCAACTGCGCCTCCAGCGGCAGGGGGGCGAGACACGTTTTGCATTGTGACATTGGACATGAATGTTATTCTTGAATGCCTCAACCTGACAACTCGCCCATCATCCCCGTCAAAGTCAACTCTAGCTCGCAGCAGCCGTGATAACTCACATCGTTCTTGGCAACTATGCTTCAACACAATGGTGTCCCATCTGCCTCACGTTGAGCTGCCAGGCGAGCCAGCCGCACATTTGCATCTGCTAAAAGCGGCCCCGATACTGCTGCAGTCTCGGCCTCTCGAACAGCAGCCGCGAAAACAACCTCCGTTTCCTGGCACGCTGACACTCGCACCCTTGCATTCCTAATTCAAACTCCTTACAAACATGAAGTCTACCTGAGATGGCTTAGTGACAAAGTGGGTTCAGAGTTCCAGGTCCAAGCTCCTCATCTACTGCACCAGACATCTCCAAGGACTGCACCAATTCCATGGCGCTGAGCAGCTCAGTCTCCGCAGCCAAAGTGCAAAGTCGTGCCTCTGCCTCCGCGAGGATGTCCACATCAGAGCCACAGGCACGTGCAGCCGCCAAGGCCTCCCGCAACTCGGCCTCACTGCCCCCCATGGCCTCAGGGCGTTGCTGACCCAAAGCCCAAAGCTGTTCTCAAGAATTATATAGAAGTTTCTCATTAAACTCATCAAAACCTTGGATCAAATCAGCCGCGCCTTCACTAAGGCTTCTTGGGTTTCCAAGCGACCCAGTTGCAGTTCTGCCTCTTCAAGCCGGGCTTCGTCGACGCAAGCCTCACGGGCTGCCATCAGCGCTGCCTGCAGCTCTTGGATGGAGGCATCCTTCTGCAAAACTACACCCAATGCTGCGGCAGCTGTGAGCTCCTTGCACAAATGCAACACGTGATCGAAACGCTCAAAGCACCAGAAATCTTGGTCTGGCCCCGATCAACTGCTCGGCTACCCTGAGAACTGATATATAATGCTACTACTTGAGGCCTGCCGCCTAATGCACATGTCTGGAAGGGCGATGAGGCGCTCGAGTGAGACCTTCAATAATATCAAACGCCTCTCATCCGCATCCGCTGGCCTTCAACCAACGCTCACCTTCCTCCAGCGCAGCTTGACCCACCCCAGCAGAGTACGCAGCACCCAAAGCAATTCGCATGGCGCTGGCACTGTGCGTAGCATAGGCGCGCTTTAAGGCTTTTGTCGCCAAGACCTGGGGAGAGTCGACCTCCTTTGGCGCTTCCTTCTCCATCTGCTCAGCGGACTTTTCAGGCTCGGAACCCATCTCTGGAGCCTCGGGAGCCTCAGGCAGTTCACTGGGCTTCAGGAGCTCCTTGGGGATGTCGGCCTCCGGAAAATGCTCTTCGATGAGGGCTCGCAGTCCAGGCTTCGCTGCTTCGATGTGTTTCGCAGCACCCTGCAAATGAATAATTCCTGCAATGCATTGTTCTTATTGGACAGCTCAGTCATGCCCACAAAATACACTGCTGGCACATGCCACTAAACAGCACTGTACATCACCGGGCATGTGCTTCATGCCCGATGCCAATCCAGCCTCTTGCAGGTTGTGGTGCGACTATGATATGCCCATGGGAGTCGCCCAATTTCCGCAGCGCAGGCATCAACACCCGCAGTACATTCTTTGGCCAGTGTGCCTGGGGGTGATGGTGATTGAAAAGGCAAAACAAACGAAGGCACTCCAAGGCAGCTTATAAGTCTTGTCACCGGTCCTAAGTTTTGGCAGATCCTTTGGTGTTTTCTTCAACCCCTAGCCTTGTCGATGGCGACCTGCAGCTCCTCTTGCGCCATGGCTACTTGCAGAGATCATGCGATGCTTCTGTGGTGCAGGGTGGTTGCCTTGTGCTTGCCCCACTCATTGGGCATAAAGCACCCACACAGGACCAGCTCCTAATCCGTCTATATGCATCTCCCTCATCCAACTTGTGACCATCCAGCTTGTGACTTGTGGATTGTTATGTATAAATATATATATATATATACATATACGTGAATCAAGCTGATCAGCTATACGAGGCAAAGCATCATGAATGCTCGTAACATGTGTAGACAAGTGACGGGGCTATGAGGGCAGACTCACCTTCACACATGCTGCGACATCAAATACATGGGTTCATATGAGTTCATGATATTTGTGGACAAGGTGCACACATACAAACACATCGGCTCCAAGTGCAAGTCCAGTTCCCACATGTCTGCCGCGCAACGGCCATCACCAACGACACTAATCTTCACTGCCTGTGGCTCCATGGCAGCCACATCCTCGGATCCATCAAGCAAGAAAATACGAGCAGCGGCGGAAGCTGTGCACATTTAGTCACTATCTGCTGACTACCAGGCTAGCCTTGTCATGATTTCCACGCAAGAATGTTTCGGCTGATGCGCACTGCACTCTGGGTCCAAAACTGAGAAAGTCGCATTAATGCGTCCCATTCAGGGCAACCTTCAGTAAAAGGCGCAAGCTCTGCATCGGCTTGTGGACACCTAGCAGCTACAACCAACTTAGGACGAGCAATATTTTTCCATGTATCACTGCGAAAGCACGGCCAGCTAACGGATGAACATGATGGCTTGGCAACCAAGCGTTCAGGCCCCGAGCTGGCGATTTATTGAAACTTGACTGGCATGCGCAGTGCCACCCAAACAAATCAGTCCACATGAACTAGGGCAAAACAAGAAAAGAAAATCTCACAAGTCCTTTCTTCCAGATTTTGTTCACACATATACTATGCTACTCAAGACCTCTCAAAACTTAGGCCATCAGCCCTGCATCCCTACCTTCCCGTGTCTGCTCAAAGTGCTTGGAGAGCAATGCATTCAGGGAACCAGCACCCCAATGACATCGCTCGCCTCAGCAGCTTGTTGTTTGGTACACATGTTCCGCCATCCAAACCAACAGTGTCGTGTGCGCGAATCACCTGGGTTACCTTGGAGAATCAACATGAATGGCAGTCATTTGTGGAATGATAGAACTCAACAACTAGAACACCATATAACCCAACAACTGAAACATGGGTTGGAAACTGCCATGTCAAATGGAAAGCCACGGAGCTGGCAAGTCTGGAACCAGGCCACTATCCAATATGACAAAACAAAAATCCAGATCCTTGTCATGCTCAAGTCGAGCTTCCAACAGTGCTCGCTCGACAGCTGCATCATTGTGCAGTGCGGCGACCATGGCTTCTCTGGGATCCTTGGCTTGTGAGATGCTCAACTGTTTTATCTTGCCTTCTGCTCCGCCAGGATCGTGAGCCCCAGCTGCAGCTGAAAATTGCATTTCATGGCTTGGGGTAGACCTTGCAATAAAACAGCAAGCAACGCAATCCTCAAGGGCAAGGCAAAGAAGCTAGACTCAGCTAGACCCATTAAAGCCTGCAAAGACACTGAGATGCAGTCAATTCCCTTGAGCCAAAAGTATATCGCATAGGCCGCATGGTGAGGGTAGATGCACACAGCCATCTTCACTCTGCCTGACGCACTTCCAAGGCCAATCTTTTTCCAATGCTTTGAGGCATTGTCTTGTCGATATCGCGTCGAACCGCGATGAAAGAGGGTAATGATAAATAGCATCTGCAAAGTGGAATGACAATCTGAACATAGGCAGTCATCATCATACAGAGTTCAAACACAACATTCCCCTGGTCATGCATAAGCTCAGAAAGTGACCAGTCCAGACTTCGCAAATGCCATCAAAACTACCTCCCTGTGACCAAACAGCCAAGCTCCTGTGTTCGGGTGTTCAAGCTTCCAAGGAATAAACAAAATAAATCTGCTTGCCAAGAGTGGCCATGGCAGCATGGCTGTCCAAAGTTATCACAGGTCTGGTCAAGTAATTCAAGCTTTTGCTCCATGATCTTTCAAGTGCAGCTTCGCACTTCACATGCATAGGACCACTCCAAATAGATTGGCCTTATCACCCAGGCTCAGCAATTTGTATGAAATGGTATGATATATTATACACTTGTCATATATATATAACTTGGTTGGCTGTGGAGCCGTAGAGGCCCCTGCTGGCTATCGCCGTCGGCGGTCACCTTGGAGGATGAACGGTCACGAGGGAAATTCGGTGACCATGACTTGCAAATCTTCTTGTGTAACATCAAATGTTTGCGTCTCTGCACTCTGATTCCTGAAAAGCCTCATCTTTTGAGGAATCCCTGCATCTCTTTCGCCAAGAGGCGGCTGTCACGCCGGCGATCCCGGCTCCGGCTGCGCCGCCGGTCGTCCCGCCGGTCCCGGCGGTCATCACCTGCCAAGAGAAGCTGAGTGCACGAAATCCTTCATCGATAGAAGCCATCATGCCATCTCGCGTCCACAAGTCAAAGGCTCGTTTTCATCACGCATGCAAGCAGCTACCCACAAAAAAATAACATGCCCGGACTCTTGGCCCCGAGTCAATCACAAAACACTAAGCAACGGACGCCCACGGCTCCGTCTTTCATCTCGGTCCTGGGAAGAGAGAGAGAGAGAGAGAGTGGCAGAACGGGCTTCTAAGATCCGCTGTCGTCTTGCTCGTTGGTCCTTGTCTCTATCTTTTTCGCGTTCCCTTTCCCTGGCCGCTGGGCGTTTGGCTGCGGGAAAGAAGCATTTGCTCGGGAGCGCGGAACCACATGTCCAAATCATAGACGGCCAAGGAAATTGTTGAGGTTCAGAGGGTTTCAGCATTCCATCGGTGCTGCATGGCAGAAACAATGTGGCCTCGGCTTCACGGCTGCCAACAGCTTCTCTTTGTCCTCAAAGGTTGGTGCTTCTCCACTGAACGCTGCCAACACCTTGGCTGGACTAAGCGGCTGAGACTCTTCACACCAGGAGCTTCCCGTAGGCTGTAATTAGGCAGAGAAGGAAATCTTGCAGGAAGTCTTGCAGGAGCCTCCCATAGCCAAGGCTCGGAGGCTTTCCCTGCATCGGCCAGGGAGGCCTTCTGCTCCAGGAGTCTGGCACCAGCAACTTTCCATAGGCCTTCATGTGTCGGCCTTGGGCAGGCAGCAGCATTCGGAGGGCCTTCATTCTTGATCTTATGACCTGATGGTATGACCTGATTGGTTTTTTGGAGCCATCCCCGAACTGAGGTCTGGTCACCACAGGAGCCAGCACCTCGCGTCAAACTCCAGTAAAGAGCAAAAAGCCAATCTTTCAATGTTGAAAGACTAGGGACACCTCTCGCACAAACCATGCAAGCAAGATCTGCCTGACTGAGTTTCGCCAGCTGGTCAGCTGAAAGTTGCTTCAACTTCACCTCGTCTGTGGCCCAAAACTCCACCTGGCAAATGAGAAAGGAGCAATGTTGTCACTTCATGGCCAAGCTGTGCTTCACTTTCTCTGCACTATGTCTTTTGGAATGGGCACCAGCGCACTAGAAGTTTCAATTGGAAAGGGCTAATCTCGGATGCTGGCCAATTTCATCAAAGATGCATTGTCCGAGCCTGGCAAATCACTCTCGTTCTGATTTCTACAGGTCCACGCATCCCTCACCGAGCTTTGGGTCCACGAGCCTAAACTGGCTATGCCCTGTGTCAGCAGCAGCAGTTGAGGTGCCGCTATGGTGGACATCTTATTGACCTGATTCGCTGAGAAAACTCAGAAACCATAACACTAACCCAACTCCAAGCTCCTCGGTGTGGGGGCCCGGCAACTTCAGCAGCAGCCGTAGCCACAAACTCCTCTTTTGAAAACTAGGGCCACATAGGGCCACCGGGGGCTTAAAACTTCAGACTTCGGCGCCGCATTATCCAAAAATTAGAAAGAAGGTGCCCCTTTCGCTCCTTGCAAGCTGGAACTCTGCTGAGTGTCAGCACCACCTGGCACAAGTCACGAGTGCTTTGTACACCTGCATGCTGTGCCAGCTCACCCCTCTTGGCAACAATGGCAGCACATTGTTGGCAACAGGGGTTGGCAACAACTTGTTGCTCACCTTGACCAGCTGCGTCTCGGACAAGCCTTGGATTGGCTGGGTGCAGCTGGTTCATCTCACAAGAAAGAAGATGCATCAACATGAGAGACTCTACATGACGTGTCGAGCTTCACATGCCACAACCACAACAACCACAACGTGACCATGATCACGACCACTACTACCACAGCCACCACCACAATGTTAAAAATGACCAGGAGGCGCAACCTGTGTATGTTTTAATGGCTTGCTTTGCTTGCTGTTCAAGCACTCCTGTGAAACAAAATGCAAGCACCAGCGACGGACTGAGGATATCCTCACGCATCTTCAAGCATGGGATCTTGTCTCAACCGCCTCACGAGATCTTCCAATCCCTGTAGCCCATCCGCTTGGCAGGCCACATATTCCATCTCCTCCGCCTGCCACTGGCGATGGTCTTGAATCATCTCTGACACCTCCTCGCTCGTTGCTGCCAGCATTTCTTCAGCTCCCTGTTCACAGAGCTGGCCACGGAGTTGGAAGTTGGCAGCCATGGCATAGACATTACCTGCCAGCTTGTAAGCTTTAGCACGCTCAGCTTCAAGACGCTCCTGCGTCCTCAACATGTCATCCTCCGTTTGTGACACCCAATGCTGCATTTCTTGAACCTGCTTCTCCATCAAGTCTGCCGCTACTTGCTTCGCGATTTCAGCTCGTTCCTCTGCTTCTTTTTCAATATGAACTGCGCGTTCCTCTGCTTCCTGAAGCTGCCTAGCTTGCCGTTGTTCAGCATCCGCTATTTGCCTCTGAACAAGCTCCTCCACCTGTGCCGTTCTACATTTGGCATCCTCAATGCGCTGTTGGCTGAGCGTGATGGACTCAACACACGCTGCTTTGGCCATCTGAATTGCATCAAGGTTCCTCTTCTCAGCTGCCTGAAGCCTGGCATGTCCCTCTTCTTTCGCTTTCAGCAAGCTAGCTTCGGCTGCTTGAATTCGAAGCTCACTTTGCTTTTTTGCATCTTCGAGGGCGTCCCTTGCCAGTGCCAGTTCCATCAGGTGCTTCTCCTCCTCTTTCTTCTTCCTGTCTTCGATGACAGACAAAGCAAAGGCCGCATTGGCCCGAGCTTGTGCCACCATTGCCTCTGAGCGGAAACGACGACAGCTACATACACAGATTCCACAATCACAAGTGTTGAAACCCCTTGCAGAAAATATGCCTCTTGATTCACATCCAGCCTCTTTAGCTCCCAGTGCTTTCCTGACTAGTGCTTCAGCGGCTTCAGCTGCAAGCTCCCTTCTCACAGCATCTTTGCTGAGGCGCTCTTTGGTGCCAATAGCTGCCGCTGGCATGGAATCTCTGCAAATTGAAGCGCATAAGACGTGTGGCTCTACCTGTTGCAATGGCAATACTGGCTACAGTATGCTACAATGCTTATACACCCAAGAGTCCCGCTTGTTCCTTGGAGGGAGTCATCCACAGTTGCGTGAGTATATAAATCTACAACATGCTCGTGTCTCGTGTCTTGCAAAGCTTGCATCCTGAGCCAACCAAACGAAACACAAGCGTGAGAAATGGGATCGCAAACTTGACAAAAATTCCACATCCAGAATGACGAAATCGTTCAAGGTCTAATTGCGGCCGAGACACTTGAGAGGTTCGCAGAAGCAACCTCTGTCGGGTTTCTGTATGCGTGCGTGTACACAGATGCATCTGCAAATCCAAGCATGTGTCATAAATGTGCCCATACACCGTAAATCACCGACTTGTTGTATGTCAACTCCTTCCTTCGCTCTGGAACGGTCAGGCGCACTGGTACAAAGCTCTGGCCTCTGCTGCGCGGCTATACAACTCGGCCATCTCTGGGGTGTCACCCACTTTCACCTCAAAAATGCCGAAAGCAAGACGCCCGAAATCGACCATACAACAAGTTTGATGCCACTCCCCCGAACGAACCGCTCGACCTTGGCCAAAGCGAACAACAGCTTTGAGACGTCATCCATGGACCAGCTGGGCAGTGCCTCAACACTTTGTGGACAAAGGATCCACAATGGAGAGACTCTGCCCTGGTCCAGCCAACAAGCCAGGCTTAAAACAATCAGTTGCCAAGGTGCTCCAGAGCAGGCTTTGCTCACTGTTGCGAGTATAGTCTCAGCAACTGCTTTGGACCTTGAAGGCCACAAAGTGGGAAGACTAAGGAATCCACCCCACCTTGGGCAACAACTTGGCACACGCTTCGGCCAGTTTGATTAAGTGCCTCGGAACGTCCCAGACTGCGGCTGTCCATGCACGGTACAACCATCAACACTACATCACTCTCACGAGGCCCCAGCTCTGATGGCAACGCTTCCAGAATTGCCGGAGACACCCGCTCAATAAAGTTGGCCTTAGACACTTTCGTGTTGCAACCATAATGAGAAATGCTGCTCAAAATTGGAGTCAGTTAAGGCTAGTTAAGGCATTGAATGAATCTTACGTGCACTATGACTGTCACAGCACAGTACAACAAAGAGCGCAACCCAACAATGCTTCCAGGGCCAGCACGCAGGCCTTTGCGTCATCACCTTCACCCTTCTCACCCAAGCCTGACAGAATGAGGGTGGGTCCTTTCGACTACGGGAGGCCTGATACTTTTCTGCGCGCAGCCAGCCGTCCCAAAAGCCTGCCATTGCCAAGGCCATGATGTGAAAGGGGGCAGTAGAGCACAGCAGGCCAAGCGCCTGGCAAAGTTCGAGAAACAATATATATATATATGTAAATACAGTTCATAGCATGCCTATAAAATTTACTACGATATAGTCTTCTGCATGTCGAGCTTGCCTTGGTGCCTGTGTTGCCCACACCTTTAGAGCGGATCTGCAGCCCAGCCGCCTGGAGGAGACTGCAGACTGTGAACACACAAGCTTTGAAGGAAGGCATGTTGAGCGGCCGCCCTGAAGAGAGAGAGTTGTCAACTCGTCTCCTCTGGCAACAAACACCCACCACCGGAGCCACTCCACGACCACTCCACCTCGCAGAGTTCCTTCAAGGTAAGGATTCGCTGCGTGGTGAGCCGTGGGTCGGTCTGAGTCCAGCAGATTTATCTATCTACTGTCTATGCTGAGCATGGTCTATATAGGCATCACATGGTAGGTTTCGGGCAGAATCCCCATGAAAGTTGAGGACCAAATCAAAGAATTTCATGATGTCACCTCACAAGAAAAGGTAACAAACAGGTGGTTCTGCAGGCAGTGATCAGGCAGGAGCTGGGGTTGGGACTTAGTGCGGCACCCTGGCAACATCAACTTGTGATGTTGGAATTGTGACTTGTGCATCGAATGAATTAAAAAATGTTATGATAAGGCTGGTAAGGGCCTTCTTCTCTAAAGAGCCTGGTACCGCTGCCATGACCTTGACCTCAGTACAGTATTTGGCACAATTAAACAAACACAACCTCTGCGAGGGATTCTCACGATGGCCATGCAAAAACTGTCACTATGCCCCCAACAGACGCGTCCATATGTCTTGGCAGCCCAGCAGGGTCCTGAGGATCAAAGCGTGCTCTGCAACAGTCATTGGTTTTGGAGTGTCCCGTCCCCACTCCCCCGCCCACATCTGCCACTCCAACTCGCGAACGTCCCGGAGGCCTCGGGTTTATTTCCCAAAGATCCCAGCAAAGCTTCGATGGCATCGATGGGCAGCGCTGCAATCTGCGATGTTTGTCACATCATAAAATCAAACACAACCGACCTTTGTGTGTGGGGTATCCAAACCGCTCGGGTACAGAATTGGAACCTTGGTTGGCAAGCAGGTTGCGCCTCGCTGTCCTTTGCGTTGGCTATGACTGTGGAGGTCTCCACGGGAGTGCCAGATCGAAGAACAGCGGTGTAGAGCCCCTGGCGTTGCAACAGGCCGACCCACATCTTGTTGCTTGCTGCCGCACTGCCCTCTAGATCCGGAATCCGTCCTCTGGAAAAGCTGCCGTTTTGCGTTTCTGACGGGCAGCATCCTGGCAGGCA
>CAXAMN010023640.1:764609-778813 GCA_963970005.1 Durusdinium trenchii
GGAGGAGTAATTATATTGGAGGAAACAAGCGGAGGAGCATTACACTCCTCCACATTTTGTTGTTGTGTAAGAGAGATCATTCCGTTTCACAAACTGTTTTTGGTGTTTTTCTTGAGTAGAATTTCAGCGGAGGAGCGGAGGAGTGGTTACGAAGATGTCAATTTTGGGTGTGGGCATGGGAATTTCATGATTGGTAGAAGTTTTGTTGACACCGTTTCTGGCCTCAAAATAACTTGCAATTCTTTAGACCAACCAGAGTACCCCCTCAGTATAGCGGAAAGACAGCAGAGTCCCCTGTGCGGGACATGGCAACCCTGAGCCCGGAGGTCAGCCACTGCGACTACTGTCCTTCTGTTTGGATGATGTCCCCTTGCAAAATTGCCAAGCGCTGTTGCCAGCCTGGCACACCGAAACACCCGTATCCCTTTGCCAGGCGTGGTTGGGTTCTGCTGCCATGTCCTCTTCCTCAGTTACTTCCTCCGTGCCAGCTTCTGGTGGTTCAGCAGCCCCCACTGGCACCGGTAGCGCAAATCTGGGCGATCGTTCAGCTGACCCGGTGGCATCAGAGGCAGAGTCCTCTTCTGCAGGCGGGAGGTCTGCAGAGAGGTGTCTGGCAGTGCCAGGTCTCTCCACAAGAAACTTCAATGCGCAGCCTCAGCTGTAGAAAAGAAGGAAACGAGATAGCTTGTCCTTAAAGACGGGTCAAGGGCACCACAAGAGCAAGCTCTTTCAGCCCAGGACGTATCTGGCAGTCGGAGGCATCGGTATTTCTTTGGCGTGCACTTCTACAACAAGCAGAGGGTGTCTTCAGCTTCTTCTTCTTTGAGTTGGCGGCCGTAGCTTCCTTTCACTTGCGCAGACCTGAAGCCCTGCCGCTCGATGGCTACAACCAAGTCAGACAGGATCTGTACTGGGAGATAGACAAAGAGGTCATTGGTGGGTAGCGTTTGCTCACCATACTCCATTTCCCTAACAAAGGACATGATGACCGTTTGCATAAAGGTGAGGGCATCGACATCTTTTTCCTTTGTTTTCTGCGGCTTTACAGCCATCGCTGTTTCTGTACCCTGATGTCTGTGTTGATTATCAAAGGAACAGCAGGCCATACTGCCAGAAACGAGGGCTTGCGTAAAGGGCTAGCTGTTTTGGAGTGATGAAAGGGCACGCTGGGTGTCCACTCTTCACGAAAGTGAAAAGGTTGGCCAGGGGAGCAGCAAAAGCTTCACTTATACGGTGAAGGTCTTCTATGTAGGCTTGGTTGAATCAGGCGTGGCGAGAGCAGCCAAAACTGGGGTCCCTCGCCCTACTGGAGGTTGGCGATCTTGCCTCGCTGCCTTGCACCGTTCCTGGGCATTGCTTTCTCCACAGCCGGAAATGGCAACTACTGAGGGGGTACTCTGGTTGGTCTAAAGAATTGCAATTTTTTTGAGGCCAGAATCGGTGTCAACAAAACTTCTACCAATCATGAAATTCCCATGCCCACACCCAAAACTGACATCTTCGTAACCACTCCTCCGCTCCTCCGCTGAAAGTCTACTCAAGAAAAACACCTAAAACGGAATGATCTCTCTTACACAACAACAAAATGTGGAGGAGTGTAATGCTCCTCCGCTTGTTTCCTCCAATATAATTACTCCTCCACCCTGTTTTAAATATATACTACTAAATAATACAGGGAACTCACTCCTCCACGTCTCTTCTACAAACCTCGCAACATGTTCATGTGTTAGAAGTCTAGGGGGTAGGGGGGGCAGCTATTGAAAAGATGACAAAGAAGTGGGTGACTTGGCAAAGATTGCGCTTTTGACGCATCCCTCACAACCCCCCCCACAACTTCCACACCTAACTCACCCAACACCTACTACCTCAATGGTTCCACCTCACACATCAAACTGCGCTATAGGGTACATATGCTGGACATCGAAACTTCCCATAAACTTGCTTCTTTCCTCGAAGCCAAACTTAGCCTCAAAAACACAGCAGAAATTCCGAGACCGTTTCATGGCCCCTTGCAGTATTGCCACAACTTGAGCCTATAGGCCCATACGGGAGTGCGGAGTCTCTCACGCAGCCCTGAACTGGAGGTGGAGGCTGAAAGTTACTCCCCCATGTATTGCATCCACAGGTTGTCTGCGGCGCACGATCTTGCCACTTGCCGCATGCGCATCAGTGTAACTGGTTCAGGAGAAGTCCCAAACACCAATCGTGTGATGCCATTTGGATGTTTGGTTTTTGCCAGGCCGACTGATGGGTACTTGGAAAAGGTCAGAGAAGCAAACGCTCGTCACTTTGCACCAGGCATTTACTTGATCCCAAAGTTATCTTCGTTAGGTCACTTCGTTGCCTTCGAAGGTTCACAGGATGAGACTGTGGTTGTGCCTGTTCGAGACTTGAAGATTGCCTCACCGATTCGTTTTGTCGCTGGACTTGGGATGTTGTGTGAAATTCCGAATTCCAAGAGTGGAGTGAAGCCAGACAGGATTGAAAGACTACCGAATGATCTTTCGAAACCCCAGAAGTTGGTTGATTTGCCCATCCATGAAGGGGAACCACCTTGGTATTGGAGTGAAGTGAATAAGACTTCGAGATGTCCAGCTTGTTCGAACGGGAGTGAAACAGGTCATTCAGTCAAGTGTCGAAATCGTTACAAGAAGTACCTTGAAGATGAGTACAAAAGGATAGTACCTATCGAAGACGAGTCGTCTGTGCCCGTCGTGCCTGAAGGATTGGAAGAAGGCTTGGATACCGAAGAAAAGCCTGAATCTCAGCAAGAGTCGGGAGAAAGAGTTCCAGAATCAGAGTCAGAACGAGAGAAGAAGAAAAGAAAGTCTATCGATGATGAGTGGGATAGATTTCATCGCGAGCGTGAAGAGAAAGAGACTGGAGAGAGATTTCCAGAGTTTGATGATGTTCCGTTCCATGCGCCAAAGGGACAGGAAGCGGATACCGAACCGACACCAATGCAAGAGGATCCAACGAATCCATATGAGATCGGAAAGAATCCGGAACCTATCGAGGATGATCGGATGAGTGAAGGCTATGAGCCAACAGAAGTACCGGAAGGGTACAGAGCACCCGAGTCACCCGGGGAGAGTCCCATGGAGATTGATTTGTGCCAGAAAATCCCAAGAAGAGGAAAGAACCGAAATCATGACCATTGGGAAGTTGACCTTGACAAGCTTGTGTTGAGGAGAGTTCACCACAGAAGTCGAAAATGTGTTTTTGCAGCATCATCACTGCCATTGCCGACGCCTGAGGATCAGCTGGTAGGTATTCAGAGGACGTACTACGTCGATGCTGTTGATGAAAGGCCAGTCGATGAGATTCCAAGGGACCAGTTCAAGGTCCATGTAAGCGAGTTCGGAACCCAGACCGCGCCATTGAGGCGTCATTGGAAAGGGTTTACCGAATTGCCAATCAAGCAGCTCTACATGTATGATCATCAAGGTAATGCCATTGCGAGCTTATCAGATCTAGGTAAAGAGTTGTGGGAAAAGGTGAAAGACCCCTTGTCAAGATGTTCGGATGATGAGGTTGAAAGGTTCTTGTCATCAGTTCAAGAGGGGGTACTTGAGTATAGCAGGAAGGTTCCAAAGGAAACCGAGGAGTCCAAGTTCGACGCGAAGGCCGATTCGTGCAAAGTGTGGTTTGGAGGTAGATGGATTGTACTCCGAAAGCCATCAAGAGCGACTTCAGATATAGGTGAAGGTCCATTAGATGTGGATGCCACGTTCGAGGGAATGCACACAGAGGTCATTGCCCTAGAGAAGCACAGGACAGGTCAGGTCGTGAATAAAGATGAAGCGCAAGAGTATTGCCAGATGCATGGTATCCAAATCATCTCAACCCGATGGGTAGTAGTAAATAAGCATGATGCTATCAAAGGAGACATCGTTCGATCGAGACTTGTTGTCCGTGATTTCGCCACAGGTCCGTCAGCAGCCGAGTTGGGCGTTTCGAGCCCTACAGCGTCATCAGAGGCGTTGAAGGTTGTGTTGTCTTATCTTGCTCAGAAATCAAGTTTTCGAAAGAAATCAAAGAGAGGAGGAGTAGGAAAGACAGCATGGGTTTTAGATGTAAGTACAGCATTCTTGCATGCCCCCGTGATTCACCCAGCGGTCGTTTCGTTGCCGACTGGGATGGAAGATGAAGACGGAGAGCCTTTGTTCGTCATTCTTGAGAAAGCGATGAACGGACTTCGTTCTGCAGGAATGTCATGGTATCGTCACCTAGCCGATTTGTTAGATCAAGAAGGTTTGACAGCATGTGTGACGGAAAAGACAATCTTTGCCGGAAGATATCGAAAAGGAGTTGCAGAGACGGAGGAGGAGAATCACTTGATCGTTTTGATGTATGTTGATGACTTGTTGGTTGTCGGAGACGATCGGAATATTCAGAAGCTCGTTGAGGAGTTATCAAAGAAGCTTAGACTGAAAGTCACCGGAAAGCTTGAAGAAGACAGAATTCGTTTTCTGGGAAAGGTGATCGAAAAGGAAGAAGATGGAACGATTGCCTTGTACATGGAGAAAGAGTACTATGAAGGTATGATGAACTTGTATCCAGGAGGAAAAGAAAGTCAAGCGACCCCCAATTTATTTCAGCTTTATGATCGTGATCGAGAAGAAGATCGGAAATCGTTATCGCCCGAGGCAGCAGCAACTTTTCGAACAGCGCTAGGTAAGCTAGGTTGGGTAGCTCAGTCGAGACCTGATCTTTGTTGGTTGTGTTCGATGCTTGCCCGAGGTCAATCTCAGCCGCTAGCAGTACACAAGACTGCGATGCGTGCGAGTATCCGTTACATCCAATCAGTAGCCGATCGAAAGTTGAAGTTCAGAAGCTATGAGTACTCAGGACCACCAAGGATTACGACCTATGTCGATGCCAGTTGGGCAGCCGAAAAGTCCACCAATAGGAAGAGTACTTCAGGAGCAGCCATCTTCGTTAGTGACTGTTGTGTCAAAGCATTCAGTAGGTTGCAGCAGAGTGTAGCCTGTAGTTCAGCTGAGGCAGAGCTATATGCTTTGTTCGAGGGAGTGAAAGAGACTATAGGTATTCAACATGCCGTGGCACATGTCTATGGATGTCAAGCTGAGGAATTGCCCATTCCAGGTTTGCTTACGGATTCGATGGCAGCCCGAAATGTCACAGAGATGTCAGGGTTGTTGAGAAGATTAAGACATATAGACATTCGGATCTGTTTTTTGCAAGATGCAGTCTACAAGGGAGTGATTTCCATCAGCTTTGTCCGAGGTACCGAGAATTGTGCCGACTTGATGACCAAGGCATTATCGAGAGCTGTGACTTTACAACATATGGAGACGATCGGAGTTGTCAGAGCATTTCTCATTTCATTTGAAGCGCCGTATGACTGGATCGGGAGATGGTTGTGGGTTATGGATAAGGTCACATGTACCGAAATCCTGATTGTTGAGTTTTGCACATCACCGGAGTCCGAGATGAAAGAAGTCGGAAGCCGTACGGAAGGTGTTGAAGTCTTGACTGTCACTGAGGCGGATGACGGAACCCGATCGGACACGATCGAGTCAGTTCGGGAGCAGATGATAAGCCATCGGAAGAGAGGAAAGCTTGTTGTCTTGTGGTCGTCAATTCCGTGTACAGGAGGATGTCCGTTTCAATACATTTGCATCAAGAAGTTTGGTCAGGACTATATGGGTCATCTTCGAGAGTTGTACCAGATTCAGAAGAAGCTATGGAAAGGTTTCTTACGGATGTCGGAATTAGCCGATTTCGTAGCGATTGAATGGCCGAAGAGATGTGCTTATTGGGGATGGAATCAGACTAGAGATTTTCTGAGGAAACGAAAGACGTTTTCAGCATTTGTGGATGCATGTTCAGTCAAGTTGAACCAGAAGGGTCAGTTGATCAGAAAGACCTGGAGGATTGAGACAGATAGTACTCGGTTGTTGGAAAGCCTGAAGGTTTGCGTTTGTGATGGTCGCCATGATCACTCGCCGTCCAAGGAAGTCAATTGGAAGGAAACGCAACACTACCCCAGGAGATTTTGCGAGCTAATCCTTAAAGGATTTAAAGCCGAATTAGAGTCATAATAGCCAAGTAAGTCTTGCACGTTGTCTGAGCCGAATGGCACGTTTTTGCGAGCACTTTCGATTGCGCACTTCGAAAGAATCTTGGTTTTGCAGACTGTGAGATACAGCTTTTCTTGGAATGAAGCTTATACCATCCGAGGTATGATGCCGGATGCGGAAACGGCGCTTGCGATGCTGAGCCTGGAAGCAGCGACCGCTTTGGTCTTTGCAGCCGGTTTTCTTTTGGGATGCCTGCTGACCTGCTGCTGCCTGCGGTGTCGGAAGCATGCTGAGCCTGAGAGCCAAGTGACTTTTAAAGTCGATATGCCGAAGAGCTATCCAGCTCCAAAAGGCATTGAGCAATGCTCAAAAGTGTATTTTTCAGTGAGTGGGAGCAAGGTTCATTTGAATCCAACTTGCTCGGGCATGCACGTACCTATGTCGAAAGATATTTGTGCCAAATGTCTGTCCTCATTGAAGAAGAATAAGAAGGCTTAAAGCCAGCCAGTTCGTTTCGAGCTTTGTGTCCAAGAGGGGGTGAAGAAATTCCATGTCGGGATGTCCACCTCGCTCGATGCTTGCAGTTTGCGACGCATAAATTTCGTTTAAGTTTGTTTGTGAAAGATTTGGAACCTGGCGGTAGTACAACATTTTGTTTCTTAATTGTTTGAAAGCGACTTGTAGCGTAGTCGGAAGTTTTGAAAGAGTTCTTTGTACGTGGAGATACTTTAAGAGACTTTTAATATGTTTTTCGTGTGTTCTTTGTATAGTTTAGTGCTACGGGATATGTTTTGGCTCAAGGCCAATTCGTTTGGCTAGTGTGAGAAAAGGGTGCGAGTGTCTGAGAGCAGCTTGTGCAGCGTTTGAAGTTTTCCGAAGTATTCGGAGGTTTGAAGGAAAGGTTTCGCACCGCGCCGGACGAGTGTGAGAGCCTGTTGTGAGCTAAAGATCCAGGGGAGGTAGGTAGTCTACCGTGTAAGGTTGCTACCCGGAGTTTTTCGCGTTACCCCGTATGTCCGTTTCGAAACAGGGCACGATGAATTGTGGGGTTCTGGATATTCAGGTCAGCTTCCAACATGAAGGGCGCCACACAAATGTGTACCTACTGCACTGTTTTGCACTTGCAGAAAACTATGCGAAATGTTCGGCAGTTGTCCCTGGGTGGATGGACAGTTTCGACTTTCCCCCGGCGCTTGCCAAAATGATAGTGAGGTTCCAAGAACGCTCAACTGATGTCTGTGTACCACACTGTGTCGCAGTCAACGATAGAGGCATTAGCGTCTATGGCTCAAACAAGGGATAGCCTGGAGATTCCGATCGCAAGTGCAGTGGTCTTCCTCGAACTGCCACATCATGCCAAATGTTGAGCCCCTGGTCATCGCGTGTAGCAAGGCAACCCAGCCGACATCCAGTTTGTCCCAGTTTGCCCTTAGGGGACCCGCTGTCGGCCACCTCATACACGACACACTGATGCCTTTCAAGTGCGTTGCAAGTACATAACTTGTCAACGCCTCTTACCTGCTGAGGGAGGTCTCGACTTGACTTCCGCTACTAGTGCAAAATTCCTGGCTCTGTCTTGAACGATGCAAGCACTAACAAGTTTATTGAGGGACAAGATGTACTGAGAGTCTGGAATTCATTGCCCCTGTCTCACCTCTTCTCATACGGCTTCCATGGCCACACGAGTTGCGCAACAGGTTGCTTTCCTCTTCTGGTGGTTTTTGTGTTTGGTTGGGTTGGTTGGGGGTTTTGTTTTTCTGTTTGGTTTGCAACCTGTATAGTAACTCCTTCTTAACTCGATTAAGGTGACCTGTGCAGAACCTGCACACATAGCGCCTCGACTCGTGCAAAAAAAAGCGAACATCTCTACTTGTCTTGCATGTCGCTTGGCGCCCGTGAACGCATGACCGTAAAGGTGGCTTGCAATGCTCTCCAAATGCAATTTTGTCCACAGCGTCCTGACTCAGGACGCCTCGCTGTCTGCAAGGAAGAACCTCAATAAATAAAGCAACTCAACACCACCTTGCGGTCAAGATGAACTGAGAGCCGGTGCTGAATTCATTGCCCCTGTTTCACCTTCTCCTCTTTTGGTCGACACGGCCGCTTGAGCTACATACCAGGTTGCGTTTTTTTGTTTGGGGTTGGTTTTGGGGCTGTTGGGGTTGGTGGTTTTGTTTGGTTTGCTTGTTTTGTTTGGTGTTTTCGTGCACTGCAACCTGGCTAGTGACTCTCACTTCACTGGCGCAAAATGACCTGCGCAACCTCTGCACACATGGCGTCTCCACCCGTGCAAAAAATAGAACCTTTATGAATTGCGCTGCTTTGCAAGAGTTTGCCACCCCACCATCACTTCACTACATTGCCTGTAAGGCCTTCCTAGATTGTACAGTCTTGAGAAGGCTTACGCGAATGCCAGGCCAAAGAACCACTGATCTAGGATATGTGACGGACTTGGCCTAAGTCCATCAGAGCCACATCGTAGATGGCAAGTGGCAAGTGCACCACACCAAAGCAATCCGACTGTCCTCTCCAACCCATGTAAAAGAGAGAAGTCGTCACTGCTCAAAAACCAACGCGCCCACACTTGTGCAGTTCTCGACTTGTGTCCGCACGCGACGGCAGGAAATAGGTGGTTGGCACCCAGGTGAGAACCTTAGTTCTTGGCCTGGCGAGGGTCCGTACCCTGCCAACCCTGTACAAAGTGGACAACGGCGCCACACTAGCCTTCCAAGTTTCACCAGGTTTCACTAGGGCCGTGCACGACGGAGGCGAGTCGATTGATGGATCGGAGTGCTATCCTGTCTGGATAGTGCATTGCACATTTGATGCGCTCCCGTAGGCTTAGCTGTTAAGGAGTTTGCTTGAAATGTGCACACCTGCTCCCTCTATTGACAAGTCTCGCCCGCACCTGAAAGCAATGACTACCATAGGCAAGCTGCCCGCCATAGGCCACAGCCCTTCCTGCTTTCGCAATTGCTTGGAGCGATTGTACCAGGATAAAGCTGTTTTCCAAGGCCTGACCTACATTGCTCTTCGATCGTCGTGCTTCGACCATTTGCACTCCGAGGGAACTTCTCCGGCACAGCTCACAGTTGGAAGCTGCAAGATAGCTTGAGCACTTGCGCCAGCGAGTTTTTTCGCTACTACGCCCGGTGCCAGGACCTGGTCTACCGCACGGCCGATTCGAAGCGCTTGTAACTTGGCCTGTCCTCATACAGGCCGTTCGCGCAATGCCTCTACGTATGTAAAGCGACAGCAGCTTGAATGTGAATTCGTGGCCCAGGTAGCAAGCAGCCGCTGTTCCCGATCTCACCAAGTTTCACCTATGATGTACAGAGAGGAAACTCCGCTGTTCTTGCGCGTTTTCTTGGTTCTTGGTTTTGTTGTTTTGTTCGGTGTGTTTGGAGTTTGGTTGGTTTGTGGTTTTCTTGTTTCTTGTTTCTGAATATGCGGAGTTTCAACCATTAGCAAAGATGACCTGCGCACACCGCACACATGGCGTCTTCACTCGCGCAAAAAAAAAGTGGAGACCTTGACAGAGAAGATTGCCCGTCTCAAGCAACAAAAGGCTCGTTTGACGTTGGCTCGCAAGGAGGCTCAAAAGATGTTGAAGAAGGAAAATCGTCGCTTGGCTCGCTTGCGGAGCCTGCTGAACAAAATGAGCGAAGAAGATTTGAACCAGTGCTCGCACATTGCGCGCGCAAAGCCAAAGGCCAGACCAAAGGCAAAATCTGCAGCAGGGATGTCCTTGCCATGCCTGCGCCTGGTGGAAATTCTGAGTGAAGCCACCATTTCTTGATTTGATTTTCACCAATTGGCTGTTGACCTTTCTGGGCGCCAATCATCCACCGTTCTACTGCCACCCGCCTGCCAATGGCCAAGAGCTGAGGTCGGCGCTAACAGTAACAGCAGGCTGTGGAGACGAGCTTGGCGACTGGCTGAGCCAGTTTACCTGGGCAGCCATGACAGGTGTTGCCTTGGGCTTTTTTTGCACGGGTGGAGGCGCTATGTGTGCCGAGAGGCACAAGTCACCTTGATTGAATTAAATGGGGATGCTATGGAGAAACGAGCCAAGCATCAGAACAAAGCCCAACAAAAACAACCACAACCAAACAAAAAAACACCCAAACACCAAAAACGGACAGGTGTTACCTTGGGCTGATCGGTATTAGAGAATCTCCTCTGTTCTGCGAGGTCGGGTTTGCGCGCGAACACATTCGAAGTCACTCGTGAGTATGAGTGAAGGGACTAGGCTAAGCCCGACGCAAAGCCTGGGTCAGGGACCATGTGCAACCATGGTGGCCATCGCACGGCAGGGCAAATGGCAAAAGTATTTTCTTCTGCATAAGTCCCCCGCCATTTGTGTCGGCCTGGGAGTTTTTGTTGGCCTGCAAAGTGCAGAAGGCCCTACTGGCGATGTAGCGCAGTGAGGGCGGCGTCGCAAGTTCTGGCAATGCAGCGCAGTTCACGAAGGCCTTAACTCGTATGGTACGCAATGTGTATGGCAGTCTGACCTCGCAAAGGCTGGTACAGTGCACAAAGGTGAATTCCTGGATTTCCTCGATGTTTGCGTTCGAGATGCCCACAGGCTTCAGTAATTTGCAATTGTCACAGGCATGTGCACCCAGCACTTGGAAATCCCACGTTAGCTCCAGTGTAGTGATTCCAGTGGAGCTAAGACACCCCTGTGGCAGTTCTTTGGCCTCAGCTCGAGCTTGTGGCTCCTGTTGGCAGCTAGCCTCTTGCAGGCCAAAGGTAGCGAGATTTATGCAGTCTCGAAAGAGGTATTGTCCAAATCTGGTTGCGCTTCCGAACTGGTTCCACCCCTCCCCCGTTGGCGTAGACCCACTGTAGGGAGCAACAGTCCGCAAATGCCTTATATCCGAACTCCACACAGCCGGCTGCTGTAACGCAGTTAAGCAGTTGGCACCCTCGGAAGGTATTGTCCGCAATTCGCACCACCGAACTGGGCATCCTGACCACCCGAAGATGTCGGCAACACTGCCACAACGCTCCCATTGTCACACGTTTCACCTTAGAACAGTCGAAACTCTGCCCACATTGGTAGTTGGGGCTTGGTGCTGGTGCCTTTTTGGGGTTGTTTTGTTTTTTTTTGTTTGGTTTTCTGCCTTTTCGGGCTGCACCTTTCCAATATGCAGAGTTTCCATCCGACTCATGATGACCTGGGCACACCGCCCACACGGCGTCCATAGTTGTGCAAAAAAAATCTGTGGTCAAGTGACCGAGCACTGGTGTCCACACAACGTCCGCGTTCCAAGGATGTTTCGCTTTGTTGGAGCGTCACTCTGCACGCAAATGAAATGATTTTGCTCAGCCCATGTCCAAGTACCAAGCCTTGCAATCTGGTCCCAGGCACTGAACAGAGATGGACCGCACAGTTGGTCGAATCCCAGGTGAGAACTTCTCAGTTCTTTGTCTGTGGGAGTCGGAACTCAGCCAATCTTGTACAAAGATGGTAAGTACCATGCTAGGATAGGTCGCAGTTTCACCAGTTTCACTGTGCCTCCCCCTGAGGGAGGGAGGCCGCCAAGCTGTTTGCAGCCGCGCCTGTTGTTGCGATGTCTCTCACCGCCGCATTCAAGACGGGCCACTGCCTCTTCGTTCGTGCAGTCTTTTACAGGGGTTGTGCCTCTGGGAGGTTGTTTTCCAAGGCCAGCAAAGCATTGCAACTGATGACCTTGGCAATCGTCATTCTTTCTCCTGCAACTTTCGCACCAGCTGAAGTGCTTGTGACCGAGGCTGACAAGGATGACATTTACCTTGCCTGTACAAGAAGGCCACCTTTGATTGGCCTTCATGGACAACCGCCTACGTCCAGATATGGTGATACTTTGGTCGAGAATTCAGGCCCTTAGGTAGTTTGAGTGTCTCATTTTTCACATGTCTCACCTCAGTACAGAAGAAACTCTGCCCACATTGGTCGTTGGGGTCTTTGGTCCTTGTGCTTTTTGGGGTGGTTTTGGTTTTTTGGGTTGCCTCCCCCACCAATATGCAGAGTTTCCAATCCTTCTATGATGACCTGGGCACACCGCCCACATGGCGTCCGCACTCGTGGAAAAAAGAATGGGGGCGGATGTTGCCCTGTCGGAACTGTGCTTGCTAGCACCCCACAACCACACTGCCTGTCTCGGCTCCACTGTCTCACGCTTCGATGATTTGAAGTCCTCGACTGCTGACACGGTCGTTTTCCCTGAGCCGCACGTGTCTTGCGTCCTGTTCCGGCAAATTGCCTGCGACGCAAGTGATGTTGTTTTTGGGTGTGTCGATTGCCTCTGCTTGAGCTGCCCTTCACGCACATTGGCAAACCCATGCCTTGCAACACCGTGTTCTGATTGATGAAGCCTCATTTGAAGTATGGCTCTTCGGCTGCAGAAGTCATCGCACGAAGGATGCAAAGGATTTCGATAGCTGTGCGTAAGTTCAACAGCCTCTTCGTGTGGAAAACAGATAAGGACTTGATGATGACGCACTGAGTGCAAAGGCTGAATTCACTGCCCCTTGTCTCACCTTGTTTCACCTTTTTCTGCTTGCTGACACAGCCGACTCGAGGTACGAACCAGGCCTTCGGCGCATAGCGCCTCGACCCGTGCAAAAAATACTTAATTGCCCAGCAACAACATCATAGCAGTGTCACCGTTTCACCTTTGGTCTCACCTTTGCATGTACAAAGTTGAGTCTCCTCTCTTTCTCGTTCTTGGTTTGTTGCGGGTTTTGGTTTTTGTTTTGGGGTTTGGTTTGTTTCGTGTTGCTTGTTGCTTCAACTTTACAGGGGATTCACCCAAAAACAGCGCAAGCTGACCTGTGCATTTCCTGCGCGTACGGCGGCTCCACTCGTGCAAAAAGAATTTCAATTTGGTCCAAACTGCAGGAACAACCCAGCTTGATAGAATCTTTTTGGCAGCCAGTCGTGCCAACTAATGAATCATTTTAAAGAATCCATGTGCCCACTTGGGAGTGCTTCCAAGCCATTTGCATGGTCCACCGGGTCTTGCGCAACGAATCTTCGGCCAATCCAACCACTGTTGCGCGTGTGTTTTTTTGTTTGAAGAAAACCAGTCCGCGGCTGCACTTTCTGAGATCTACCTTACCCTTCCGTGTTTTCACATGGTAGCGGAGCCCCGAGGATCCCAAGGGTGAGGGCAGACGCTGTGAGAGAAAGGAGAACTGTTTGCTCTGAGCCGTTTTTGAGAGCCATTGAGAATGCGACTCCTGCGAGTCCAGCTGTGACGCTTGGACCACCGGCTGAAGCCTCGAGTCTGGAGTGAGCTCTGGAACTCAGATGTTTTGTATGAGTCCTGGTGCAGAAGGTCAAGATCATACAAGTGTGGCGCCTAGCTGCCTAGCTCTTCTTTGGTTCCTTCTTTGGCAAACGCACCTGTTTTGAGTACTGGACCACCATATGCATGTCAGTCTTCACAGACATTTGATCCTTTGCAAGTGAGAGATCCTTGGCACAGTTGCAAGGGCAAGATCTCAGCTTAAGCTGTGAAGTTGAACAGTCTTTGGACATCATTTGGGTTGCTCTGGTTCGACCAAGTGAACCTGCAAGCGATGGCCTCCCAACCCAGAAACTTTCAGAAACTCTTGGTGCATTTTTTGTTCCTTCCCGTCTCAGTGCCCTGCTTCTTCTCAAAATGCGCAGTTTCACGAACTGAACTGTCTCACCTGGAAAGACAAGCGTCGCAACCTGTCCAACAGTCACAGTGTCAAACCTGCGTTGTTTTTTTGGTTTTGGGCGCTGTTTGTTGTTGTGTTTTGTTTGTGTTTGGCCCCCTTTCATATGGAGACTCTACAAAAACTGCACAAGCTGACCTGCGCACTTCCTTCATGAATGGCGGCTCGTGCAAAACAAGTTTCGGCTCATCGAGTTGGACTAAGCCATGGGCCATTCTGCAATGTTGACCACGGATCATTCTCGGATCACGCTCTGCTTCTACTACTACTACTACTACTACTACTGCTCCTGCTGCTGCTGCTGCTACGACTACGACTACTACTCCGACTACTACTACGACGACGACGACTACTACTACTACGAACTACTACAACTTACTACTACAACTTACTACTACAACATACTACTACAACTTACTACTACTACTACTACTACTACTACTACTACTACTACTACTACTA
>CAXAMN010023640.1:801505-823788 GCA_963970005.1 Durusdinium trenchii
TTCTTGGTTCGCCTGGACAGCGAGAAGCACATTGACTTTGCCTTGACTTCTCCCTTCGGTGGTGGCCGACCAGGGCGTGTGCGCCGCAAGATGATGGCAAGCAAGGGCGCCGGCGGAGGCGGTGACGAGGAAGAGGACTGATTTTTGAGCTCGAGGCAGGGGGATTTAGCTGCATTCCATGTTGAGTTGATGAAGATCAAGTCGATCAGTGTTTGAGCAAAGCAAGATTTGCTCTGAGTCAAAAGTATGACTTCACCGGGGGGGCACAGGGTTTTGTTTCCAATCCAGACAACTTGCGCCAGTAGTTGTTTGCTCGTCGCAGGTCCTCAACTGATGTGAGCGATGCAGCACTTGGAGAGCTGGCTGGCACGGTTGTTGAAAAAAACAAGGGAAATGGCTTTGCACCACTATAAGCAGGCTTACGGGGGAGAGTGCCCAAAAGGAGGAGACATGCCCGAGCTCTGACAAGGGCTCAAACATATTTGATGCCGCCTACCGATTTTAGTGGTTGTATACTTTTGCTGTAGTTCAGCACGCTTCAGACACTCGACATTCCACTTTCTACCCAAAGAGAATTGAAGCGGAAGTACTGTCCCATGCCTAGTCGAGCATGACAGCTACAGCTACCCATCTAGGTTCCAATCTTTCTCAATTTGTAAGTGGAGCTCATTGACAGACAGGTATCGAGACCCACCTGGAAGCCACAGGCGGATTTGTTTGTGAAGATCCTCTCCAAATACCTTCGATAGAAGACAAGAGTTGATCAAGCGCTTTGGTGTGCCCGGATTGAGAGGCAGATTCAACGATTCGATGTTTTCGTTTCAATAAGTGCTTCAAGCCAGTAGGTTTCGGAAGCCAGTTGCTAGACTCCTAGGAGGAGGAGCCTTGTCACATCTTGTCACACTAGAACTTCAATGCAGCGGAGTAATATATAGTTACAAATTACAAATTAGGTTCTGCTATCCGGCGTTGGCTCGAGGTGCATGCTTAGTGAGTTGGAGGGCACTCCCAACTTATAATTGACAGCTTTGACGAGGCGGACATCATGAACTACCTTGCAAAGAGTAACTTCCAATGAGCAAACAAGGACCGTCAACTCACCAAGCCTATCAACAACTAGTTAACTTGGAACCATTTTTTCTGGACTTCCACTCGCAATCTTTGCCGTTACAGCAGACAGTTCAATGCTACATACAGTCACATGTGGTTGCATGCTGTACATGCCGTGTGGTGGCGGGATTTATAATATAAGACATGTTTGTTTTGACCTGCTGACCTGCTCACCTATTGTTTGCCATGCTTTTGGAGCGGAGAGGTCAGCCGGATGCTCTAAAAGGGGTCCAACTGCTTGAAGGAATAGAAGGTCCGTATGGCTTGCACATCGGAGGAACTTGGCTTTAGGCAGGGAGATGAGATTGAGGTCTTCTATCAGATGCCTTTTCCGGAGGACCATGGAAATGAGCGAGTCGAACTCGTGGGAGACAGATGGATACTAAGTGCGAGCCCCTCACTCGGGGCGAACCGGCCTCGTATTGGGTGGACACAGAGGTGGCTCCCAGCGATCGTCACTGATGTGGTGACAGGTGCGACAATAGCTGGTGACAAGAAAGTTGAAGCCATCAAGTTTCGCTGGGAGCAGCTGCAATGGTATGACTGGGCGACTGGAGATCATATTTCCATCACTAAAGATCCAAATGCTTTGGTATCAGAGGTCAGCCTTCAAAGCGTTCGAGCTAGAACTGCCAATGCATGGAATGTCCATGCAAACATGCCATCAACATTTAGCGGTGTGTATCGAAGAAGATCTGAAGCAACGGTGGGTGGGTGTGAGGTTTCAGTCTCCTTCATCATATTTCAATGGGGTGCAGCAAAGATCCCCATTGACTATGACTCTCATTCATGGGGTGAGGAAGGCTCTACCATTTCCAATCGATTCATCCGCACCTTCTTCAAGGAGGCAGTGACGCCTAAACTAGCTCACGACTACGAGGTGCTGACCGTGTTCATCCAGCACAGCGACGAGTTTCCTCGGCTTTCCCCCGAGTTCCTGCTGTCGGTGTGTCGAGGAAGAATCATTTCCGCGTTTTACTTTCTGTGGCCCATTCAAGGACTTCAGAGCTACGGCTGCTCAGCTTGGTTTGCACAGTTTGATTCTAGTGACTAGTGTATCCAGCTGGATGATAATCTTTGTTCAGGGGAGGTCCACCCTCTTTTGAGTTCATGTAGATCAAGTGAAACCAGTGAAACGGGGATATGATATATCAACTGCACAAGCAATCATATTGTGCGCAGAGCTTCTTTGGTTTCACAGCGTGCGCAGCTTGTGTTTCGATCCAACAATTGAATATATAGACTTTTGTGAACATACTTTTGTTCAAACACAGGTGAGATGCGTCCAACGGCTGCTGCATATGTCGATTCGGAGCTGCTGTTCCAGCTAGTTGCCCGAATGGAGGCATGTGGAATCAGTACGTGTTGGCCACATCCATTACAGCTTTGGAAGAATTTAACCTCCAAAGAATGGATGGTCAGTTTGTGCATTTGTCCTCAATTTCAGATTCCTCTAACAACGCGTCTCTCCAAGAGTCTGGTCTTGCAAAACCCCTTGAGAGCTGCTTTCTTGGCTTTAGAGACATTGAAGCTTTTGAAGAAGGATCGACAGGCACTCAGTGCAGATTGTGGCGAAGCCATGTCCGAGGAAGTTGTGGCGAAGCTTGGATACAGCTATGAAGGTGTTGACGTGAAAATGGTCAAAGGACAGCAGCAGCTTGCAGAAGCAATGTACTTCTTGTTGACTCAGCCAAACTACACCAATGACTGCGTCTACGTGCAGGAACGAGTCCAGACAGCTTTGGAAGCCAGATGTTTTTTGGTGAACGGGAAACTGGTCCAGATTCTGTACACCAGGTTTGCAAGGATCGATGGCAATGGGTATGTAAGAGACTATGAAAAGGAATCCGCGGAAGATCGTGCCCGGCGCGACTGGTTCTTTGACGATCATGCTGCGTGGCAAAATGCCTTGGAGCAGATCCAGCGGCTCTCACAGCGTTGGAATCTCTGGCTCATGGCCCAAGCGTCGGAGTCCACGGTCTCCGTTCGGAACCTTGGTAAACAACCTTTTGGCGAAGAGAGCAAGTCTTGCAGGTTTGCCTAGGTAAACTTCACAACCTTTTGGTTCCTCTGGATGTGGCAATGTGGACGCCTCCTTGCTAGTATGAGCCTTCCTCACCTTTGAAATTGAACGTTGAACTGAATGAATATATATATATATACTGTATATATATATATGATATTTTATACGCTATTTACCACTGCGGTCCTTGCAGTTATGGAGCATAGCTGGAACCTCTATGTGCCCTGCCAGGGGTTGAAACTGTAGTGGGTAGTTCAGTATCCAAGGATCGACTATCTTTTGGAATATATCTCGCCTGGCCGAGCGAAGGTGTGGACCTGTGAAGTTGGAGAACTTGGGCAGCTTGCCGTGAAAGGGAGGGCAGAAGATAAGTTGAGTTGTTTCCAATCCAGGTTTACAGGTTGAAAGACCTAGTAGGATTACTGCTTGGACCCTCATATTTCTCTACGCTACCTTTTGGCTGGTTCCCTCTTAAAATATTGTTCTCCAACCGAGTCGAAGGACCCAGAAAGGTGCAATCTTGCTGCGGTGACTTTGGGATCAATCAAGTCACTCGCCTTCAGCTGCTAACGAGCTTTTAGGTGCGCTTTGGAGCCAACAAGTCCTTCAATGACAAGTATTTTGGTTTGGATCTTTGCTGTTGTGGTCACCAATGATGCCATCCTTCTCAACGCAAAGGGTTTCCTTTGGCGACCCATTTCTGTCGGCTAGTTTGGCTGGTTGGCCTTTGACTCTTTCGCAAATCCAACGGTAGAAGGGGGACAAACTGCTTAGGAGCTTTTCTGCGAAAGTGCACAGACTTGTTTCCAGTATCCAAGGTACAGCACTGGCGGAATAGATCCTGTCATCGTGTTTGATGCAGTCTTGAGCAGTCTTTTGTGGGAGCAAATGCAGGATGTACAGATCCCTGCAGGAAAAAAACGTCATGTCTAGCGTGTCTAGCAGTTTGTTCTCGAGCCTTATCCAAGTGGTGAAAAAGGTGACAGCCGTTGTTTAAAAACACCCTATTTGCGATGACCATCTTGCTGGTGTCGCAAGGGAACTCCTTGAGGCACCGTTCTTCCTCGGTGCATATGGTTCAAAAAGCACAGCGTGCTTAGTGTCATGTAGTTTGTGCAGACGAATGCGTACCCTTCCTGCGTTGCTGCTTTTGACCGATGTCGCACAGTGGCTTGGTGAGCCAGTTGAGTTGATTTTTTGTGGATGCTTTGCAGATTGTTTGTAACCCCACTGCATTTCTTGATCATCCTCGCTGAGAGTTGTTGTCTTGCATTCACTTTTGCAATCGTTTGCTTGCTGAGCATGCGCCACCTGCCTAGGTTTGGACATACCAGAAGTCCGCAACGGCAACGCACTGGCCGCTTGACAGTTGAGAAGCAGCCGGGGCGGCTGTTGTGTTGGGGGTGGAACCAGCAAGCAGGCGAGGTCATCGCTTTGCTTTATGCTGGAAAGGTCAGTGTTGTGCAAAGTCATCATTGCTGTTTGCACGGTTTAGATTTGGACTCTGGTGACGTCCGAGGGTGCTGTTTGACTAGTGGGTTCCCATTGCGATTCCGGACCTTGTTCGAGGATCTAATGTGTCTCTTCTGTTCTTTCTTTGGCAAATTATCTATTGAGATTTCCCTTCGTCAATTGGATCCTTCACTTGTACTGTAGGTCTTTTCAGCTTATGCATGGGATGGGTCAGAAGTAGATCCTGCTCTAGACTTTCTATATTTTCCCGCTTGTTTGCTTGCACTTATTGTACTTGAGACACGCATATGTCACCTATGACCCTTGTTTTGGGCTCAAACTTTTGTTTTGCGTTGCAGATCCCTTCATTGCTGTCATTAGAGGATCGCTGCCAGCCAAGGCTTGGCCAGTTTCGATGCCGGTGGTCATTTCAATCTAGAAGGCGTGCAAACACAACTGTCTCCAGGACAACTAGCCGCCTTTTCCATTGTTCCGGTTCTTTAGATGTGTATTCCGTGGCTTCTTGTGTCGTTTGGGTGGTCTTGACCTATACATGTCCCTGTGGCTTCCTCATGGAACTTTATTGCCGGGTGCTCAGATGACTGGAGTGAACTTGCAAGGCAAATGGTTGAAGTTATCCTGCAAACATGTGATTTGCCAAGAGATGTTGCCGCCACACCCAAAAAACATTTTGGCTCCAGTTTTGGTGTGGTCCTGTCCTGGCTTTGGTGCGAGGGTACACTACGTTCATGGTAGATTGTGTCCTTAAGCTTTTTGTTGCCCTCATTGCCGTTGGCTTCGGTGAGGACCTTTGATACATGATACCCTCTCTCCATACAAGGAAGTAGACAGCCCCCCTGTTTGTTGAGGAGGCACATACAGGAGCCATTGTCCACTTCCACGATTGTTGGAGAGAGAGAGAGAGAGTACATGAAAGAACATGAAACCCATGTCATGTGCAACAGATAATATGTGCTATAAGGCTATAACCTATCTATATATAAGCTATCATAGAGGTTCTCTTGTTTATTTGCTTTCATCTCCTCGCCCCAAACCCACTTCCAAAAAGCCGGAAGGACCCTCAGCTTCGTGGGCGCAAAGTCAACGAGACCGCTCTGTCGCTAAGATGTTGATTTATTGCAAGCGTTTGCAGGGTTGTCTTGCGTTCCGTGAAATTTCAGATTGTGTTGTCCTTCAACTCCTGAGATTGTCCTAGCTTAGGTTCAATGAGTCGGATCGAAAGTCCGTCCATGATGTCAATGACACAAATGTAGTTCAGCGAATCTCTCTACGCCAGATCTACTGGGAGCCATGGACTTTGCATTCTACCAGAATATACAGCAGCGCCACATGCAAAAATGCAAGGAACACGATGTTGGGTGAGGGGGAAGAGCACATCCGGAGAGTCTTGCTGGAGAGGACTTTATACATGGTGGAGCACAGTGGAAGCAATGGCTGTAAACATCGCCAAAGTCTAAACGGAGGGCACAGTCCTGCCTCAGGGATGGTGACTGGAGGAGTGAGTATGTCGAAGGCTTGCAGCTATTCATACCTTAGCCGCTATGGTCGTGTTCCAACGCACGTTCAAGCTCGGATTGATGGCGATTGTTGGGGGACGGACTACTCTTGCACACCAGCCAAGCATGTGTACCCACCCTTTGTTGCTCGGTATTTTAATGAAGTAATGAACGTGCACTGCCGGGTCAATCTCTCCTTTTATGGATGATACTGCAATGCCTCTCTTTTGCAAAGATCAACTCAGCTTGACCTACAAGGTTTGCAGTGCAGTGCCAGATGTCTGCAGTGCAGTGCCACATTTCAGTCATCCGTACTACAGACGAAAGGCCTTCTTTTGCAAGGCACTTTCTCGTCCGGAAATGATGCTTCGTCTAGCGTGGATAGAGATGCATACCGATACAGTATAGCGGTGCATGAGACTGAGCTGATGCTGCTCCTGTTTTGTACGCCAAGCACAAGGATCTTGGCATTGTAAAGATGACTACAGTTTTGCAGCGCGCAGCATCACAGTGCCTCCTTTGTAACATACAGCTTACGACAAGGGTAGGAATGTGGACTCCACCTCACTTGCAGCGAAAGCGATTTTCTCACCTCTCGAGGCGGCTAGAGAGCAAAGGGGCCTTTTCCACAAAGCGGAATTCAGCGTTGGAATTTAGCTCACTGTGAATTCAGCATTGTGTGCCATCTGAGGTCAAAATGACATGCCCTTCAATATGATCGTGAAGGGTAGCGGGGAGATTTTTGTTTGTCGCTGTTCAGAGACTTTTACACATGTGCATAGCATACCATTTTGTTATCCTCATGTCTTCAGCAATCAGAAGCCAGCAGTCATAACACTGCCTTTTCATGGCAGGCCCACCTCCAACACCATTCTGTCAGAAGCTTTGCAACAAGTCGAACATTGACCTGAGAGGTGCCAAGACTTGCAAGGAGCTTCCCGAGGATACGGGTTTAAGAGGTTTTCAATTGCGCTAATTTTACATGCCCATTTATATAGTCTTGACACCGCCTGCAGTTTGATGTGACATTTGGTGCGTACTTCACCCTGAGGAAGACTGCAAGGCACTTGGCTTCTACCAAAAGAAGCAAGGTGAGTATCGACTTTGCATTTGGCAGCCCCAGTGGAAATGTACAGAAGACTGGACGACTGCCTGTCTACTTTCGGAGCTCCAATGTGATGGTCCCACTTCGAGCGCCAGGGGTTTTTGTCACTCGTTGTGCTACAAGACAGACCTGCGAAGTATCGACAGTTTCTGCCACTTGCTCTCTCCTGAGGAGTGCTCAAGCGGTCAGTTCTACGAAAGCGACGGAGATGGCAATCGCAGAGAATGCAAGGAATTGAGTGGATCGGATTCGATTTCCTGCGTTGCATCTTCCCAAGCTGAATGTCCAGGCAGAAACATCACTTGCCCAGGAAACATTGACTTTGAACAGAGCGAAGAGCTGAACAGCTCCGAGTGCCGCTCGATGTGCTACAGAACCAACACAGCAGTGTCAGGTTTGTCTTGTGCGGACTTAAGCCTTGCGCATTGCAGTAGTGCCCAATTCTACGAAAGTGATCGGCATGGTCACCGGCGCTTGTGTGTCCCGCACGGGAACAGGTGCGCCGCTGATCCAGCGCGCTCTTGCTCTGGAAATGTCGCACCTTGCTCTGATGACAGAAGCCATCCTGCATCTTCTCTGCCACCATTGGTTTTTACAACCACAGCGGCATCCAGCTTGGCAAATTCCTCTGAGAGGTTGCTTGCCAACGAAGTGCCACACTTTTGCCTGTCTCTCTGCGAGAAGACTGACACCCGCAGCATGAACGCTTCTTGCGCTGACTTGCCTGCAGCTTCATGCGAATCTCAAGATTTCTATGAAACAGACAGTGGGGGTAAAAGAAGACTTTGCTATCAAAGCGGTGGCAAATGCCTACAAGACTCCTCTAAAGTCTGCGACGAACAATATTCACTGTGTAGGAGTGGGCATGCGGAAGCCAACTCTCTTGAGTTAAATGGCTGCTATTTGTATTGCGACAAGATCAACACAAGGAGTTGTGGGATAGGGCCGGTCATGCTTAGTAGGTTCACGATTCTGGTCTAGTCCCTGTCAACGGGCCTTTTGTTTTGTGGGCCTCAGGAGCAGAAACAAATCATGCGAAGATCTTTCTGAGATGGAGTCTTGACTGCGCTTAAGTCTACAGAAACTGCGACCCTTACCTGATTTGCAAGAACAAAGGACGCTACTAGGGGCTCCTGGCATCGCTACTAGTAACAAGTGCCTTACTAGTAGAAACAAGCAGATTGTACAAATCCGAATTCACATACTTCAACTTCTGGAAGTTATTGCTGCGCATTCTCCAGACTTTTCACACAACTCAGCACCCACAAAATTCGGTGGTCCAAGCTCCGGATTCAAAAGGTTCTTAGCTTCATTGGACAAGCGTCAGATATATGTTTCTACTGTTGCTCAACAAGGAATGCCTGAGTGGGATCTTTTACCAGAGTGACCACGAGGGCACAAGGATAATGTGCAGTTCTGCTGACAAGGGCTGCTTTGCGAACGTCTCCACATCTTGTGAGGTCCAGTCCTGAGTATACTTTCAATACTGGAGAAATACACAAACTTGAGCCGGCGGTTTGCGTCAAAGAGAGGGCTGGCGCAATCGACTGCAATTTGTCAAGGCCAATCGGCCAATATGTCATGGACTGGATTCAAAACCGAGAAAAGCCTCTGTGGTGCCTGTAGCTGCAAGAATGAATCTGGATTGTATTTAGGTGGAAGTATCGATACCTCTTGGTCGGATGAAGCAGTTCTACCGTTGGGTAGGGGTATATTATTGGTGATGTGAAGCCTATATTTGAGCAGTACCGGCTGTTTTGGCAACGATTGCCTTGCTGGGCCTGTGAGACACCCTTCACTGATTTGATGGTGGTACACCAGCCATTGCTCTTTCCCAAGGTCAGATCCGACAAGTTTGCTGCGCCGTGGCAGATCTTTGCCGGCTATGCGATATGTTCAATCTGGACCCTTTCACATCGTGCTTGAGGGGGCTAGTTGAAAGGCCAATCCACAAGTTGACCCTAATAACTGCTAAAACCTGACAGCTCTTACTATGCTAACATGTAGTCACCATTTGGATCACGATTTTCAACGTTTCAAGGGGGAACCAATGGGAGTTGTTGGAGCGATCGCCCACACAGCCTCGGAAGACGCCTTCGAGTGCAGTGATTGAACATGTGTGAGACTCTAGGAGAATAAATGTGTTAACAATGTGCTGATAAGAGCGATTGCCTCCAACCTACTTGCGATGTGTGAACAATGTTAAGACGTTAAGACCATGTGAGTCATGTTGTTCTTCAGGTGCACTCCTATGGTGGCTCCCCAGCTCACGAAGCCTTTGGTGGAGCTGAGGCACCTTGCCGAACGACGGCGACGGGGACCAAGGATTTGTTTTCAATTGTTCTAAAGTGGGGTCACCAAGGTCCATAGTGGTGCTGCCAGGTTCAAGATGCCAGAGGCTCAGGATTGAAGACTGGAACAACTATTGTAGATTGGAGACCCGTTGTTCAAGAACACCTAGAACAAAGAATTGAAGACAAGAACTACGAGGTATCCGGCATTTTGATTCGTTCGCAGGACTATACTGAAGGACCATACATTTGATACCTCATGCTTTGGACTTAGGATGTACAATTTGGGCCGGTAAGGGGGGGTCTCTGTAACACAAGAAAAAACCGGCCAAAATCAAGAAAACTATGTTTTTGGTCAGTTTTTGAACTTTACAAAAAGTTGATAAATGTGGCAGTTTTTGTGAATTTGCAATTTTGAGCCCTTGAAAAGCTCAAAATCCACCAAAAAAGACACTTTTTTGGAAAACGTGACAAAACTAAGAAAAACACATCTTTTTAGGAAACATCATTTTTCTAGAAAACGCAAAAAAACAGGAAAAAACACAGTTTTGTATGTTTTGGATCAATCAAAATCAACAGGACCTGGACACACTCTTTTTGAGAAAAGCGGGACACCACCAACATTCTACCACCAAAACAGGTTTCATTGGTTTCATCAAAGGAGATCCAGGTGTGCCCATACAGTGGTCACACGTTGCAGTGCGTGTGGTGAAGCTTAATCATGCATAGAGGAAACCGCTCGGACTAGAACATTACAAAGCAAGTCAGTGCGCAATTTCGTGACAAACCAAATTTTGGTCCTCTCTCCTCTACCCTGAAGCCAAATTTTGGTTTCCGTTCCGGCTGCACACGGACGCCCCAGCTTTGCCAAAGCCCCGGCTGTCATTGTCGCTCAGAACGGCCCGCAGGCTCGTGTTGTCAAATGGTTTGGTCAGGTTCATGACCGTGTTTGCGAATCAGCCTCATGTTTGTGAGCAGTAACACAGAAATGTCTATTTGTACCGTGAGCCACAGGGAATCTAAGCAAAGGTGGCTGTTCCTTTTCTCCGGGCTAGGGTGTAGGTGGCCACACATGCAATGTGCGATCCACTGGATTTTGTTTGCGAGCCTGCTCCTCACAAGTTGCGTCGGAGAATCTTGGCAGTGCTTAATGCCAAGTTGTTCTTCTATCTTTTGTTTGGTTTCGGGGTGCTAGTTTGCTGGTCGTGTGACCAGTCATGAAGGAACCCACAGTTCCCAAATAGTTTCTGTCAGGAAGGGCTCCGTCGGCTACGTCCAACAATTCACTCGCAGTGGCGCGTGCCTGCAAACGATCTAGGGCAAAACATTGTGGAGGTGACCCTCAGACTCCTGCTGGCCAATCTTTGGTAGACGAAGAACTACAAATAGCATCAGGGTTCTTACCAGGACGCATAGCGGCCTCGCACATACAAACAGTGGCACGACATGTTCTGAAAGCAATTGCCACTATCGCAAATGTTTGTGGTCTTCTCTCACAGCCCGCGGCAGAACTGACGCAGCAGCTTGGGGAGTTTTGGCAATTAGTGGTGTGGGGTGTGGGCAGGGCTGGGGACTGGACTGGACGGCAACATACGGCTACAGACACGTTCAGTCAGTTCAGTTGTTTGATGAACTGGTGTGGCACCTTGGCAAATCCCACGCAGTTGTCTAAGGAAACCTTCGATCGACGTTTTATACGTGCAAGCAAATTCAACATTGCAGAGATCATGCTGACCAAGCAACGGGAATGGCTGAACTACTGGGTTTCTGGGTTTTCAATTAGTTGCTTTGATGTGGGAAAGGCACCCGGCCCCATCACCCTTACTCTAAATTGTAACCCGTGCAGACTCATTCCTTCCAGCAAGGTGCAATGTCCTGGAGACCCAGACTGTTCAGATCCAAGTGAAATGGGCCTGTTACTGCCAGAGAACTACTTGACAATATCCATGTGGATGTGGGATGAGACGGACATGGGGCACGGGAGTGGCACTAGGAATCATTAGGATATCAGTTGGGAGCCGGATTCACTTGACTTGAAGTAGATGGGGTCCAATTCTGATCGAATTGATCGCATAATTTGTACTGGATTGGATGATTTCAATCCCGCGGAGGAGCAGTTGGCCTCTGATACACAGAGGAAAGGCGTGCCGGGGCCAATGCTGCATATGATGCTGGGAGGTTTCCCAATTGGCAAAGCCTATGTCAAAGCGAACCCAAGTCTGAGTCGAGATGTTGGTTTTTTTCTTGTTGGTATCATATTAGTTTGACCAAGTGTTCACTTCATATGGTCAAGTCAAGTTGGTCAAGTAATCAGGAAACAACTTGGGCAAAGCACTGCCAACATTGTGATGTTTTGAACTTAGTGGCAGCGACAGTGGCTTTAGTCTTGATTTACATATGCGCGAGTCGGATTTAATTTGGTCCATTTTTTCATCCGGCCCCACAGTCTAGGTCGACCATGGTGCAGTACGGCGAACTCAGCGTCAATTGCTCGGAGTTTGTTTTTTAAAAGTTCAGTCGACTTGATTCAGTTGGGTGGCTGGTTTGAGGTTGACCCCACGGACCATGGCTATTCTCCTATCTTTGTTTTTTTTGGGGGGGGAACGGTCGGAGCAGCTGCCAGTCCTGCAGGTTGTGAACCTGGATTCACCACCCTGGGCTGCGCCGCTGCTTTTCAAGGTGTGGTGCTCATTCATTCCAGTCTAGTGTGAGTAGGCTGCGGGATGATAGGAACCAATCTTGGTGCCTCCACTTCATCTACTTCGCTTGACGGCCGCCGCTTTGCTATCCGCAATTGAGAAGTGGAAGCCACTGCCAATCGGTGGGAGGCCAGTCCACTTCGATCTGAAACTGAAATGAAAGTTGTGTTCTTTTTCAGTTGGTGCAGGAACATTCTTGCTAATGATGCAGCCTTCAACCTCACCATTTATGTGGCGGACGGAGCACCATCAAACAATGTGATTAAGAAGGCCGAGGTTGCCACAGCCCAAGTCCAAACTTGAGACTGGGACAACACTAAACGGTGAACGGGAAATCCCTAAGGGCCACCAAACTGAAACATGTAACAGAGTCAGAGTCATGAGTTGTTAAGGTTGAGTCAGTCACGTCACTGACCTTTGTAGCCGCTCAGTCAAGGTTCGGGCGCAAATGGCCAGACCCAACTCTGGGTACAACCAGACGGGAACACCGTTGGCGTGGTTCTTACGCATCAGTGGATCAGCTGCGTATGTGTTATTGTTGGTTCTGAAGCCCAGAGGTGTGCTCACATTTGTCACATGTCTTCCTTCAGGTCCTTGACATTGTATGTCAATGTCACTGCATCCACCTGTGCAATTCCGATCAAATCTTCCGACTGGACTGCCGGCTCGTGGTTCTCACTGTTCTCACCTTTCATTCGAAACTTACAGGTAAGTACTGGTAGTGACTTGAGCGAGTCTAGTGATTTATCTTTAAAAAACATATAATTTATCATATGTAATTTAATGTAATGTGGCAACTGGCTTTTTTTTGTGACACAAAGACTGGCATTGGCGGCGTTGTTTTGTTGCGTGCCCCGGTCTGCCTCATTCTCAGGATTTGCCACTGAAGTGGGAGGAACAGGGCCAGGACCAGTCAGACGGGAAGGGAAAAGGAAAAGGGAAACCCAAAGCAAAGGCAAAAGCGAAGGGGAAGGCAAAACCTGAACCTTCCCCCCAGACAGAGCCTTCCAAGCTCCCAAAGCAAGCCTTTCTAACCAACCTGGTCCGTTGCGGGAACCAAATGTCGAGCAAGTCTTCATGGTCGATTCTACAAAGAACACTTCGGACCTTGATTTGTGGCAGCTTGGTCGAACATCTTTAACCTGTGGACCCAGCCCAAGTAAGAAGCATCTTCCGTCTTAGGCTGTCCGTCCGCACATGGCCCTTTGCCTGGCCCAGATTCAAGGTAACCTTTGCCTGGCCCCTCTCTCCGACTTGAGCGAGGAAATGCGCTTGAGGCGGGAGCAAGAGAATGTGAACACACTCAAACTACTTGGCAAGTGGCAAACAGCAGATGAATTGGAAACCAACAAGAAGACTGCTGTGATGGAGAGCGCAGAAGAGCTGATCATGTTTCTCGACTATTTACTATGTTTTATCATATTGCTACAATGAACCATAATTTTGTTCCAATCGGCAAGCCATTTCTCATGTATTCTTCTGCAACAGTGTGGCTATTGCATGCTAGGTTAGTGGGCAAAAGCAACTGGAATGAACAGGCAATTACTGTTTACATGGAGGATGCAACTTTGCCAGCGTCCCGCTCCGCCGCGGCCAAGCTCTTGGAAGTCTTGGGGCACCACGTTACAACTTTAGTACAGCATCTTTTCCTTCACGTCAAACCTCCTAAGCCAGCACAAAGCCGCTGGACAGGGGTCCCTGCAGTGTCCCAATGGTGCCTCGCCCTGAGCCTATTTCACAGGCTCTTTGTTCCGCTGATGAAGGCATTGTCAGAGAAGGATTCGGGTAACTCAAGCCTGCCAACTACTTTGGACGGGGATGTGGGGATCCAAGTCGCAGTTTCAGTTTGGGGTGGTTCACAGTCAAGCGTCAACACACTCACACCACACATCATATTTGGAGCGTTCTCATGTGTACTGTGTACTGTTGTGTTGCTGCCCGTATTTTTTTGGGGGGGGGGATCAGGTGCAAACTTCAGATTCAGATGCCTTTCGGGCACAGCAGAAGACACGACGGCTTCAACTCTCCCGATGGTTCCCAACTTAGCGCCTGTTCTAAACGAACAATTATAAATAAAAATAATTGAGTGGCAAAGACTTTGAACATGACAGTGGCACTTGTTCAGCAGCTCAGGGCTTCTTCAGTTGGAGCGGAAGTCAAACTGTTTCTGACCCTTGTGGCCAACCAACCTGTCAGAAAGCTGTTGTTTTACATATTGCGGTATGAGCCCATCTCTCAGGAAGAGTTTGAGTGAGAGTTTGAGCAGTTTCAGCTCAGTTACGCAGCTGCTAGTTTGTTGCTCTTTCTTTTGGTCTACTGTAGGCAAAAGGATTTCGAATCTGAAGATGGACAAGCCACACTCCAGCAGTTGTGCGACCAGTACTTGTTCAATATTGACAGCTGGGCCCTCTGAGCAGCCAACTTCTTCAGCCAGTCACATGTTATGTCCTTTTGTTTCACAGGCCTGCACCTGACTGAAGCAGAAGCGGCTGGAGGTGCACATGGCTTTCCAGAATGGCAACAGCCCCAGAGCTCAAGACAGGCACAAACTAAACATAACGTAACATAACTACTACTAAACTGAACTAAATTGTAAACAGTCACAGTCATAGTCTAAGGCTAGGCTATATGGTGCGGTATGACTATATGATATGACATTTTAATGAATATGTTTTGTTTGTTATCCGTGATGCTGTGATATTTTTTCCTTGTAGGTCGTCAGGAAGGCTCACCAGCAAAGCGCTGGAGGAGCTTGCTGACCTGCTTTGTTCAGACAGCTTTGCGCTAGACCTTCTTCACAAGCCGGGCGCTCGTCATTCACCTGATTCATTACAATTACAAACGCATTTCCACTTCCAACTATGTGCAACATGGTCCCTTTCCTAGCCTCAACTGTAGGTTTGGAGGTGGTGACATGAGCGGGGAGAACATCATGACGATTGGACGACGGTTTATTCTTGCAGGTGTTGTGTTTTCCTTGATTCGGTTCTGGAAGAAACATGTTCACTTTGGCCAGGGGCGGCCAATGTATTTTACAGGCGGGAGGAGATTGGAAATTGTAGAGCCTAGACTCCTCCAGACTCTAGACTCTAGAATATTGAGCCATCATAGAATTCGGGAATGATGGGACGATCAAGTTGAGTGAGCTTCTCAATTACAACTTGCAGAAGCCACTTGCAGGGTGCACAGGCCTTTGAAACATCCACCACTGTGCTACATGGCCCTTGGAGATCCTTGCTGTGACCCACAAACCCGCCAGAAGCCTAGAAAATCAACTGAGAGTCAGATTATCAGATTTCAATTGGATGACACACCTGCCGCCTGCCTGCATTTCCTGGCAGTCCACTCTGATGGATGATTGCGTTGCTTGACCCCGAAGATTTGAGTGACCCAAGCCGCATCAGCTTTGAAGCCAGCCTGATCATGGCGGAGCTGCGACAGGCGATTTCTCCAAGGACAAGATCCCTGTGGGAAAGGTTCGCGACCGGATGGTGGATCCAGCATGAGCCAGGTCAGGATTGGGTCGTGTTTGACGACAACTATGACGTCATGGGATCAGCTCCTGCTGACATGAGCCCGCCTCCTCCTACCAGTGGAGACACAGGAGTGGTCCTGACACGAATTTCTGCTGCTGCTCCTCCTCCTCCTACCAGCGAAGCCACAGATGTCACAGGAGCGTCCACCGCTGGCGCGCCGCCAAGCACAACGAATGCAGTCAGGCCACGGCGCAGGGGTGTGCAGAAACGCAAGGCCCAGCCGATCAAGCCACGCCCACCTGGCGCCCCTCAAGTTGGCCTGTTGCTTGGAAAGGAGAATGTGGGGACGAGCGACTCCATTTCCAAAGCGCAGTGGCAGCAATTAAAGGGCCTTGCGAGTAGTATCCGTGAGGCCTATGAGGGATCTTCAGATGGCTGGTCGCTGCATTTGAAACGACGGCTGCGGGCCTGTGGGTGGAAGGTGATCGTTCTGCGTGGCCAGTGCAAGTTGAAGAAGGCGGTCAAACACCAGTGATTGGCTTGGATTGGCTGATGAGCAGTGGCTGGATTTGTGCATTCTGTGTGTGCAACATGCCAGATGCACATGGATCGGCGATGGGATGTGGGCCGCCTGTTTCCGGTTTTCGCTTCAAGCCTTTTACCTCCGTTTTGTCCTCGTTCACGCCTACATGAGCGACGCGCAAAACCTCTTGCGCCTTGTGTGTTGTAGTGTGAACTCTTATCGTTCCTGAGTCAGAGGGTTTGGACACACCTGTATTGTTTTTCTTGTGAATTCTATCATTCCTGAATTCCTGAAGGTTTCTCTCCTTTTCCTTATTTAGTCGGACTGTAGTGATGCTGCTTTCATCGGAGGTTTTGGCCGTTGCTCACATGGCGGATGCAATTAGCTGCACCTTTAGTGGCATAGAGCCGACAAACAGGGTCAGAGTCAGAGTGGCCTACAGTGGGAAAAAGAACGAGGCTCTTCTCAACTTTGTGTTGTTGTCAGCAGTGACCTGCCAGCAGCGGTTGTTGTGTTGTTCCTACTGGCCAGGACTCAGGACTGTGGCCTAGGGCTATCAACATATTCCACAGTTGCTACTGAAAGATACGCAGTGAGTTCTAAGGTGAAACCACCTGGCTCTCCTTTACACAGACAAATCATTGTTGCCAAGATCCTGGCTTCGGCCGTCAATTGGCGAAGGTGGGAAGGACCCAGGTTGAAGATTGTGTGTGTAACACAGCTAGCTAGCTCACGGTTGTTCTTTTGTAGTTACTGGACGTCTGCTTGCATTCTAGCCGGCCAGGCATTGAGTGGTCGACCAGACGCAGGGGCCCTGTTCACCAAGGTCTCAATTGCCGCATCACATGCTTGTAAGCTTGGCATATTCCGATTAGAGTGCAGTCACAGACATGTTCAGACCTGCAGCAAAGCCAGCCAACACTTGGGCCGTGCGAAGCTGTTCAGCGCACTGTCCGCGGAATGCTTTCTGAACTGGGTACTCCAACAACACAAAATCAGAATGAAAGAGTGCTTGCCTAAGGCTTTTCTTTGAACAGTCAACAGTGAACAGGTTTTGTTGAGGAGAGGTTGGCTATTTATTTTCAGGCGCTTTGGGCCTGCAGTGAAAACCAAGAAGAAGGACAGACGCAAGGTGACGAAAGACGTGCGCACATTCAAGACATCAAGAGGCCCCGCTGGTCTGTGGTGTTGGTTTATTATTGTGTATTTTTAGATTGGCAGGCCGCTCTTTCATGTCTTCCTCTTCAAGACCCAGTGACACAATCGATGATGAATACTGTGACGCGTTGGAAGAGCATGTTGGAGTTTGTGGCAAGAAGACCGGCCTTCATCTTGCGCACTCACATCTTTGGGCACAGTTCAAGCAAGTTTGCGGAGACCGCTAGGGACCAAGTCGGAGCTGAAACAATTGAACTCAACGAGACAGTCTTGTCAAGTGACATAATTAATTACTCTTCCCAAGGTCATGAAATTGCAAAGGGGATGGCTTCCAAAAAATTCAAAGAATATGCGGCGAAGGCAATGCAGGACGGGAGATGTGGAGTTGTTTTCTTTTATATCATTGATCACTGATCAATTCAATGCCGGTCTCCAAAGTGAAAGCCTCACATCCACTGATGCATTTCTTATGATAGTTGCTGCTGGTACAGGAGCGGCCATTGGCTATGTCTGGAATGAAGGATGTTGCGGTGTCTCACAATGCCCTCACCAAGCAGGTTCACAAGGACTCCTTGACGCAGGCAAAAGCTCCTGCCACCAAATGCCAGGCAAGGAAAGTCAACCACCTTGTGTGGCAGTTCTGCCAGTTGACGCATCTACAGTTCTGTATTGTGTTGTAGAATTACCGTATTGCCTGTTATACTTATTATAATATATCATCTATATATTTTTGAAATATGTATATATATACAACTGGTTCAACTGATTCTAATACTTTGTCTCTGGAGGCTCCACCAAACACGGGCAATCTGCCCGTGGCGGATGGAGATGAACATTCTGAACACACACTTCGAGGGTTGCTCGGTTTCTCTTGTTTGAACCTGTAGGCTGTAGCGCTTCCGACTCCAACCATGCTTGTTCAAAGGCTGTGGGGGTGCCCCTGCGCCAAAGACAAGCCCTTGGTCGCCAGTGTTGTCAAGGACATGAGGCAGCGGGCTCACTTGACTTGACACTGCTAGCCTTACTGTACCGGTTCTGTGTGAGTCCATGAGTTGTGGATTTACAATACATGCCCATGCTATGTGCGGCAGGAAGGCTGGACACAATCGTTCCATGGCAGAGAACCTGTTCAATGATCAGCTCTCATTGCACGACCACAGCCCTGACCTGCAAAGGGCACTGACTTCTGCTTCAAATACATACAGCCCTCCATGTTGGAAGCGAGGGATGTGTGTAGCGCATGCTAATTTCGGAGACTTTTCAACTTTGCACAATCAGGTTCTGAAGGAGGTCATTGAGAGCCTAAAGAAGTCGTATGGGGACAAAGGTTACAAGGACGTCTTGATTTCAGGAGACACACTCATTCAGGTTCGCTGGAAGGTGCCTGTACCAGGGCGTGTCCAGGCGGACCGCATGCAGCACCACCATCAAACAACAAAGTACTTCCTCATTGCAACTCATCTTTGTCTTTGCTCAACATGGGTTGCTGAATGCAGTAGGTACATGTAGGTACGCAGTTTGCTGCCTTGGGCTGTATGAAGTGTGAGTGAGAGAGAGAGTGTGTTTCTTTCTTTTTGCTGGCAGCTGGCTGTTTTGCTGTTTGCTGTCTGAGGCGAAGGCAGTACTGAGACCAAGATTTGCAGTTCTGGCCGAACTTACACTTCAACAAGGTGAAGCAGCACATGGCAGGAACCATGGTTAAGTTACACTATAGTCAATGCAGTTTCTCTACATTGCAAGGTGTCAGACTTCCTGGTTTGCTCCCGGTTCTCTTTTCTTCTATTTTTTTTTGGGGGGGGGGGCAGACTTCTTCTTTGTTTTTTTTCCGGTGGCCAGGAATTTCCTCCATGTGCCAAGCCCCTTCCGATTGAGCACCTCCTTGGATTTGGTGAGGGGCATGTTGGAATGCTCTGATGAGGGACCATCAGGAGTGTGGGTACAAGTGCTTCCATTCAAGCCGGTGCCAAGGCCAGGCTAGACAAGCTGAGTACCATGCAGTCAGCAGGTGAACAGGTAAGTTAGCATAACTGCAAAATGTTCAGGTCAATGGCGTGGCTTGAGCTGACGTCAGATGCCTTCAGCAAGGATGTGTCCATTGAGTCTGCAGTGTGCCCTCCTAAGATGTTTCTTTCAATTCTTTCTTTGTTTGAAGAGACCTGTGTCAGCCAGCCCAGGTGGCCAGTGGTCAAGGTGTCATCAGGGAGTGCAGACCCATTGGACTCTGTGTTTCCCAGTGACAGTGCGCCTCACCAAACAACGATGATGATGTTCCTTTGGAATTTTTCGAGGCTGATTGTTTTTGTTCACTCACTAACCGACACCAACTGACTGACTGTACTACATGCTGTGGGCCTTGTGTGCTCATGTTACTGGTGTTTGTTTTGCCCCGACCACCAGGCGGATGCATGGCTGACAGACAAGCTGGAGGAGGTCCAGGCGGAACAAGACTTAGACGCCTTATATAGCTCTTTGGATGTGGAACAGAGCAGTAAGAAAGCAAGTTCGTCTGACTCTGTCATTGTGTTTGACCCCTCCCTTGCGAAAGGGGAGATTCGGCGGGAGGGGCAAGCAATTTACAGAGGAAGTGTTAGGCTGGGGAAGATTTCATATTTCCTGCACTGGTCTCCAGCCTGCTACCTGGCCACCTGTGAATGCCATGAATCCTGCTATGTTACTGCAGGGCTCACGTCCGTGTCAGAAGACACTCTAATTCAATGGGTAGGTGATGCAGCAGCTTACAAAAGCAGCGCTGATCACATGGCCATGCTTCCGCATGGTGTTTACAAGCACCGTAAGCTGCGAGCTTAAACATTGCCCAGATCAAACACATTGTCATTGTCCCATTCAGATTAGTTAAGAGGCGCTTAGGCTGCAAGAAACGCATAATTATAGAAACGGAAATACGCGTTGCTTACTGGCAGATTCCACTCTGTGACTGAAGGTTTCTTGGCAGGTTCTTAGAATCTAAAACCTAAAGCCTCACTTCTGGCGCGGCACAGCTGGAGGTGGCTCACAGAACGGTGAATTAGGTCAGTTCAGTTTGCTTCTGCTTGGGCGTTATGGACCATCTCAATGGCCATTCTGCATTTATTGATCCCTTGGAGGCAGGACTGAAACTACAAAACAACTTGGGGGATTGAACTCAGTGACAGTGTGCCGGCCTGCAGTTCGTGATGAGCGCTTCGCCACAACTGCCCACCATCTCCGACCAGGCAGTCTCTTGCGATCGTGAATTCTGAGTTTGGTTACTGCTAGATGCTAGAGTTCATTGAACTTGAGTTGACAGCTGATCGGTGACCCCAAGTCTGGGCAAAAGGTCTCCTGTGGCAACACTACAAACTTGCAGGATTACGCTGAGGCTGTTCACCTGGACTGTGCTGTCACTTGTGTTTCTCTTGCTATACTTTTCCAGCCGTCTCTTTTCAGATTTGTCACGCAGGGCAACAAGACTGTGATTGTGCCAATGACAAAGCATTGGTACAAAGAGGTTGAAGAGGGGCGGAAACAGGTTGAGTTCAGAGCCAAGTCCCAATACTGGGTGAAGCGTATCAGCGGTGCAACCCATATTGTGTTTCAACAAGGTGCCATCGCAATTCACTTTGCTGCAATAATTTATTGTTCTTTGATTCTTGTCTTGTTCTGGGCCAATATGTTGTCACACCATCATCACATTGAAGATGGGCTCCGGCGCTCCAGGGTACAATCCTTCATTGCGACTGCCTCCAAAAGAGATCTTCTTTGTTGAGGAGGTTGGCGCTGAGAGCATTGCTTTCAAATATGGGTTCTCAGACTCTGAAATGGATTCATTGTTCAGAGGGCATGCCACTATTCTAGCCATACACTTTATCTAAAAGAAAGATCCATCGGTACGTATCGCCAACTGCTTATATGACTGTGACCATTTTGCCTGAAACACAGAAATCCCAAAAAGTAGCAGAAATCGCAAAAAGTAGCAAAACCTTACATTTTTTGTTCATTTCAGATAGTGCCACACAGTGCCAGAATCATTTTCTAAGAACCACAAAAATCACAAACAGTTACAAAAAATGTATTTTTGCTTGTGTCGGATAGCGCCACAGCTATTTTGCAAGTTTCTTCAAACTAGCTGTGGCACTATGTGGCACTATGTGGCGCTATGTGGCGCTATCCGAAACAAACAAAAATGTAACTTTTTGCGATTTCTGTGTTTCTTGAAAAATAGCTGTGGCACTATGTGGCGCTATGTGGCGCTATGTGGCGCTATCCGAAAGGAAAAATGAATTGTTTTGTAACTTTTTGTGATTTATGTGTTTTCTTGAACAATAGCTGTGGCACTATGTGGCGCTATCCGAAAGGAACAAAAGTGCATTGTTTTGTAACTTTTTGTGAAACACAGAAATTGCAAACAAGTTACAAAAAATACATTGTTGCTCCTTTCGGATAGCGCCACATAGTGCCACATAGTGCCACATAGTGCCACAGCTATTTTCCAAGAAACACATAAATTGCAGAAAGTTGCCAAAAATCATTTTTGCTCGTTTCGGATAGTGCCACATAGCGCCACATAGTGCCACAGCTATTTTCCAAGAAATGCAGAAATCACAAAAAGTTACAAAATTGTTCCTTTCGGATAGCGCCACATAGCGCCACATAGTGCCACATAGTGCCACAGCTATTCTCCAAGAAAACACAGAAATCACAAAAAGTTACAAAAAACTGCATGTTTGCTCCTTTCGGATAGCGCCACATAGCGCCACATAGTGCCACAGCTATTTTACAAGAAACACAGAAAGCGCAAAAAGTTATTAAAAAATGCATTTTTGCTCGTTTCGGATAGTGCCACATAGCGCCACATAGCGCCACATAGTGCCACAGCTATTTTCCAAGAAACACATAAATTGCAAAAAAATGCACAAAAATCATTTTTGCTCGTTTCGGATAGCGCCACAT
>CAXAMN010023640.1:823888-835583 GCA_963970005.1 Durusdinium trenchii
TAGCGCCACATAGTGCCACAGCTATTTTCCAAGAAATGCAGAAATCATCAAAAAATACCCAAAAAAAGTACATGTTTTTTGTTTCGGATAGCGCCACATAGTGCCACAGCTATTTTCCAAGAAACACATAAATTGCAAAAAAGAGCCAAAAAAATCATTTTTGCTCGTTTCGGATAGCGCCACATAGCGCCACATAGTGCCACAGCTATTTTCCAAGAAACACAGAAATCACAAAAAGTTATTAAAAATGCATTTTTGCTCGTTTCGGATAGTGCCACATAGCGCCACATAGCGCCACATAGTGCCACAGCTATTGTTCAAGAAAACACATAAATCACAAAAAGTTACAAAACAATGCATTTTTGTTCCTTTCGGATAGCGCCACATAGCGCCACATAGCGCCACATAGTGCCACAGCTATTTTCCAAGAAACACATAAATTGCAAAAAGTTGCCAAAAAATCATTTTTGCTCGTTTCGGATAGTGCCACATAGCGCCACATAGTGCCACAGCTATTTTCCAAGAAAACACAGAAATCGCAAAAAGTTACAAAAACTGCATGTTTGCTCCTTTCGGATAGCGCCACATAGCGCCACATAGCGCCACATAGTGCCACAGCTATTTTACAAGAAACACAGAAACTGCAAAAAGTTATTAAAACATTGCATTTTTGTTTGTTTCGGATAGTGCCACATAGCGCCACATAGTGCCACATAGTGTCACAGCTTTTTTTCAAGAAACATCAGAAATCACAATAAAAACACACAAACCAAAAAAAAACTAACATAGTACCACAAATGTCTCCACAAATCCAAAGAACATACAAAACATGAAGTATTAGCAGCATGTAGCAGCAACATGCATTTTGTTTCTTCTGTTAACATGTAAAAGCCAAATTGAATAGGGAAATATAACAGGCGTTTCTAGGGGCACATTTCTATCGATGGATCTTGAAGGCCCGCAGGTTCCAGTTTCAATCCTTGCGGAACTTGCAAATAGACCTTTCACCACACCGCTGGGTGAACAGACCAAATCCAGCTGGGTGAGGTGATGCAAGATGTGAAAATCATGTGTGTTTGTCCGGCTTCATCTCAAAGTTTAATAGGTTGGGATTGAGGCTGATAAAGATATTTGACGTACATGACACGCGCAAGCAACTGTGGGTGACCGCATGATTGAGTCAGAGTCAGTCGAAACTCAGTCTGAGTCTGATCGTTGGCCTCTGTGCGCAGCCGTTCAAGAGAACTTTGCACGTGCATGCAGATAGCCATCCAATTCTATCCAGTGTGTATCTTGACTTACTTTCTGAAGACTTATTTTTTTTAAAGATATCATGATATGATATCGGAACACTCCGTGTTTGGTGGACATATGCTTATGACGATTGCGACTCGTGACTCGTGACGGTTTGTTAATACATGTTAATAATACTAGATTTCCAAGGCAACCCACACCATGGTGAAGTTTACAGACGTGGACGACCCGCTGACGGTAGTGGAGCAACCGACAGTTGTTGGGGAAATGAGCCCGGCAGAGTCTGTTCAGGGTGGCGGTACCATCATCCCTTTGCACTTGACGCCGGCTGGCATTCGATCCATTCTGAACCGCAAGATGCGGGAGAAACCCCTCCTGAAGATCTATTGCAAAGCTTGCAACAGAAGCTCCCACGATGTCGATACATATATATCCGAGGATTGGCTGGAATGGTGTCCAGGCCAGATCATGTGTGTTTTTTGTGTAAACATAGATTGTTTATGTAATATATATATATTATAATACGTGGCGTGCATATGAACAAGAAACCATCATATTATTGCACTAATTCACTACTTCATTTTCACTAATTCATTTTCACCACCCCGTCCAGGAACGTATAAGCTCACAGCTCGGATGAAAAAACTCGGCGTCCTCGAGGAGCAGCCGACAGGCTGCTGCTGTAAGGACTGTGCCGAAACCATCAGACGCGGGTTTCCACAGGAGCTCCGTGCTGCTATCCTGGACAAGATCGCTACGCAGCCTTCCTTCAAGGAAGAGTTCGATGATGCAAGGGAGAAATACATTGAAGACATGCGAGACAAGATCCGTTTCGGGAACAACCGCATCAAAAAGAGAGCACGATCTGTCACAAAGACTGAGCAAGTGCAATGCTCCAACCGGATGAAGGGTGTGATGGTTGTGCTGGAGAATTACCGCAAGGCCATAAGTGAGAAAAGTAGGACAACAAGAAACCAAATGTTTGTTGAACTTCCCATGGGCTTTGCTGTTGGACATGGCGAAAGTTCAGCTCAAGATTGGCGAAAGTTCACCCTGCCACATCTGACCCCCAGCCCAATATGAGTAAGTTTGAGTGACCGGCTACTACAGTGATTCTTGCAATTTTGATTCTTGCTGACACCCAGGAGAAACAAAAGAGACGTACAGGGTGTCAACAGTTAAGTAGAAGACACATGCTGACAAACAGTGAAGCTGCAGCTTCTATTTTGTGTTTGCCAGTAAAGAAGAAAGCCATTGACGTGAACAAAACACAACATACATGGCACACATAAATACAACATACTTCGGCGAAAGATAAAACGCAGGAAGGAGAAAGGTTGGCTAAGGTTTTTTGTTTTGCGAAAATGACGGATCCCGGATAAAGGAAATTAGATCAGACTCTAGACCCCAATCCTGTCCATGCTCCAGGAGTATGGATCGCCGACCAAGAACAATCACAAGGTCATGAAGTCAAAGCACCCAGAGACTAGGGTTCTTTGCGATTGTGTTTTTGTTCCCAGCCGCCCATCGGGTCATTGGGATGCAGAAGTGGCTGTACACGACGTGATCCAGTCGGACCAAATGATTGATTGCGACAGGGATGCCTTGCGTGCTAACCAAGTGTCATTGTCTCAGTTGCCAGGGCAGTACTCCTCAGCCTCAAACAAAATATACAATGACAATCTGTCAAACTACTTGTGATGTATTAATTGATATGTTTTGAATGCAATGTACGTTCCGTTGGTTGGCCCTGTTTTTGGTTCAGGTCCAACAGCTTTGATTCGCAAGTGGCTGCTCTCCAACAACAAGCCCCTAGCAGAGATTCGGAAGCTTTGTCTTTGGGTGACCTTGAACGTCTCAAGGAATTGAACCAAAAGGCTGTAGAGGACTCCGCTATGGCTGTGGAACCAACACAACTGTTGCCGGTGAAGAGGAAGCGGATGGATGATGAGGAGGAGATTGATGACGAAGATGAATATCTTCTGGCTCAAGCTATCACTGAAAGGGAATCACAAATGATGGCTGAGAGTGCACAATACGAAGAAGAAGAAGAATCTTCAACCATGCTTGCACACATCGCCAAGTTGAAAGCGACCCCAATGGAGTCCACCAGTCATTGTGCACCAGCAGCCAAGACAGCCGCTGTTGGGGCTGCCCCAAGAACTCCGGGTCCATCACCCGTGCAGCCAGCGCAACCGTTGTCTACGCCTATGTCCAAGGAGAAGCATTTTGGGTGGAACAAGTGTGTGACAGTGGAGTCCCTCCGTTTGCCCTCCTCAGACTGTGCGCTCTTCGAGGCACCTTCAAACATCAAAGGTGGTGACACCAAATGGACAGTGGAGGTGGCAAAGCTCAAGCCTTTCCTCAATCATTTGGAAAGTCTCCTGACCGGTGGCTCCAAAGTCAAAGATCAGGAAATCAAGGGAGATTTGACGGCCTTGAAACGCTTGGCCACTGAGAAGACCGACAAGCGGACCAACTACGTCAACCCCAAACAAGGTGCACCTACAACATTCAGTGCGCGCGCCAATGCCATCAGAGAGATCTTGAGCCTTTGCAAGGACTTGCGTGCGGCATGCTTGAAGCTCAACAAGAGTGGCCCCATTGAGCCTGACAAGCTTTATGATTTCTTGTTCAAGATTCAGGAACAATGGAGCATTCTCAAGACTGGCTTGGTGGTGGAACTTCCTGTCCAGTGGGTTCATGCCACTTGTTGTGGACCTGAAGTTTTCCAAACAATTGCTTTGTCATTGCCGATCACATATGACTAGATGACTAAATTCAAGATTTTTATTTCACGTCTAGTCTATATTATTTATAGTTATGTTAGGTTGGGCCGGGCTGTTATTTCTAGGGTTGATCCCGCACTTTCCAGGGCTGGGTGGTAGCTCGTGTGAGCAATACCATGGCATCGATGAACTCAGATGGCTTCACAGGGGAGCACGCTTTGAGTCTTCGCGCACAAGTGTTCATGCCACAAAGCCTGAATGACGCACAGGAGGATCCAACCAAGGACACCGCGCAGCTCAGCCTGAACTTTGCTTTGTTGTTTTGCAGTAGTACTTTCCTGGCTGTACTGTGTGGTGTTTCAATATCAAAGACTGGAAACTAGACTAGTTTGGTGACATGACATGTGTTTCCAACCTCCCATGACATGACTCCCAGGTATGGAAAGCTTGCAGATTTCTTCTTTTTCTGCCCCAGCAGCTTGCGTGACAAAAAGGTGGGGGTTGTCAAGTTGTCGCCTCTGTTCTCCTGGCTACTTTTGATGTGTTTTTTTTGTTGTACCTCAGGAGTGAACCCCTGGTGCTAAGATTTTTGATTTCGTGCCAGGCGGAATCACTCCAGACCAAATTTCTGGCGGACATTTTGATCAAAATCTTTCAGTGCAAAGCCGGAGCTTGGGAGGGGACTTTGGAGGCTACAAAGCTTTTCATGCCTTTGGAATTTGCAGCTGAAGATGCGTGTCTGAACTCAAAGGCTGCAGCAATTCTGCAAATGGTCCACTCCTTGGTTCACCAGGTCAACTTGGAGTTCTACCTGAGCCAACCAGCCGCACTGCTAACCCCCGACTATTTGGAGGGTGAGCTTCGTCCTCTCTTGAGACTTTCCAACTTGGCAAGCTTCAAAAAGCTGATGACGGCCTGTCACACTTCATTGGCTCAGGCGAAGTTCGACAAAGAGTGCGAAGTACGGGCTGCTGACCTCTCCAAGAAGCTGCCACAGCTTGAGTGTGACATGCTTGCTGATTTCAATCAAGTCAAGTTGAAGCCGCTGGAGCTATTGGAGAGGTTGAATGCCATTATCTCGCTGAACAACGATTGTGCAAGTTTGCCACAGAAAGGCCCTTCAGTCCATGCACCTTTGCGAGATCAAGTGCAGAAGTTGTGTCATGATGCTTTGGGCTCCAACTACTTTCAGTTGGCGCTCCGTCCTGTGGCCAGATTTGAAAGGTTTTTTTTTAAAATGTTTCTTTGAAGTGCGCATCCCATCACGCCACATGCTTGATATTTGCCCCAACCAAGCCTCTTGACTGAGGAACATTTTGCCAGGGGCTCTTGACTGACATTGCTGACAAGTTCAATGACAACGAGGCAACAGCCCGCTTTGAGGGTGAGGATGACTTGCAACAGTTTGTCAGAGGCATCAAGTCCCCATCCAGCAATCCCACTGTGCAGGAGATCTCGTCCAATAGCTTGAAATGGCTACCCTTTCCAATCCGTTCAATGTTGGAGTTTGCTGTGGATGTGGCCCAATTGAAAAGCTTCCTGGACGACCTAGCCAAGGAGGCAGTGGATGTGACACATACACAAGCAGTGGACCGGTGTGATCAATGGACCACACTGATCACTGCTGTGGAAGGCCACTGCAAGCATGCCGAGTTTGAGTTCAATGGATCCCTGAACAACTTTGTGGACGCGGCCAAGACTCAGTTTGGCAAGAACGGGGCTGCCCCGTTGCTGTTCGCCCTGGTTCAAGAAAGGACACATGATTTACCCAGTTTGAACAAGATTGTGTCACTGATGGAGAAAGTGCATGCCGATGTGCCATCTTGTTTTCACAATGAGAGGTGGACATCAGATATGGCCTTGGTACACGAAGAGATCAAGCGCCTCACTGAGGCTTGCCAGCAGAAGTTGTCTGATGAGGACACGGCCCTGCAATCTCTGTTGGCTCATCATATTCTCAAGGTCAAGGCTATCGTTCCCACTTGGCCCTTGGACATTGGGAACGATCCAAGCTTGGAAAATCTCAAGGCCACATTGAGCACTATAGAAACACCAACGCTTGGGTCAGCTTTCAAAGAGCTTCAGGATGCCAAGACCAAGTTCCAGCAGCTGCCGGCGGAGAAGCAGGCCCTTTTTAAGCCGCAGGTTGTCGAGGAGCTGGACTCAGTTCCCAAGATGGCCAAACTTCTTTTGGCTTGCTGTTCAGGCATGGTCGTGGCTTTTGTGCAATTTGACAAACCGTTGCCATTTGCCATTGTCACGGTCACTTTATGTCATTGTATTGGCTTTCAGTTTTCACATGACTCACATGACTGTTAACCTCATGCGGCAGGAATGATGGCAATAGAAGCTGGCACAAAGGAGCGCCTGCAGGGATTTTGTGACAAACTGAAGAGCTGTGATTTGACATTGGCCGACTTGCCAAAATGTTTGGCAGATTGTGTCCAATCAAGGGACAGCTCCGCCTAATTCATTGAGACTAGGGATGGTTGCACGCCACATTGATCAAACACCTGGCTGGCTAGGGATAGAGATGAGCCATAATATGTATCCATTATCTATCCATTTTTGAATTTGATCTATGAAATTCTGAAGCAATCATCTGAGAAATTGAATTGGTGTGGTTGCTGCTGCTTGTGAGAACGTGTAGTGATGAGTCGTGCGTGTGTGTAAAACACATTCCGCTCGCCACTCACTGGTGTGAAAGCCCAGCTAGATACTCAATGTGCAATCCAGTACACTCCTGGACAGCCCACCGTCAGCTGTCACAAAGACAGGCAATGTTAATGTGACGTGTACACTACTAGAAGTGGGTCTTTGTCCAGTGCTACGTGAGTTGGGGATGTTCATGTGGATTCAAATGGACTTGCGTCATTTACTTGGTTTGTAGCTGCCTGACTTCAAGGTACACTTGTGCCAACACTACACTTTGAGCGTCCCCTGCTTGCAAAAAGGTCAACAGCCAACACCAACATGAGAGCCGCCCCCTTACTCCCCGTATTTATTTCCTCATCAGTCAAGAGACCATGGTCAAGTCTAGCCATAGGTAGCAAATTTTCCTGACTCTGACGGCCCGATGGCAGAGTGTGCATCAGGGGGAGGGGCAGGGGGAGGGTCCAACGTGCAATCATGCAATCTGCTTATGTGTACAGAACGAAGGAGTTTGTGATGACGTCGCCAACTCCAACAGAAACCAAAGAGGATGGAGTCAAACATTGCTATGACTCCGGCTCAGTGTGAAAAGGTGGCGGTTGGCTAGCCTCTAGAAAACCAGATAAAAGCTGAAGCGCAAATTCGGTAAATAACAATTGTGACGTCACATTGCTTGTGTGATTTCTTCACTGCCGGTGGCTACAGTGCCTCAGTCTATATAGATTGTATTCTAGATTGACACAGTCCATGAAATCCGGACTGTAGTAGAACCCGTGACCCACCGGCGTTGCCCCGGAGGCTGGTTTTGGCAGTGCGCTTTGCGGGTGTTCTTTTTTCAGACTCCACCTGCGTGAACTGTAGGCGCACAAAAATGGCCGACTTTGCTGACCCCTTAGATGCACTTATTCAATGTGAGGCAAGCGGAATAATTACAGCAAAATTCAGAAGATGTGTTGTATGTCTCATGTCATGATCAGTGGATGGACTTCTGACAGGCAAACCATGTGGCCGCTCCTGTCGCAACGAATCCGGAGGCATGTATGGTTTCTAGGTGGTTCTAGCAGTCGTCCTAGTCAGCAAGCTTGTTGTGAGAGGGCAAACCAGAGGACAACATGGACGCGCTAGATTGGCTCAGCACTGGGTCAACCTTCCAGGCAAGGTGAACCCACAAGCAACACATTGTTTCTTGTTTTTTTTGAAATGATCTCTGGACTAGACCGACCGTTAAATCTGGAGCAGGTTCATTCAGACCCGCCACTGAATAGTGACCACCTTCAAGTCACCAATGGTCAGGTGGCCACGACGTGTTTCTCTGTGCACTTCAGCCGAACCTGTTGTTCCTTTTTTGTTGCTTTGCTTCGCTAGGAAAAAGCTGATGTGGTCACTACAAAGGCCCCACACTGCACACTGGAGTCATTGAGCCATGTGTTGTGTCCTGTCAGGCGAATAGTGTTGAAACTGATGCGCTTGATTGGGCAGTTGAGGCCGTACAGGGATTGGAATCGAAATTTCTGATGTTTGTGATGACCACTGTTTGTGATGACCACTGTTTGTCTTCGCCTGGATTCCGGGCTTGAACAGGAACCTCTTTCAACCCACACGAGTTGCGAGGCCACACTGCTGACACTGCTTTGCTGCACTGTTTTGTTGATTGACCGCCTGCGTGCCAGGCTCACCTTACAGGACAACAGCACAGTTCAATTCCAAGTCCAAACTCCTCCGATAACTTGGAGAAGCTGGCCGGAGACTGGACAAACCAATGCTTGAAAGATGTTTGCCATGCCCGGTTGGCCCCTCGCCACAAAAATACTTGTGCACACAGTACGCCACATACTTCAATAACTTCAATACCAAACGGCGCAGAAATTGTACGATGACAGTCGTAACAAGTCTAGTTTAGCCCTTGATGAGGAGTCGGAGCTGAAGTCTGATGTGGAGTCTGAAGAATCCTTGCTGCCCAATCCTTTGATCCTCCGTCCGTCTCTTAAGTTCAACCGCATCCCTCTTAGCCCTGTACCCACTCGCCGGATCCTGAGAAAAACCTCTTTGGAAAGGTTGCCAGGAGATGGTGACTGGGTCAATACGGTCACTTCTGTGTTAGGGTCAGACTGCTTGAGTGCTATTCGCCAGCACTTCCACACATTGACGTATGGAAGTGATTGCTCTGGAATTGATGCCCCTTGTTGGGCTTTGCGACAACTGTTGGGTGATCAGGCTCGCCATGTGTTGTCACTTTCATTGTTTGTGAATCTACTCTAGACAGTCAGTCAGTCTAGTCTAGTCTAGTCTAGTCTAGTCAGTCTAGTCGTCAAATCAGACTTGACTAGACTGACTGACTGTCTGAGTTTGCAGGTTCGCTACATCTTTGCATCAGAAGCCCCAGGGCCTGAAGGACGGCCCCAAAAGGAACTGCTTGAGTTGAACCTGAAGCCGGAAACCATTTTCAACGACCTTCTGGTCCGACTCTGAGATGTCCAAAAGTCCTGGCCAATCACAGTTACATTGCCCATCATTGCCCAGAGTTGTTCATGTCTTCTGTATGGTTGCTTGGCTGATTCAGGCCCGCAAAAACTACGGGTTGGACTGGCTGACAAACAGTCAGAAGAAGGTGGAATCAGTGGAGTTTTATACCGGTGGATTCGAATGCCAGGACAGGACTTCACTTCACTTCTATTCTATAATTCTATTAGTTTTTTTTTTGGACTTGGACCTGGGACCTTTGTTAATGACTCAGGTCAAAGGTCGAATCTAATTTGCAACAGCCGTGTAGTGACATCTTCTCTTTCTGCGCATTCACAAGGATTTATCCTGCATGAATCAGCACAGAAAGCCTTTGGATTTGCAGATCTCGGCTGAGTGTCTTCGCTGACGTTTGACTGTGACTGTGATATTTGGCACTGTGTGATTGTATGGGATATCCTGCAGCGCAAGGTCTGGCAAAAGCTCATTGACCTTGAAGAGAAGCCTTGACTATATCAAAACACATCGGCCGGTCATGGCCACAGCTGTCAATGGGGAGGGGGGGGGGTCTGGTCATTGGCTTAGTCCATTGCTATCGAGGCGTTTGTGATCATTGAGAACGTCGCCAAGAAAAAGACAGAGCGAATCCTGGTTCAGGAGTTGATGAAAATGACGTATGAGGCCCAAGGCCTGTTCATCAACAGTGGATCAATGGGTGTATGCCAAAGCCGTACGCGACTCTATGTCGCGGCTGTGGACCTCTCCCAGCGTGAGTTCATTGTGGACCCTGGCAAGTGGAGTGTTTGGCTTAAGGACAGTGTTTGTTTGTGATTGTGTGTGTGTGCTTTTTTTCTCCGAGGGGGTGGGAGCTGAAGGTGTGGTATTTTACATTGAAGTTTTGAAGGACATTGCAAAGCAGATGTGCACTCCAACCTTTTGCAGACACTTAGCTGCCACATGCTGCCACAGGGTCAATGGATTGCAGACGGCTTGCAACCAATGACTTGTGTAGCTGTCCGTGTGTTTCCACAGGCTCACTGGTCATGGTTCGCCAAATTGTGTGTGAACGCTTGCTGATGAGGCTTGATGCTGCCTGACAAGGACAGCCGTTTGGATGCCTTTTTGGGCAGCTTGGAGGCGAAAAGGAAGCTCTCCGACAATGAGATTGTTGCCAGCATGCGGGATGGCTCAAGTTGGCCAAAATGTCACCGGAAACATTTGGAGGCGAAAGCTGCCATCTCTGAACGCTTGGGAAAACCAGTCACTTTTCAGAAACTACCTGCATTCCACAGGTACAACAGGAGGTCATATGTTTTGTGATGTTTTGTGTACAGTCTAGCCTAGCTGTCTGGGGGGGAGTGTCTCGTTGGCCATGGGCCATGATTCACGGTGAGGTTCCAAGCCCCGCTGAGCTCTTTGACCAGTTCTCCAACAGATGGAGCCGGTGTCTGCCTCCAAGAGAACAGGACCTACTCTACACCCACATGTGGGTGTGACTCGGTGAAACAGCGTGCTGTGCACATGTTGTTGACGGTAAGAAGTACTAGACTAGAAGTTTATAGAATTAGAAGTAGAAGTAATACCCCGCCGCCCCACCCCGTTTTTTTGAAGATGAGGCTTCGCACTGCAGTGCTTGCTCCTGATGAACCGACGCCACCTTTGCTGTGGGACCTGACGAATAACATCACGTTCCAATGTTGGAAGTCTACCAATCACCACTCGGTGCTTCCTTGCCTTTTGAGGGGCCACCGGATTTGGCACATTGCCAAGAACCGTCCAGTCATGGGAGTGGAACTGTTGCACGGGCAAGGCTTTCCAGTGGGCAAGGTTGTAAGCAGTGGAGTTTCTGAGCGTGGAAGGGATTTGAGTGTGAAAGTGCCCTGGCAGAGTGTGCAGTGTGAAGTGTGTCAACAGGAAGCTGTGTTTACTGCGTAACTAGGTTGGAACAACATAGGATGGGGACCCCCCAAAGCCTAGCAAAAAAAAATAAACGCGAAAAACAGGATATTGATCCTAATCAATAAACCGAAAAAATATCAATATTTTTGATTTGCCTAAAATATTGAAAATCATATTGATTTTGATATTGATTCCGGTATTGATTTCTGGGCAGCTTCGAAAAAGCAAATTTGATCAAATTTGATCAGTTTTGATCAAAATTGATCAATTTTGATCAAATTTGATCAAATTTGGCTGGTTTTTGATCAAATTTGATCAAATTTGGCTGGTTTTTGATCAAATTTGATCAAATTTGATCAAGCTGACCATGTTGCTGTTTATTGAATTTCCTATTGATTTTTGCTTGGCTTTGAGGAAGAATTTCTATTGAAAAAGCACGCGCCCAAATCAATAGAAATTGTTGATTTTTTTCAAGAATATTGATTAGGATCAATATCTGATGCCCAGGGTATAACAATATCACCGGCATATACCCAAGAACATGCAGACCGAGAATAGGCACCCAGCGCCGCCAGGCCGCCCGACCATGACACCGGACCATCGGATCAGCGGACCATCGGCTCATCGGACCATCGGATCAGCAGACCATCGGACCATCGGATCAGCGGACCATCGGATCATCGGACCATCGGATCAGCGGA
>CAXAMN010023640.1:836470-885216 GCA_963970005.1 Durusdinium trenchii
CCCACTTCTTTTCATTTGTCTCCCAGGCTGGGTGCTTGTGGTCGGGTTCCCGGCCCGCTTGTCTCCCACTTGCTTTCATTTGTCTCCCGGTTCTTTTCATTTATCTCCCAGAATGCTTCATTTGTCTCCCAGGTCCGTCATGCCATGTAGCATTTCTATTCATTTGTCTTTGTCACTGCTAATTTCCGCCCTTTTCCGCTGGCCATGCAGCATTTCTATTCATTTGTCCCCCAGGCTTGTCACTGGTGGTGTCCGCCCTTTTCCGCTGTTTCTATTCATTTGTCTCCCAGGTCTGTCACTGTAGGTGTCCGCCCTTTTCCGTTGGCCATGTAGCATTTCTATTCATTTGTCTCCCAGGTCTGTCACTGCCAGTGTTTTGTCTCCCAGGTCTGTCACTGCTGGTGTCCGCCCTTTTCGTCGGCCATGCAGCATTTCTATTCATTAGTCTCCCAGGTCTGTCACTGTTGGTATCCGCCCTTTTCCGCTGGGCATGCAGCATTTCTATTAATTTGTTTTCCGGGTCTGTCACTGGCGCTGCCGCCCTTTTCCGCTGGCCATGTAGCATTTCTATTCATTTGTCTCCCATGTGACTTCTTTCTTTTTGTCTTTCAGGTTTGGTGCCTGCACTGCTGTTTTCTGCCCTGTCCGCTGGAACAGGTTCGCCTGTGAAAGGTTCTTGCTCCTTTGCAAGGGGTGCGTGACTGTCTCCGGGATTGCATTCCTGCCACACTGTGTAACTCTCTCAGCTTTGTTTTCCTTCTCGGGCAACCGTTGGATGAATGACCGGATTGGATTTCGGCGGCGTGGCAGCGATCTCTCTATTCAGTTGGGGCGGAGGGCATATGTCAGGCGCCAAAAATCAATTTCATGTCACATCCTTCGCTCCTCATGCTTTTGTTTCTTGTCCTCACGTGGTCAGCTCCCCGCTGACTGAGCAGCATGACCAGCATCATGTTCGCGCTTGAAGAATAATTCCCCAAAAGGTTTACTGTTAGGGCTTGTCACTTCTTTCTTAAGATGTGTCCCCCCGCTCTGTACTGCTGTGTCCGTCTCTGCCTTGCAATCCTTTACATTTATCTCCCAGCTCTGGACGTCGCAAGCTCTAGTTTCGATTTTGAAAAACACAAACTGTTTGGGGTCTACGGTGGTGTAATTTGAAATAGAAACCCACTAGCTGTCGCTATCTGGTGAACAAACGATCAAAGGTGGGGAGGGGTGCGGGGTGCGTCCGTTACGCGTTTGATTTTGCAGCGTGGCAATCTCAGGACATAGATCTCAACCGCGTGGCCGGCAACACGATCAGCGTTCCGGTTGTTGGAGCTATCGGCAGTGTGATGTTGGCAAGCACCAGATGGCGAAAACACAAAGTGTTGCCTATGCCAAAGTCAATGAAACAATTGACTGACTTGCCTCCCCCTCAGTGGATTGGAGACCAGAGAGTTTCCAAGCATGGTTCTTCGTGGGACACAGTGGCCCCACAGACCCGAAAACGTAGCGGATCTGCAAAAGATGCTCGGGGTGCTTCTAAGAAAGCGAAACCAGTGCAGCAGAAATTGGACAAATACGTCAGCGCTGCAAAGCAGTGACAAGCTCCAAACCGCGCGAAAAGTGTTCCTTTCCGGTTTCTGGGTGGATTTTGTGTTTTGTTTTCGGGATGGACAGTCAAATCACGTGGGGCGAGATGACCATTCGAGGGACGTTGCCCAGGACGTAGGGTAGGGTGTTGAAGACTTCTCCACCAGTGTCCGCATGTATGCCCAGGCGAGAGCATGTGGCTGGTTGTCCTTTTTTGAAGACTTACAAACAGGTCAAAAAAACAAAAAAACTAGTTTTAAACCAGTTTTTTGCATTTTCCACCAACGGGAAAATATGTAAAAACTATGAAAAACACACTTTTCTCAAAACTGTCAAAAAGTGAATAAAAACAATATTTTTTTGTGATTCGACCGTTTTTTGCAATTTCTCAAAGTGAAGAAAATGGCAATTTCTACCATTTTTTCACTTTTTACAGATTTCAACATAATTTCAGACACCGGCCTGAACGTACTTCTTAACTTTGGACTATAACGGGTTTCGGATCTTAGCTGGACTGCCCGTGACTAACAAGAGAGGCTTCGCCGTTTTGAGGCTAAAATGTGCAAGAACCCCCTTGCCAGATGGCGAGGAACGGGGTGAATGCCCGTCCAAAAATCAGGCAATAGAAATATTAGGAGACGTTTGCATTTTGCCAAACGGCCTCAAAAATTGCAAGTGCCGTAGACCCGCATGGGCCAGGTCAGAACCCCAAATTGAAGTGCAGTATCCACATGCCATACCTCACAATGCGTCGTGACCCACACGCTACTGGAAGACCGACAGCTCAAAGCACGGGTTGAACACATCCGTAGCAGGGGAAAGCAAGCCGCAATCCTTGTAAATGTGCGAGTAATGATCAGAGGAAGCGACCTGAAAGCTGAGTAGCATTTTAAGGAAGTACAGGCCTTTTTGGCTTTCCTGACCCTGTGGAGCTTTAGCTTTGCAAAGCTACTTCAGCTTCAGCAAAGGCAATTGGAATGAACACTTAAGAGGCTTAAGGTCTCGAACTTATCCCTATCCCTTTAGTGACACAAGCATCCTTTTCTGGATGCCGATTCGATCAACAGCTTGATGCCAGAGTTGACGCGGTGTGCAAGTGAGGTGTGTGATTGTTGCTGCTCTTTGCATGGTGTCCTAGCGCAGAAAAGAATGGCGGCGCGCTAATTGTGCATTTTGGATTCAGCAAACCAAAACGTTCAACAAAGATCAAATAATTCAACAGTGAAACAGTTGACAGGATACATTTTTGTGAACTTCAAGGACACATGTAAAGCCCGTCATGCAAAGATGTGCTGACTACTGTATTTTTCAAGCTGAAGGTTGATCAGATTTTCCTAATGAAGCTTTGCATCAAGCATAGCTGTGTTCTCCCAACGCTCTTACAGGTTTTCGCTTGTCCAACTGCCATTGATGAGAAAAGTCCAGATTCCAGCAGTTCTGACCATGGTAGAAAGCCTCACGGCACAAATAAACCGACACAACCGATTTTGCATTGTAAACTAAGCTCTTTAGAGTGCTCATGAAGCCCAACAGAAAGTGCAGATGCTCGGCTTTGCAAGACTTTGTCTGTGAACTACCCACAAAACAACACGGGTAATAGCCGTGCCGTTCTCCTGTGTTGTTCCTTCTCCTTCTTGCGTTCTCGGCCATTTCATGTCTTCAGTTACAGAGCTTGAGTTTTCAGGATCCCCTTTCACTGTTCTTTTTCAGACGTTATAGACTTGGTGTCGAAGAAAACTCTAGTGCCTAAATCCCTTTCATTGCTTACCAATTAGGTGCAACCTTTTCACAACAGATGCACAAGATACTTTCTGACTATGAGTGGCATGCAACTTTCGGGAATAAAACACAATGTCACATAATATTACTTCTGCAGATAGCTCGGAGGTCAACATATCCTTTTCCACTCCTTCCCCGACTCATCCATTGCTTTTGAACTGCAAAGACATTCTGAACGTGCGCAATCCGAAGATAACCATGGACCTTGTTACTGAAGGTAGGGAGAGCGCGTGCACACACACACACACACGCAAACGAAAGTTCTGACTCACTGAGGAAGAGCTACCTCCTGCACGACGTTTGCTCTGGCTATCACCTTTTTGGGTGCTCTTCTGGGAACTGCCTTTGTTTCAGTGACCACTGAGGACTGCAAAAGCTCATTGTCCTCAATTGCCAAACCCATTTTCCAAACTTGGCGGCTGACACCACCAGGCGCAAGGGAGATCTCTCCTCACTCGACTACCTGCTGTTCCTGAAGAGACATCACAAGATCTGAAGAAGAAGGACAGGGACTTGGGTCTATTTCCCAGTAATATATGCGAGACCGTGCCAATTTTATTCTCCCTCACTCCCTCACTCCCTCTCACCCTCACTGACTCACTCCCTCCCTCGCCCGCTCGCTCTCTTTATGGTCCTGGTGCCTAGGCAGGAAAGACAGAAAGATAATCTCCCCTTACTGCTATGCACCATAAACAATTCTGCACTAGTGCTGCCACAACAACCCGGTTGACTCGTTCCTGACAAGTTTTTGCAGGAGTTGAGGCGAGAAGCTGAAAAGGTTGAAAAGGATGCAGAAGGCAAGGGCCAGGAAAGTGACTTTTCTGGACAATGGCCATACAGTATAAAGCCAGGCCTTATGGGCCATATGGGGTTGGCTACTAGTTTGGGCCCACGCTTGCGGTAGTACTGGCTGGTTGAGGCGACCCATACGCCTTTTTTGTGCCTGGTGTGGTGGTCTTCCTCTACTTGGGCTTCGGCACGATCTACTCCACAGAGTGTCTCGGGCTGGGGGCCGTACTGGACTTGCATGAGAGACATGTGCAAAACTCCTGATGGATTCCTTGTCTCAATTGGGCTCGGTAGATGAACAGTGACCTCAACCCTTGATGCCGGAATCCAGAGAATCCTCAGTGGCAGCCTTGTTTCGCCGAAAGGTATTTCATGCCGATGGGTGACATCGGTGGCAAAGTGGCTGTTGCCTTTGGAGTGATTTTTGTTTTGCTGGTTGTTGGCGTTGCCCTGAAAGAAGTGATGGAATAGCTGCACGGATTAGGGAGGGATCTATTTGGAGTATATAGTTATATAGCCTCTAGGAGAGATTCATCAATTGAAACGCAGGAATGACTTCAGATGATTCTTTGCCGCCCCAGCCAAGCTGGGAAGAGCAATTAGTGCGCCCAGATAGAACTTTCACAATGTGCTAAACTGGATCAGGTTGCTTGCAACTCTGCCCTCCTGGTTGTATGTTGACCGCTTAAATCTTGCTGGTTAGCACTTAAATGATTTAAATCACACCAGGACAATTGGTTGGAGTTAGATTCGTGTGCTGCCTATCAAGACGTGGTGGCTTTAAAATGCAGTGCTGGCCATCATCATGTGTGACGAGCAACTGCCAAACACAGAGTTTGTACAAGATCACTGGTTTACTGGTTTGATTTCAAGCATAGTTTTGGCCGAAGCCTTTGCATTGCTGTGTGGCATGTTAGTGGCCTTCCCACAAGGGATAGTCTTAATGGATACAATAGTCCCGTGCTTAGCAGAAACCCTTGGCTCAGATCGGTAGTCAGGGGAGCCAGACACATGGGAAGGCTGGTCTGCTAATCGACACATGTGATTTTTTCCTTTGCTCCCCGGGGCATCCTGGGGCACATTTGATGCAAATGAACCGATTTGCATTCATTTGAGGAGAGGTAGGCAAGAATTTGTGTGTGAAATACATGTTATGCAACTGAACCCATTCTTTTTTGTCGAGTTAATGTACACGTGAAACTAGAGCAAAGAAGGGGCTTGTCACTGCGGATGAACGACTTCTCAGCTCAACCTCGTGGCAGGAAGCGGTCGCTGGGGCTCCTGGGTTTGGTGCTGCATCATGCATGAACTGAGCATGACCGAGCCAGAGGCATTTCCAATTGCAGGCAAAATGGATTTTTGATCTACCACAGTGATCCACACTGTTGGACATTAGTATACAACCATATATAATTAGGTTAAGATGATTCACCATATTCGCAGAACAGATGATCTCTTTCAACCGGTCTCGTGTCGACTTATGCAGATCGATATACCATGGTAAATTCGTTAAATCAAGCAATCCTGGAAGGAGGTGTTTGTTCCCCATTCAACAAAGATATTGTTTTCAACATCTGTTGAGCGGCACCTGCTCTTTTTGAGGCGAGCTGTCGCTGCAAACTTTCCCCACAAAGAGCATCCTTCGCACCTGAGGTCTTCGAGCGAGTCAGAGAGCGACTCTGATAGTGCTATGCTCAGAAAACATTAAAGCCACCAGCAAGAGAAACTTGCCAAGAACCCCCAAGATGAACTGGACTTGTCTACTTGAAGTTGGATTTGCTCTCAGGTTTACTCTTTCACCCTTTCTGTGATTCTGTGATTTAAATCTGAAGTTTCTTTTCTACCTGCAGCACTTGCCTGGCCAATGGAGTGAGCCTGTGTCAGGTGACGAAGAGTCTTCTTCCTCCAGCAAAAGTCGAAGGTGGGAAGGAGTCGTTTTGTGTTGACACCGTCAGTAGTTTGGTGCATCTGAACGTAAGGAAGTCGGGGACCAAGAAGGTCACCAAGGCTGGGAAGTCGGTATTTCTGCCCTGACTCTCCCCGCTTTGTCCCTTGACGTAGAGGCGACTGCCAAAGACAAGAAGAAGGGCAAAAAGGCCGTCGAGGCTTTCCGTGAAGCATGCAAAAGGCTGTTGAGCTTTTGCATGATTTCCAAGAATGCGTAAGTACAAGTTTGGACCATGGGTGACATGCGAACAAACCAAAGTATAATAGAAGCATGGCGTGTGAGAAGCTTCAGAGAGATAGAGAGAGAGAGAGATAGACAGAAGGTGGAGCATGGAAAGTTTGCTATTGTGCGTGACATGACAGTTCAAGCGGAGTAAAACCGAGTCTGACATTTGTCGACATCCCACTCATCATAGTATTGTATGATTCAAAGCTTGCGAGATGACCAGCAAGCTAGTTGCATCATGTACCACAATTGAGGCCAAAAAAAAGAACAGTAAAGCAAAGAGAAAAAAGGTCTCGTGCTGAGGTTGGCTTGACATTGAAAGGCCGGAATAATGCTCCAACGGTAGTAGTGCTTGTTTGCCTTTTATGAAGATTTGAATTCCAAGGCTAAAGAATCAAGTAGTGATGACGACGATGATGAAGAGGAGGACGAAGAAGAGGATGATGAGGAAGAGGACGATTTCAACTTGCATTTCCGTTTTGGTAGGGAGAGGCTGACGTTGTTCTTGTGGCGAATCTTTCATAATCTGTTTGGTTGTCGTTTGGACGTCAACTCTTTTTTCCGCTGGAACAGGAGGAAGAGCGGTCGGTGCCACAGAATCTCCTACACAAGTCAGCTAGTTATTGTCGATACGGGATCTGAGGACAAAAGGCAAAAAGAACAAGGAACGGGGCAAGAGTATCGGCCCTGTATGTCATTCCTGTCAGAGTGTTAGCCACACTGCTGAAGCCCAGGCCGAGATCGGAAGCGACGTGAGAGAAGTCGAAGTAGGGCTCTGAGTGCCTTTGTTGATCTTTTTTGGTTGCTGTGGAGGGAAATGGCCACCTGTCCTTTCGGAAAAATGCTGAAACAATCTGAAACAAGCTCAGGATCCTGGAAGCAAGAGAACAAAGAAACCGATGACAAAGCATGCTTCAACAAGGGATAGCTGCATACCCGTCAAACTGCGGCGTTTTGTGCAGACAAGGTGACACAAACCACTCCTGCCAAGGTAGATCTCGACGGCGTCGAGGTGACGGGCCTCCGATGCCAGGCTGTGAAGAAAACTCTTGACAACTGACAACTGGAAGAAATGATAAAGTGCAGTGTCTCATCTAGGCCAATCTAGGCTTGCTTTTGAAGGTTCCTTTCCTGGAATGCCATATGGTATGCCCGGATATCCAGCAGCTGTCTCAATGACCAATTTAGCCACCAGAAGTGGATTACCTGAGCAGGGTTTTGCTTCCAGAAAGCGGCTTTCTTTGTGCTAAGGTCGCTTATGGAGCGGGCCCCTGGGGTCCATATCCATCGCATGGAGCTGAGGTTGTCCTTTTGGATCCAAACGACCTTAGAGGTGCATCACGATCAACAGGGAGTCATTGGGTTTGAGGCCCTATCAACTTGCCCGTGGCCCTCCTGGTGACTACAGCAGGGCTCCAAGGTTTTATGGAATCAATGTGACCCGCTGTGGTCGATTGTGGTCAACAAAGTGCATCATCCGATTCCATGCTGCAGGCCAAACTAGTCGTGCCATGAACAATGATCGGGGCGATCGACGGGACACGCGCAGAGGAGGAGGACGAGATTGGCGAGGTGCGAAGTCTTCCAATTGTTGAACTCTGTATTGGTTTTGTTCAGAGCACGAACTGTCAAGCGTAATCACCTAAAGGACGAAATGGAGGCGTTACACCCAACACTTTACAGAAAACACAACATGGAGCGGCGAAGAGGTATGGACTTTGGAGCTTTCAATGGTCGCGATGCCGAACGACCCAAATGGGCCTTGCACCCACAGTGACTCTGGCAGGCTCCACAGTGATGACTCTGTGTGCTTAGGCGCCTGGACATGGCAGAAATCCTGACCTTGAGGTACACCTGACCTGAGTTTCTTAACATTCGCTACTGTCATGCATATTGTAGGCCTGTCGGCTTTTCATCCTTACAAGCCGCAGCTGTTGGCTTTAGCATGCAAGCTCCAGCCAAGCTCCCATTTCCTTTGTCCTGTTGCTATTGACCAGGCCAATCTGCATTGTACCAATGATATTCGATGTTCTATTTGACCCGGTGGTGATGCAAGGCCATTGTGTGCAGCTCGCAGACTTCGATTAGTCCTAACCTGAGCAGTTTAGCAGCCGCAAATTTTGTGCTTCTTGTCTTTGTCATTTGGGACAATTTCTCAAAGACAAACTCTTGTTCTTTTTGGCTCGAAGTGCTGAACTCTTGTGCGGCTCCATGACAAGGGCCTATGGGGGCTGTTCTCGAAGATGATGCAGTCGACGGACAGAGTTTTGCGGTTGGACATTTTGGTAGTCGCCCAATTCAGCGTCTAGCTGACGTGCTGCGAGAAAAGGATGAGGCTGCTTTAAGGCAACGCCTGCACAAAGAATTTGGAATAGAAGAATCTCGGCCTCAGTCAGCACGAGTCTGACAGTACAGTGTGTTTATGATTGTTAATTTTCTTTTGCGTCCATCAACAGACTCTTTTGCTTTTTTGAAGTATAATTCAACACACTTGGTACAACAGCTCTCAGCTGTTAGACAGCAAACATAGTTGGAGGACGACGGACCGAGCCAAGGATGAAAGTTTTGCAGCTGTGCTTTTCGAGTCCTCCAGCATTTGCCGACGTGGAGCGATGCTGTATCCTCATGTTGGGGAGTTGACGGTGTCCTTCAATGGCGGCAAGGATGCGTGTGTCGCTGGAGACTTAGTTGCTGGAGCGAAGACATTCATGCAACGGATCCAGCAGAGGATCCGACGTTTTAGGATTAGTACCTGATCATTGTCCACACTGCTAAACTCATCCATGATATATCCATGGCATGGCAAAGGGATTCCTGTTTCGGCGTTTCTGGTTTTCGATCAGCATCCTCTCACTATATAAGTATAACTACAGGATATCCCGTGCATAGTGGCAGACTAGCTTAGCTGGAATCATCATTGGAGGTGCTGTATCTCTGGCTTGCAGTGCTGCTGGCCATGGATGAAGAGCTGCCAGAAACACCGCAAGTGATCTTTTTTGACTCTGGCGATGAGTTTAGCAAAGTGAAGAGATTTGTGACTTGTCAATTTAGGGACATGCTGAAGCCACTGAATCAGTGCTAGGAAGAAGTCCAACGGTAGTCGAGGGCTTTAAACTGATTGGATTGGCTCAATCCCTATGAATGGGAAAACCAGAAATGACTTGTGCAGATTTGACGTGTTCATGGTCCTGCCTGAGTCTGATTCCGAGCATATAAAATATACAGCATATGAAGAATATATAATATGTCTGTATATATAGTACAAAGGCCAACAGGTGCCCAACGTGGCGACCTGCCCGCTTTCGCCTTGAGCTTAGGTGACATGGGTTGTGAGAAGCCTGGACTTGGAAATGATCACTTTGCAGCATCAGTCCTTCCGTTTGGGCATGGAATCCCTAGTAGCAAACAATGTGAAGGCGGTGGTGATGGGTCAACGCAGCGTCGATCCATGGATGGCTGGGGTCGATGCATTCACACCCTCCACAGATGGATGGCCAGCATTTATGCGGATAAACCCCATCATGAAGTGGTCCTATCATCACGTCTGGGCCTTTCTGAGGCAGTTTGGATTTCCCTACTGCGAACTCTATGACCAAGGCTATACCTCCTTGGGTGGTGTGGGCGATACCCTGCCAAACCCAGCTCTTCGCAGGCCGGACGGTAGCTTCGCCCCCGCCTTTGAGCTGGAGGATGGAAGTTTGGAGCGTGATGGCCGGACCAAGGCCAAAGTAAAGAAGGAGGCGCCAGAGGTCCTGAGGTGTCCCGAAACCGCCGCGGTGTCTTGAGACCTCAGTGACTCCTAGTGACGATCGTCTTCAGAAGACGTGTTTTTTCTTCAATCTGTCCAGAGTTTCACACCAATAATAGGCCTTGGCCGTGATTGCATGGCCATCGTTTGAGAAGTTCCTGGTTTGCTTCGTACAGGTAGTTGGAAAGGCTGTGCCTATGGCCACCATATTTCGGCTACGTATGCGTAAACCTCAATAACACAAGACAAGAGAGACCATATGCTTTGCGGTTGCCTTTGTGCTGCCTTAGCCAGTACACTGCCGCTTGAAAAGAGCTGACTTGCATGGCTCCAGGTGTACTTGCACCATGCTTGCCATGATTAGACAAATCTGTTAGGGTTACCAATGTCCTTTTTTCCATCCCATGCCCGCATTTCATGTAGATGACCAATTTGCTTTCAGGTCTTGCACATTGGAGTCCAGGAGCACAAGGGGAATCTCCACCTGCCACGCCCAGTTGTTTTGGCCCCGGGGAGGTTGACTAACCATTCTTTCTCCAAGCTTGACCAAAAGGATATCCAATCGATGAATTGTTTCGGACAAACTTTAAGCTTGACGCATCAGCCCGTCATTCGAATCGTTTCTTATTTTCTGCTGCTCAATATGCCACAATTGCATTTCAGGACTCTTCAGCTTCTGTGAGAACAAAGTAAGAGCTTGCTGGTCAGACGAAAAAGTGCCAACCAGCAGCAGAAAGTAGAAGTCGCGCTCCAGCAAGACAGAACGGACCTACATTGCTTGTTGCTTAAACCTCTTTCATCGATCAAATCAAGGCAGAGGGTTCTGTTGCAAGTAACACCTCTACACTTGCAAACATTGGTCATCCCGGATGTATGATCCCAGGCATGGTCTTGTTCTGCCCCGCCAGGCTGAAAAATTGACGGGCGTCCCGCTGGCCAGAAACTACAGCGAGCACGATGACAGGCTGCATGATGGGCTGTCATAGGGGTGCATATCACTGGCAAGGTAGAAGGATTTGACGAGTTGGTTCCATCATGTAGAGGACTACACATGTATTCTGTGTGAGTGTCAGAGATGTGGAAACGGAAGTGGTTCACTTTGTTTTTGTCTGAATGTAGAATAGAATAGTAAGGTGACAAGACTTGATGCAAGGAGCATGGAAACACTGAGACTTGCCAATTGCCAAGTCTTGCTTCCGCAGAATGTTGCGCGTCCAGTTCTTTAGGAGAGTTTTGAGGAAGGTTTGAGGGAGAAGTGTTTCTGGAAGGGATTGCAGTGGGGAGAGGACGCAAAGGTGTTGAAGGCCTCTGATCCTTTGTGTTGAAAGGCTCCACAGGTCTCAGTTTTCAGATTTCATAAATCTGAAACTATAGAGCGTTTTTCTTTCTCTTTTATATAGACCCTTTCACAATTTCGACCATTCGTTCTTTTCTTCTTTCTTTGAATTTCTGACGGTTTCTGAAGCCTGCCCTTTGTGTGCGTTTCTGACACAAGATTGGTCGGTCACTCGGTGTGCATCGGAGGCGTGGCGAGGCTGCACCTGCAATGAGGCAGTTGGAAGGTTTGTGATAACTCAAGTGGAAGACATGAAAGATCATGATATCCTATGGTGAGATTTCATGAGATATGATGAGGCCATTTTTTGCCTCACCAATCTTTCTCCAACTCAAACCTGCAAGGAGAACTTTCTTAAAGGAAGAGTAGATAGAGAGACTTGTGGCCTCATTGTCCTTGCAAGGCGAGGCAGCTCTCCTGGTGGCAAGTGGAAGAACGATATGCCGCTCGGAAAACCACGAGCGGCTGAACGATCCAACATGACCAGAGGAAGAGAGCAAGCCCTTTACATAAGGAGATCATCTGCAACGACCGGCAATCATATGAAGAATGAAATGAAATCATCATGTGCATGCCACCAGCTTGTTTTGCACACACGTGGTGGTTGCAGAATGTTTGAACCCAAAAACTGCTTAGGGTACAACTTTCATAGGATCGTTTAAATTCAATATTATATTCATGCTACTGTTACAACTGCTCATGTCCAGTTTGCCTAGGTTCGACCAGCTGGTGAAAGGCGGAAAACCTGAAGGTGACGATGATGATGCTTAGTCGAACTGAGCTGTTTCACTTCCACAAAGCGAAGGCAAATCTTTGACATTTCAGATATTGTTTTTATATCTCAACAACACGCCGTGCAGTGTTTTGCAAAGTTTGCTTGTGTTTTGCTTGTGGAACCTCTAATTTTTCTTACAAATGAAGATCCTCGCCCAAAGACATGGGAGTTAAACATGGAGAGACGGAGGCCAGAGTATGCCAAAGTATAGATGCATTGGGAGAATGTGTCTCGTCGCCCACGAACGCGCTTGTTGGACTTAGTGCTGTCCAGCAAAAGAGTTTGCCAGACGAAAGGGACGAAAGGGGATAGCAGCTGTGACAACTGTCGCTGTGGGGTTTGCGGGCTTGGTGGATCCTGGAGGCATGGGGCACCGATAAGGATCGTCGTTACGTTATTGACTGGATTTTGCTGGTGGCTCAAGTATCACCCTCATGGCTGCAAGAGAACATTTTACTGTAGCCAAAAGTAGAGCGAGGCCATCTGCGAGTCAGTAGCTGTTTGGATTTCGTTGCAGAACAGTTGGAACAGCAGAGCAAAACGTTGTTGGCTGAACAGGTGCCAACTAGACATGGCCTTTATAGTTTTGGCTGCCGTGTACCGAATAGCTGGTCCACTGGCAGCCATGATCGTCAACGACCAGCTCCGGTGAAAAGCACTGGAGGATGCCTCTCATTGTTGACGGCGTGAAGAGAGACCTTACCTCAGTTGCAGCTTGGCCCTGAACGACCTGACTTTGGTGGGGACGTGGGGTCCCGAACAGGTCCCAAAGTGTCGATCATGTTTAGCATTGTTCTAGTTGCTTCAAGGGTGGTTGGCCTATTTCATAGGCATGCCGACAGTAAGTACTTCCTCAGTTCAGACTCCTGCAAGAAGCAAAGCTGGGAAAAGAGGGAGGGTGGTGCTGTTCTAGGCTTTTCAAGATTGGCAGCGTGATTTGCTTCATAGACAGTTGCCTTCCTTTCTGGGGAGGGGCTGGCTTGAAACTGCTGAGCAAAGGAAGGGTGGCTGAAGATGAAAGTGGCCTTGGTGGCATGTTTAAACAGCATCCGTTCTACATTCGCTACTTGTATGATGAGTATATATCATGATGTGTCACTGTTCAAGATGGGGTTTAAACATGCCACAGCCGCACCACGGATTCTGTGCCTTTCGAGTGATTCTGGTCGCTTCACACCAGGTAGAATGGGGCAGGCAGAAGATGCAGGAGACTTGGTGGGACAGGCAAGCTGTGGTGGGCCCCCAGGGCTGGAATTCCACTGGGCATGTCCTTTGACTTCTTTACAGGGAAACTTTCTATATAGTAACTTCTTGTTACTAGTAGTAATGGTCTCCAACCTAACAGCGATGGCCTCCAACCTACTAGTAACCCCAAAGAATTCATATGTGAAGATGTCTATGCTTTATGCTTTACAGGAGGGAGACTACGAGAAAGCTGCTCAGCACTTTTGCATGGCCTTGGACTTGAGACCTGGGTTCTTGCAAGACTTGCCGGCAAGATTGCCGACAGTTCGCTGTTCGGAGGACCATACAGCCAGTGTTCGCTTTTCAAAAGCACAGTTCTATCTCAAGTTCTATCTCGGTGGTCCATCAGGATCAGGGTTGGCTTTCCGATATCGCTTGTGCCGAGATGTGTCAACAATGGCAGGCTCTTGTCTCCAGAGGCTTTTGTTACCTCGCCATGGGGGAGGAGGTGCGGCTCTTCTGCAAGTTTCAGAGATGATGTGATATGAGCAGCGAGCAACTTCTCTGGGACATTGGACATAGGAGCACAACCATTAGTCAGGACCGGGCTCAAAAAGACTTTGCGGAGGTGGTCCATAAGGAGCTGGAAGCTTTGACAGCTTCGCTTTGAGCTCTGCTTTGTACAAGTTTCGCTTTCCGAGTTGTCGTCACGATGCACATTGCAAGGATGCTTCGTTCAACCGCAACATCTATGCTGGCTGAGCTGCACAAAGAGATGTTGAAATCATGGGAGGTATTCATGATACACCGATCACCTGAAGCTGAGTGTTGCCGCAGACAGTATCAGACTAAAAGGCCTCTCCAGCAACACACCTGAAGATGTTGAGCTGAGGTTCTGATGTCTTTGTCTTTAAAGCGCTCTGGTGATTTGACTGGCGCCATTCGCTACTTGAATCGCTGTCTCAGTACGCTTCTTAGAGGTTTCCAGTGTGAAAGGTTTGAAGCTGCACATGTACTTGCGCTTCATCTCCTTGTCCTTAAATTTTCCGAATCTTCCTATCATTTTATTGGAAACGACTTAGGCATCTTCCCTGGCTTCAAGCCAGCTTTGCTCGCGCGCGGAGAGCTCTGCCTAAAGGCCGGACCAAGAAAGAAAGGGAGGAACAAAAAGGTCTATATATTTAATAGTGCAAAGCAGAATCCAGATATGGTGATAAACAACAGAAGAAAAGGACAGATCGAAGGTTTCATTTTCTTTTTAGTTTCGGCTTGTGTTGGGTCGTGCAGGTCCAAGACTTTGAGCGAGCGAGGGCTGACTTCCGACAAGTCCTCACGGAAGAGCGAGGCCCTTGGCTAGAGCTGTTTTGGCCTGGAAGGGGGAAATCAAGATATCAAAATATCGAACAATATGGGTAGCAGCAAAAAGCAGGTGTTTGTGAGTGGTTGGGTCCCTTACACCACCTTTCTTTCTTTGGAAAATTCGACCAAGGCCGGTGCACTTGGTAGCTCGCCGTGGCTTGGCAGATGCGTTCCTTGGACGATCTCTGAGCTTTTTGGTGAACGGCTTTTGTTTAGCCGACATTCAGGTTGCGTGGCCTGGGAAACTTCTTAGAGGCCTGAGGTTAGAGCCGGTTACCCAGAAGCATTTTTTTGCAGTGAATTTGTTCTGGTTGAGGCCCTTCGCCAATACAGCCGTGCCATCAGCGACACTTCGCAGGCACACATACATGTACACACACAATGCCATATCAAGCGGAAAGCACTTGATCTGACGTTTCCTAAAGCAAACAGACTATATAGATTGAGGAGCTTGACTTCAGTGGTTCACAAGCATGAGTCAGACTGCTGCAGGCAATAGAGCACCAGATGGAACAAACGAAAAGGGCAGGAGAAGAAGCGCAGGAAGAACCAGAGGAAGAACAGGATGCAGAGCTCCAAGAACAGCTCTTCGAGGGACCTCAGGCGTGTGTTCGTATTTTTGCACCTTCAAGTCACACGTATTGCAGCTGTGTGGCACGTCGGGGTCACAAGAGTCACAAGAGTCACAAGAGTCACAGTCCTTGTTCAAGGAGAAGTCACCGGAGAGGAGTGTTGAGGAGACTGAGGGGACTGAGGAGACTAGAGGCTTGGATGCTTTTGGACAACCCATCCGTGGAAGGTGTTGTACTGGCAGTAGGCCTGCCTAGGATGCTGACCAAGGATGCCTTGTGTAAGACTGCATAAGACAACTTCACCTGATGGGATTCTGAGATTACACAGTCACACAGCATTTCCACCACCAAAGAAATCATCGCGTGTTCAACAAGGAAACGCTGCAAGAGAAAGAGAGCAGATTCGTATACACCGCGCCCGGCATGCAACCATGTTGCTGCTGCAACCCATCACTAGGTCAAGAGTAACTAACTAACTATACTATATATATATAGATAGTGCAAATTACACGGCAAGGGGCATTTTTGTTGAGGGATTTCTGTGCCTTCAGGTGAGCCTCCGCCTGCTCTGCACGAGTCGGAGATGCAGCGATCATAGCGACCATCACAACTCGGAAGAACTTATTTTGTTGAATCTTGTTGTGTACAGTTGAGTTCGAGTGATTACAGGGATCCTTGCCATCGTCCAATGATTTTTTGCACTAGTCACTAGCTTCGTTCCCACAGTCTTGTGCCAATCCCTTGTCGCTCAGGGACAGTCCTTCAAAGCACTCCTTCAACGAGGAAACTCCTGGACGCAGGAGCATGTCTCAGATCCTAAAAGAACCCTTGAATGACGGTCTTGGAGAAACATCAAGCCGATCCCAGAGATTCCCCCAAGCTTTTGGGAGAGTGAAGCCAAACTCTGCTCGTTTGAGGGAAGAAGAGCAGCTCATGGCTGAGCCCCAACAGCTCAGGCTGGGCTGAGGAATGCAAGGCTGAAGAGTTGCAGTGAACGATGTCATCTCAAGGGTTGACAGCGCTGTCATTGAAAGATGTGGCTGTTTGGGGTGTGTCTTCACGAGCTTTTTGTGAAGTACCTTGTAACAGCATAATTGAATCATATTTGCATCCCCGAGCGACAGAGATGCCTTTTATGCCTGTTCTCTCCACATAACGTCTCATTCATGGCCAGGGCTTTTCTGGTTGAGCTTTTGATGCGTCGTGCCTTGGTGCTGCGCCTGATGGGGAATCTGGAAGCGGCCGGCCTGGGGCCCAGAGGGACAAGAAGCAAATTCAGATTCATTGACTCATTTGTTGGTTATATATGCATATGTATACCTATATATATATATACACATACAATTGCAATCACAGACTTTTTGCAATATTTGTCATTTTCAGCTTGGCTGATATTGTCGTAGTTGCAACATCCTTTCAGTATGTTTCTTTGAAGCCTAGCAACCCAATGTTCGACGCCCTGAAGCCAGGCAGCGACTTCTTGGACGTCTTAGAGCTTGAGCCTGAGGCAGGTCGGGAGAGATGAGCAGATGTCCTGTTGCCTGGGTGCTTGGAGAGGAAGCCGAATCTGTGGACGCTTTCCACGATGAGTGTGGCTCAAGCTTTCTTGGCATGACCCCTCGCCAACACTGAAAAGCTACACCCTCCTCAGAGGCACCAGGGGACTACACTAGGAACCTTCCTAAAACCTCATAAGGAGCAATGTAGCAAAACCCAAAAACATCCACAACTACCATTTGCAGCCATTTTTCTGAGTCATGTGCTCTTTTTCATTCCTCTCCGCTGCGTGCGTTCGTTTCTGCTTCACCTTCAGGAGGGCTTTGCGCTCTTCTGGTATGGTAAGATCCTGATTGAGCAGCAGAGACACCAAGAGGACCGGAGTTGCTATGGGCCATGGCAGTACGGCAAATATTCTTCAACTCCTTCAGCTCAAAGAGCTTTGCATTTGTTCTTCCTTCAGTGGGCACGCTGCTGGCGACAGGCTGCATCTTATCTTCACGCTTCCATTGAGCACCATGAGAAGACCCGAGTGGCTGCGCATGCTATTTTGGGTGCCACAGACTCAGCCCTCATCGAGGGTGCATACAACATACCAAGATGATCATGATCGCACAATGCTTCGACATGTTGCCATTGAAGAACAGGCAAACGACTTGAATTCAAAGAAGCCAAACTTGGAGGCGTTGATGATGCATCCTTTGTAACCTCCGAGGCTTTGATGATGATGCGGTCGGACCCAAACTTCCCACTTGCACTACGCCACTTGAACGAGGCACCTCACCGCACCAATGTTTTTTTGATCTTCATTTGCAACACCTTGTTCTTCAAACTAATTCCAATACTGTTACATAGTTGCACCAGCATATACAATTTGTTGTACCCTCAACAAGCATCTCAGGCTGCGAGGTTGGCTCCCTCATCTCAGTCCGTTCGACTAACCTTGCCACTTGGCGACCCCACAACAGTGTCGATAAGCTGACCTACTTTTTCCAACTACTGAGTGCGACTCACCTTGACTGAAAATAAGAGGGCTTCAAGTGAATCTGTGCTGTTTCGAGGTGGATATGTTCGGCTGCAGTGGCTTTGAGTGGCAAAGCACGCGATCCAAAGAAAGCCCTGAGCCATTGACCAAGCCGATCAAAAGTAAGCAAACGTTACGCATAGGCCTGCGGTATTTTGTAACTTGTGCGGATCGAACCTGCAGCGGTCTGTTCCGGAGGTCTGCTCGATCGCACCCTTGCCTGTCTAGAGGTGCGGAAGCAAAGATTGCTCCATCCAATGGCATTAGGCATTAGGTTATTCCCTGTGGCCAAAGGTTATTTTGCGTTGAGCTTTCCCAAATGAAACGATCCGAATGTGGACGTGATCAGGCAGAGCCCAAGGAATCAGTCGGTGGAGCTTCAGGTGGACGCTAGGATAGGGAGCGGCGGCATTGTCTAAGTGGCATTCTTGCGTAGTACCTGTGTGTTGAATTGATGTGATGGTGCAAGATAGGACAACACATAGAATGTTTGTTTACCGCCGTTTCTGGTCATTTGCTGCTTCTCATGTTGTCCAGGTTCTCGCACGGCTCGAGCATCATGTGGTCACGTAGCAGCGAGCTCACGTATGCATTTCAGATATGTAACATGTAACAGTGTAAAATAGTACAATGGCTTTCTCTCAAAGCAAGATGTAGGCGTGTGCCAGTGCCATTGAATCTGGAAGTGGAAAGGCTGGAAGTGGAGGCGCCGCTGCAGCTGCATTGTCTGCTCGCAGCCGCAGTGCTGAGGAGGCCCAGAGAACTTTTTGGGACATCTCACCTCAACACTTGGCACACGAGTTTCGATTGGTGGTGAGAGTTGGGCTCGTCATTTATGTGGCTTCGTAGCTGTAGCCGCTTGGCAAAATATTTGATCTTCTTGATGCACTTGGCTATTTATTTGGTGGATGAGTGGTGCTTGGGCAGGCCCGGTGGCTGGCTGCACGGACTCTGGTGAAGCGCTTGCCTCTGGTGAAGCATGGGTTGTCTCTTTCGTTTGGTCAATGAAACGGAAAAGGCGTTTTGCTCATTCCCATGAACACAGCAAGCTGGCACAAGGAACCAGCAGGACTTAGCCAAAGGGGACGACCTTCAGCAAGCGCTGGAATGCCGTGATTGTCTCAGCCAAGTTCAGCATGCCTGGAGGTAGCCCGAAGGTAACCTTGACTACTTATGGTCACCAATTTGCACAAAAAAAGACGGTGTTGAGATGGTGTTAAGCGCAGTTAGGGCACAACATCCTGCTGGTTTGTTGCTTATGCCTGAGGCACCTACTTGCAACTGGTTGCCAGGGAGCCGCAGCAAAGAGCTGCTCCGGTGCGAGAGTAGTGAGTAGTGGTTTTGAGCCAACATGTTGATAGTTTGTTGGAGTTGAATTCTCTTGCAATGCCTGCCTGTTGCGGGGGCTTTGAATTTACTGCAAGTTTCCCTACAAGACTAGGAACCACATGAATAGTGCGAGCACTTCCTTGAAGAAGCGTGAGTTATGCTGCGTCCATACTAGTAACTAGTAGCTTACTTGTAGGTACTAGCTACCTAGCTACCTACCTCCTAGAAGCCTACGCCCCCCCCAAAAAAACATGAGAAATCACTTCACAATTCACATGATTCGAATGCCGAACACTTGCGATATGTTTTTGTGGGGCTGCTGAGTTTCAGGTACCTTCCCTGCTCTTCCAACTGCGGGTGACGGCGTTGTGTGACCTTTGCCGGTGGGAAGACGTTGCATCCTTTGAAGGAAGCAGATGCGCAGTTTCTCTTGGTGTTGGAATTATATGAGGTAGGTAGATGTTTGGCTTCTGAAGCCAGCCCCTTATGGCATTTTTCATGAGGCTGTTGCAGATTGTCGGCAAGCTTTATTGGTTGCCAAGTGCTTAGCGGTTTGGATGTTTTTTTTTGGCCGTGGGATATAGGACCTCTTTTAGGTGCGGGCCATCAACCCATTGACCCCTAAGGATCCTGGTGACGAAGCCATCCAATTCACCATGCATGTGGCTTGGCGGGGCAATTGGGCAGGTCACGAAAGCTAGCACCAGCTGGAGTTGTTCTTGCTTTAGCAAGTGAGGGGCTGGAACCCTCGAGAGCGCCGCATCGCGTGAAAACTGCATATGTAGGGGGCCCCCCCGCGGGTTCAACTCTTCCCTGGGACGTCTCTGGGATGTGTGTATTTCCGCTGGCATGGGGCCGACGCCCCCCCTTCGGCCTCAAGTTTTACACTTTGGGTTTTCCACTCTGCAACCAAAGGATTTCATAATGTGTTTGAAGGTGCCGCTCTCGCAACATGTTGTAAGCACGGACTGTTACACTGACCCTCCACGTTTTAAGTTTTAGAAGGATGGCTCGACTCATACTAGAACGCTGAGCTCAGATACAGAGCCATCCAGCACGCCTTCACATCCTTTTGTCTCTTGCTGTCTATTTGCTTTGCAAGCTTCTTTTGAGGTCTCTGCTGGAATCTTGAAGTTCCAAGAGTTGAAGTTCGAGGCGCAAAACAACGCGCGAGGACATCGCGTTGTCCATCCACTGGCCTTCGGGCGGCCTTCGCCTCTGGAAGAGGCGGCTGAGCGTCCTGACTCCACGTTTGACTTGCAAGGCAGCCATCGGCTGCTTCACCAAAGCCCTGCGGCTGCAGCCGGTGAATGTGCAGGCACTGGTTGACTCGCTGCTCTTCTTGGTTTGGATGTGCGCATTTGTGATTGTACACATATACGTATGTATATATATATACACACACATACAGTGCTTATATCATCATACATCCTAGGACTTAAGACTTGAAAGGACACCAAACTAAGAATATTCAATTCCTGCCAAGCCAGTTGCTTTGCTTTCAGGTAATTTCAGTCAAGTCAGAGACACCAACTCTGGTCCCATCCCTGACCCTAAAAACCGGCCATTTTGTGCATCCAACGAAGTCCACTGGTCCAACGGTCCCTCAGACGCGCTTGCACCGAGCCATTGCATTGGCCTGTGCAGCCTGGGATCGTGGGAAGGAGGCGTGAGCAGCTGTGGACATGGATGAGGGTCTTTCTGTCCTATTTTGGATATTGGATTCAGGATGCTTCAAGTTCAAAGACATGGGAGCGGACGCACTTGACGTGGCATGAGATTGTTGTTACTTAGTCTGTGGAAGCAGGCTCTGGAATGCAACATTTGGGAGGTTGTTCGGTATGTATACATAGTTTCTTGAAGAAGATGCAGAACCACAAGACGCTACTAGGGGCTCCTGGCCTAGCCCCTACTAGGAGCAAGGACGCTACTAGGGGCTCCTGGCATCGCTACTAGTAACAAGAAGCTATATACTAGTAACAAAGGGCATCGCTACTAGGAGTAAGGACGCTACTAGTAGCTCCTGGCCTTACTACTAGAAACAAGAAGCTACTAAACTTTCTCCCATCCAAGCCGCCTTCCATCGGGTGTTAAATGACTGCCTTGCCTTCCACGTTGAGGGTGCGGCGCCAGAGAATGCGCGAGTGGTTCAACTGCTTACAGATGCAGTACAAGATCTGGAGGCAGTGGACCAACAGGCATGGACCTGTCTGCTGTGCCAGTGCGACCATCCCCAAGCAACAGAACGTTCTTTTTGTTGTTTTTTCCTCAAGAATTCAATAAATGCCCAGCCCCAAACCCTATTCGTTAGAAGTCCTGTTGAAGCTCGTTTGTTTCTTTGGCCTCTGCAATAAGCTACCAACTTTCCTAATTAGATCCAACTATCACAACTATGATAACTTAGATCGTTGAAATTGCATCATCAAGCTGGATGCACATTATAACCAAATCAAATAGGAAGGTAAACGACATTGGAACAGAACATCGACCTGGCAAGTGCACTGTAACAAGCGCACTTTCGTTTGCAGGCGATGATTGCCGGCCTCTCAGCCCCATTGGGGGCCGCACACTTGAGGGCAGCCTGTCTTTGCAGCCTGGGCCGGCCAGATGACGCCTGGGAGGCCATGTCAAGACAAGTCTGAGCATCCACGTCCCCCCCCCACGAGAGATCTGCACAAGTCAAGGCACATAGGCTTTTCTGATTGACGTACTTTGAAGACCACGTAACTACGTATATAATATATACACATATATTTTTAAAATGTATTTATATATCGTATATCGTGTATAGACTTAGACGATATATAACTAAATCTATATATTTGCCACATGCCGTGGCCTTGATGCCACCACGGCGAATGCTCTTGCCGTCAGGCGCTCTGTGAGAGTGGCAGGCGCTGCTCTGGCCGTCGCTCCAACGTGGAAGGTCTGGACCTTGTTGACTTCTCTGAGTTTTCGCTGACTCTTAGGTGTATTGCTGTACGTTACGTGCATGTGTATTATAACATACAATATATATAGTATATGTCATATACACACATTTTTTGTGGCCTGAGTTCTTCCGGGCTTCGTGCTGCGATCATCGCGTAGAGATGGCGCAGTTCTTTGTGGAGCGAGCCACCCAGGCTATGACCTCTCCGCACCCCGCCAGCGGTCCTTAGAGGCTCGCAGTGTCCCGGGTATCTGTAGGCCTGTGGATGTTGTACGTAGCGATACCCTTTGGGCATTGCGGCAGATAGGAAGCAGCGGAAAAAGAAAAAAGAAACTAGTAGCTTTTTGTTCCTAGTAGTAAGGCCAGGAGCTACTAGTAGAGTCCTTGCTCCTAGTAGCGATGCCCTTTGTTACCCAGAGGTGGTAGAAGGGGATCATGTGGAGACGATTCCATTCAAACATGAATTTGTCGCATTGGTCCGCGAATGTAATGATGCAGGCTGAAGTTCTGGTGCTCCTGGAGCGGCATTCAGAAGCCATCGAGGCCTTTGGAGTCAGAACCTAACTCCCTAACCTCAGTGGTATCTGCATATGTATACATATATATATATGTATACATAAACACATCTAATCTTCCAAGGACGCATTCATATGGAACACCTGCAAGTGTTCGGGCAAGTCCGTGAGAGTTCCTGTGAGCCGGGTCGCTGGAGGCATGCTCTGCAGTCCTGGCGCTGAACAACAGGCTGGATGTTTAGCTGTTCGTCGTCATGACAAAACTGTCGTGAATGCCTTTCTAGAAGGGAACTTCTCCAATGGGTTGTCGTCCTCAGATGTGATTACCTGTGAGTGATTGCTCCGTATCAACTCTAGTTGCTCTAGTTCCATTGTATCTATTTGTCTGTCTGTCTGTCTGTCTGTTTGTCAGTGCAGGGTTTGTCGAAGAAAGATTCGGCAAAAAGCCTCTGGAGCATCCACTCCACAGGGGTCATGCTGATGCTCGAGTCATGCGGGCATGGTGCCTCTCAGAGATTGGCGAGGTTGAAGCCGCTTTTGAGGCAAGTGGGCAAAAGGATAGGGGTCCGGTCCAACCAGTCCAACCATTGCTTGTCACATTTCAAGCATGCTCAAGCGGGGCTTTATACGATCAAGCTTCGACCCCCAGAAAAGAAAGGAAGCTTTTAGCACCCGTGCCTGAGCGGTGAAACCTTTGATACGCATTGCTAAAGACATGCAGAGAACATGAAAGCGATCATAGCAACGCGGAAGAATATGGAACATATCCAACAACCAGAACTACACAGGATGTGGCTGCAGCTCTCATTCTGGCGCCAGACCGGGCTGACATCCATGAGGCTGGTTGCTTGTGACTCGTGTGTGTGTGCGTGTGCGCGTGTGCGCGCGTGCTTTTGTTTGACTCCATCTTAAATTGTATTGTCTACAACTTCTCCAAGAGTTAGTTCTTGAGAGAGAAGTCATGTATACTGTATAATATTCTTCAATTTTGTGTTCTTCATGTTATATGTTGGTCCTGCTGCCCCGAGCTCCCTCCCAGAGCCTTGAGGTTTACGGGGATCTCTGCTTTCAGTACGGTCGCCTTTCGGAGGCAGGCCCGGAATGCCTTACCCCTTTGCTACTGCTACTGCTGCTACTGTAAAACCTTTCCTTTTTTTTTTTTACAACAGGCGTTCTTTGCTCCAAGACTTGCCACATGTTTCCAGCAATGGCCAGCATGTGACCACAGCACAGCCAGAGGCTGTGCTCAACAGTGGATCTCATCCTTAAGAACGGTCTTAACTACTCCTCAGTACTGCTAGCAAGAACGCTTGTTCCAAACGCTTTTGTTCTTAAACCTTTTACCTTTTACCCCTCGTAGCAAAGGGTGCTGCCTTAGCTGCTAGAGGTTTGCCAAAAATGATTTTGTGTCACCACATTGACATCAAATACAGCATGTGCAGAGACCCATCATGCATGCGCACTTAGCAGTCCAAACAATCTTGAGGCCCACAATGCGTTTGGGACTGCCATCAAGTTGCGAGAGCCAATGACAGCCAGGCGATGTCTAAGGTCAAACGGATTGCCAGCAAAACTATTGAGATCCAATTGACTTTGTGCGGACATTTTCTGCCGACGCAAGCGACTTCTCACCTAACCTACAGGCTGGCCTTCAAGCGAGCCAGAGACCCAGTTTTGATCATGTGGCTGAGGGTCATATATGGAACGTCATCCCTTTCTTCTATGAATTTGCATGACTTTGCGAAACACGTTCTCAAATAACTTGGGACGCTCCGTGAGGCACTGGCACACCTCAAAGTTGGAAATCTCAATGGTGCAGAACAGGAGCTTGGCAGGGCTGTACGTGCACGCAAGGGTCTCAATGATGGTTGAAACATTTTTTTTCGGGCCGACTTACCATCCAGCTACTGTAACGGGTCAGGCGAAGTGGGGGGGGCTTCTTGTTAGACCGAAACGGAAGCCATGAAGGTCCAGGGATGCCTTCTGCAGTCCGAGCGAAAGATGGAGTGCACTCCTCAGTCCAAAAGATACAGTGCTCAGAATTTTGTTTCCAGCCATCGGACTTTTGTCGGGAAACGATGGATTTGACTGGTTGGAAGCAACAGGCGTTCCAGCCAAGCTTTTCCCTCCAGACATATTAATCGACTTCACGGGTGTTTGTTTATTCCTCTGTTGCCGAGGTTGGCATCCTTTCAGTCATGCTGAAGGAGAATTGGCGCCATGCACATGTTAGCCAAGGTCTCAATCTTCCACCAGAATAATTGCTATAATACATATATATATATATCTATATTTATATATTTATACCGTGCATCACAGAACCTTTGGGCACTATATAAGTCCACCAGTGGGCAAAGCCTTTCCAAGGGCTGGGCATGATGTTGCAGTCTGGCAACGTCGCCAGGGCCCAAGAGGGGCACTCGGGGGCACCCGAGTGTGCGAAGCAAAGGGAATTCTGGGGTGGTCTCGCCCTATGACTCAGGGGACATGGTCCTCAGCATCCTTGGACCTTTGCTTTGGTATCACAATCGCCAATCGCAAGCGTTTTCTGGGCCAACTTCTTCTGGGCTGGTTGGACCAGAACAAACCTCTTGCAAAAGTCACTACACTTGTAGCTGGACTGTGCTGAGACCGCGCCGAGGCATCTTCTGATGGCCTGCCAGTGCTAGATCTCAGTTTGCCCTGTGAATTTGACATTTCTTGCAGGGGAGGTTATAACATGTCACATGTACGAAGGAAAACTTCCATGTTCTTCCGCGGTTCCACTTCCATGTTGTTTGCTAAAGAGGTCCGGGTTGCGATACTTAGACTTGCTTCCATCTACAGTTTGCAGTCTTTATATCTAAATGCCTTGGAGCCTTGATTTGCTTTGAAAAAAAGCATGGCTAACTTGTGGACATTCTGCACATGCAGGTTGCAACAGCCATCCCAAAATAGTACAGGTCAATTCCATTCGAGAATTCTCTCGTCAACTGGGTGTTTTGGGCAGCAGGATGTATTTACCGTTTTGTTTGCTGCCCTTGTAGTTGACAGTTGAAGATTCCATGCAGCCGCACGAAGGTCATTTTCCTTCCACATGAACTGATGGTCTACAGGGGAGCTTGCTCGTGCATGTCTCGGAAACGTGTAGAAGCATTGCAAAAGTCATGAATGTCATGCTGGTGTCCCTCAAACATTATCTGCAAAAAAACACCTGTTTGAGTTCCAGTTGTTTGATCCGTCTTTTCCCAACCCCAATGATTTGTGACTTCCAATTTGGACGCCTTCTAAATTTGCCTGTGAAAGGGGTAATCCTCCAAAAATGCTACCATCTGAGAGATCGAATCATCACAGCTGAGGCTTTACCTCGGAGATTCGACCGCGGTTCAGGACACAGATCGTCGCTTGCTGAATAGGTCTTGCTTCATGATGATGCCCATGGCACCCTATTGACAACTGTTGGCCACAGGACTTTACGGCGGCCTTAGATTTGGCCAGGCATTTCGCTTCGGAGGCGCGTTGATGATTGCATTGAAACACACTGGATGTTACTAGTTTGTTCATAGCTTGCTCTTTGTTTGTTCACAGCTCTATTTCTGTTTGCATGCCATTCACCGACAATCACTGATGCCACCTGGTTCCGCCTGGTTCGCTGCCTGGTTCTTGTTCTACCTCATTTTTGAGGCGACTTGGGAACGGCAGGCATCTGAGCCATGCCCAGAAACAGCATCCAGCGAAGGCCCGACTGGAATATCGACTGCTTCGACGGCGCCTGCCCCGCGCATGTATAGTATATGCATTTGTCAGTTCTGGGGCACGAGGATTTATCGTCGTGATGAATGCTTTCGACCTGTGTTTTGCCATTGAAATCAGTTAGGGAAAGTTTCTGTCGTTTGGGGGTTTAGGGGGTGGGGCGAGGTAATGCCGTTCGGGGTCGCAGACATATTCATGGACGAGGATGAACCCCTATTTGCTCGGAGAAAGCTGAAGCGGTTGAGCTGAGCAGATAGCGCAAGCTTCCAGGTTCGAGGCTTTTCTAGACCTGAGCTAGCAGTACTCAACCTGGTTTCAATTACATCTACTCTGCTGGGTCTATCATTGGTTGAGACAACGCCGCTGTTCAAATGCGATCCGGATCTGGTGAGGAGTCACCAGTTGTTTTCCCGCGCCGTGTGTGTTTTGTATACATATCAAAATACTTTTCTGTTTCTAATGTCGGACGCACAGATAGGCATGAACTTAGCTGTAAAATCCCAACTCGTACAGTAGTATCTTGAGAATACTCTCCGGGGCGTCCGCTCGAGCAACGCCGAAGTCGACTCTTGCACTCCGACTTTCCACAGTGGTTTTGATCAGCACGAAGCTGAGGCCTCTCCTGCTTTGAATGTGAGTGTATGTTCAACTTGGCACTCTGCCCGGCTCCTAGTGATCCATGTCTTCTCATTCGATGAGGCGCGCTTGGAGAATCACCAGCTTCATTAACTGCCCTCCATTGGATGCGAAACCTTTGCAGAGCCCCAGGCCAGTTGCGCTCCAAAGATTTCGCGGCAGCCCTGGCCAACTTTGAGAAGCTTTGTGATCGCTTGGAGGACGCGGGGTGAAGGAATGGACAAGGCACTATAATTTTAGTATTTTCGGCTTTCTTGTGCAATGTGAAGTGATCGACATCGAGAGAAACGCCGATTGGAAGTGGACGCATGCAAAGGTTGCTCATTCCTGCCTCGAGTTCCCTTCAGGAGTTGCAAGTTGCAGGCGACAGCGCCCATGGGCTTGCGTGGTTCCTCTATGGCATTTGCCATTTGGCGCTGGACAGTGCGCCTCCGAATCTCAAACAAATCACAGAATTTGGGAGGTGCAAGAACAGCTTGCCAGGTTCCGAACACTTTGCCAAAGATGCCTTCGCACGTTGGGGACTGAGGCTGTATGGACTTGAAATTTGAGACCAGTCCTTGTTGGTTCATGTGGTTGTCTAGTCGTGCTACTTAGAAGCCGATCGTCTGGATGGCACCAGAAGGGCAAACCGTGTGAGGTTCCTACTCTTATGACACGGCTTACGTGGATGACTTTCTTCGGCGAAACGGGAGTCGGATGAGCCAGATCAGCCAGGACATTTGCATGTTTTATTATCCTAGATTTTTGTCCAGCACCATCGCTTTTAGGAGGCCATCGCTAGTAGGTTGGAAGTACTGTACCATCTGTCCCTCTTGGGTCTCCGGACGTGGCACTTTCGGGTGACTCAAGTTACTAGGAACAGCCTGTGGAGAAGCCATACACTCAGACAAGGAGATGACACTCTTAGAAACACTGTACTCAAGCAAAGAACGTCTGCCACAAAGAAGAAGACTCTGGCATGCTATGGCTATTTTTGCTATTTAAAAGACACAATATCAAAACATAGCAGGTCTTGAACTTCATTAGCTCCGGGCAACAAGCAGCCTAGGAGCGTGCCCAGAAACACTGAACGTGCCGGTGCCACTGACTGAAGTTGTGTCGTTTTGTTGAACTAAAGCTGCCAAGGTTGCGGCCCATCGGCGGCTGTCCTCCGGTTGGGAAAGAAGATGAGGGCAAGGAGGATGGCGGCCCTGCAGTCGTGCGCCGAGGGAGGCTTTCCGATGGAAAGCAATGCTGTGAGAATTTAGCAATGTTTTTTGGTTGAGAATAGATAGATGAGAATCGTGCAGGACTTGGCTCTCTGAAGCGACAGGTATGCTGCCTGCAATTTTCGGGACCTGAGCAAGACAGCGACCAAGGTGAGACAAATTTGTGAAGCCGACACTGCCATATAGAATATTATTCAAGGACCATACCTCCAGAACATGTGCTAGTATCACTGCAGTTCACTGCATATGGCAATCATTGGGTCTAAACCTCACACGGGAACCATTACCTGGTTGCTTGAAGCTCCTAGCCCCAACACCAAATTGCTTTGTTTGCTGCGGTTAACTCACGAGCAAAGCACACTTATGTGCAGAGTGAACGCTCCATCGGCCTGCCCAACCCACCAAACCACCGACTGACGAATCCATCAACCAACCGACACGTCTGCAAATTATCTTAGCTTTTGCCATGTGTTGTGTCCACCTCCCAGTGCGCTGCTCAGATGCCGGCACCTCTCTTCGGAGCTCCACTAGGCCATCGGCTTGGGGGTGGCAAGGAGTGGAGTGACAGATTGGTGGCTTAGTGGCCTCCCCTTGCCCCTCACGTCTTTGTCAAGGCCCCTTACAGTGCATCACTGGGAACGAACCAACCATGAAACATCGTTGGCGATCGATTTTTTTGAGAGCTTCTCATCCAAAAACATGCCACACTGGGCATCACTGGGCATTTGGGTCATCCCTCCAAAAATGCAGTTCTTTTGAAGTCATCCCACTCCGATCAACTCTCAGGAGGCGCTTGCTCAGCTCGGCGCCGATCCGCTTCAAGGCGTGGTGTGGAGAGCCGTGGAGCGCCGTGTCCGGCTTTTGGTGAATCATGAATCAACACTATGAAAGCGGGTTCCCCTTTAAACTATGAAGGTGATTTTTTAAACTTTCATTCGGTTAATTTCTTTGCATCAGGTGCGCGATGTGGTGATCTGGGGACGCCCAAGCATCAGCAGGGACCTGAGGGCCTCAGGATTCTTGGAGATTGCAGAAGTAAAGCAAGGCTTGAAGCTGAAACATTCTTGCTGTCTGGTCAGGGTTTGATTAGCTGGCTCTTCTTGTGGGGTAGGGTCGAGAAACTCTTACAGTACATTTATTATATACTGCAGAACTTTCAAGGCTGGCCAGCCACCCCGGCACCTCGCTGGAAGCCGCCGACAAGCTTGGTGCGCCATGGGAATGCTTGGGATGGTTTCTCCAAATCACCATGGCTTGCTGTATATCAATTGTATAGCGAGCTACTCTTGGGTTTTCACGAAAGCTAGCGAAGCTAGCTGGAGTTACTCTTGCGATAGCAAGGTTTCTTTCGACCGGGTGCAAATCCTAACCCCTGATTTTGGTCGAAGACCCCCCCCCCTTGCGGCCGCACTCGCTCACTCTCACTCTCACTGTCTCACTGTCTCACTGTCTCACTGTCTCTCTCTCCCTCTCTCATCTCTCTCATCTCTTTCTCATCTCTTTCTCATCTCTCTCATCTCTCTCTCCTCTCTCTCTCTCTCTCCTCTCTGTCTCTCGTCTTTCCGTCTCTCTTCTCTCCCTTCTCTCGCAGGAGGATCCGGGCAAAGAGCCACATATAAAGGACTCTTCACCCCTGCCTCCAAAAAGAGCGCCGTGTTTTTTCCTACCTCGCTGCCCTCCACTTTCCCATTCTGGAGCGCTAGCTTTCGCCCCCCCCCCTTGGCCTCAAGTGTTGCTGTCGTGGGCCGAAGATTGTTTGAGGCTCGATGGGATTTCTGCAGTGCAGAGGCTCGATCTCCATGATGGGTGGAGGCTGGGTTTGATCAGGCCAATCCCAGATGAACACATTCATCTTCGGTTCTGAAGGCACGATCTGAGCATCCTGACGATGGCTTGCGAGAGGGCAGACTGCCAACTTCATTGCTCATTTGCCAGTTTCACTCATTTCTGTCGGCAGCAATCCGAGTCAGTCTATCTATGTTGAACATCACACTGACTTGATTCGTCCTTGTCCCATACTTTGTCGACACAATTTACGTGGTGCTGCCACCAAGTCCTTGTGAAGAGCCACAGGGCTTGTTAAGACAGGTTGGCTAAAAGTGTGAGTGTGGCTTCTCAAGATGGCAAGCACACATTGATATTTCGTGTGAGCCATTTGAACCACTCGACGCCGATTGCCGCAGCCATCGGCTTGAGTCAGGCAGAATTTGAATGTCTTGGAAGTTCAAACCTCAAAATCCCTCAACAAAGTTCAGACAGACTGTGATAAACTCATACTTTGCCACACCCTACATTATATAACTATATATACATGTATACATTATGATATTTATATTACTTTATATACCATATATTAACGTACCCTCGAGAACTTGATCTATTCCATCCTGACGCCTCGAGAAAAAAATATCCTGACGTTGCTCCAACTTGAGCAGCTATGGATGTGGATTTTGAGTTGTCACAACAATTGCAGGGGCACGAAAGCCAGGCTGATCTGGGAGATTTGATCTTCCACCTGTGAGATACTTCAATTTGAGCCTGAGTGCTTCGAAGAATTCCAACTCTCCAACACACTGTCACCCTTGTTAGGTGCGCTGCTTAGCTCTGCTCTCAGATGGGGCGTCTCCTGGTTGCAGTGGAGGGCGACTGCGTGAAACTGCGACATAGCTTTGCTGAACAGCTGGCCTGAGTATTACCTAGTAGGTTGGAGGCCATCGCTAGTAGGCAATACTCATTGAACTTATATTTCAATTTTCATTAAGAACAACTGGCTTTGCAGGCTGGTCTCTGGCGGATTGGATTCGCAGGCCTTTGATTGCTGTAGAAATGGTGGTAGTTACAGTTACAGCATCCCTTAACACTGCTGATTCACAGAAGTGATTTCACACTAAATCATGACTGTAGGTGATTATTTGGCGAAGACCTAGCGAGGAAGAAGGCTTCATCCGAGAAAAGACCCTGAAGCACCACACAGACTTTGTGACAGCCTCAAGAATCTTGCTGCAAGGGTTGTGAGACTGACCACCCGCCGGCAAGATCGCCCATTACTTTAAAGTTTCAAGATCATCAATTCATGAATGTAACTGGGAAACACTCTTAATTATTGCACACGTATTATGTATGCATATATATATACAGACATAGTTCATTCTATTCACGTTCTGTTCAACCACAAACGACCAAGGTCTTTGCTCTGGCGCCCTCACACAGCGAGAAGGGCTCCTTTTACTCAGGATCCAAGGCGCGTGCGCGCGTGGCGAAGTGCCACATCTATCCAAATGCTTCTTGCAAGGATGTAGGGTGGTGGATGAGATATCATTGTCGCTTGAAATTGGCACCTCATATCTCTGGTTTTTGCAAGGACAGGCTTGCCTTCAAATGTGATAGAGAAGGCAATCCATGCCTGGGGCCCCAGGATGTAACGTTGATGGCGCTTGAGCCGATATAGGAAAATAATAGCAAAAGAAACCTACTAGCGATGGCCTCCGACCTAAGAGCGATGGCCTCCAACCTATTTATTCAGCCGTTCATTTTCAATTACGCTTTGTGAGCTTCTGCGAGGTATTCAGTTCCAAGGTCACGAAGGGCCAGAAGCCTGTTCATTCTCAGACTGAAACAGATGATGTTATATATTCTCGACACAACACAAACAACCAGAGCAGCTCACAAGGCCTGTTTGCTCCATCGTGGAAATCGGTGCGAAGGCAGAGCTCACTTTCTTGTTGTTGAGTAAAGCAGTCAGCTCTGGTGGAGCTATGCTGTGGGAGCCTTCGTTCATTCTCGTCCTTCCTTGGGTCTCTTTGCTTCGCAGGTAGTTACAGGTGCTTGGGATGGTACCGCCAAGGCGGGTTTCGTGGTTGATGCTGACTCCTGAACAGTTTTGCTTGTAGTAGGCACTGGACCAAGAGAGATACATTTTAGAGACCTTCAACGGATTTCCTTCAGGTGTGGGATATCACGAATGGTACCTGTTTGCTCACCTTAGAAGCAGGCGCACTTTGATGGCCGGCTGTATCGTTTTCGTCCTTGCTGGTGGGAGAGAAGATGCCTTGCAAGAGAACAGCAATCGGGAGGGAATGAAGGTTGAAGGGCGAAAGGGATCAACCGTCCTGTGAACATATCTGCTTTCAGACGGATTTTCTGCTTTCAGCACTTTTCAGCACTTTATTTTACAGCGAATGCAGAGTGAGTGCGGCCAATTCGGCAAGGGTGTGAGTGTAGATCTGTGGGGCCAGGTGCACACGCGGTTGCAGTGGCCACCCTTCCTACAGGGGAAATCGTCACAGGATCACAGGACTCTTGTGCAGTCAATTGATGTCTTTGTGGAATCTCCAAGTCTGCAAGTCTGGAAGAGCACAGAAGACAATATATATATATATACACTTTGCGTTGAAGGCTTCTCTACCCTGTGCTCCCTTTTCAGTACACTGACAACAGAACTTTTGAGAACTCGATGGCCTCTTCTAGACTCTGGACCTTGCAAGGACAAAACCCTTCGGGTCTTCCGTGGAGAGTCTTGTGTTCACAAAGTTGATGAGGACCCCACTGTCGCTGATGCTGAATCAATTCGCTACAGTTTCTTTTTTTGTTTCGGTTTGTGTTGATGAACGTCGCTCGCTCTCGACTTTTTGTACATGGGCACATGTTTGAGGGTCATTTCACTTGTCTCATGCCTGAACCAGGCTCAAGAGTTGTGTTCATGCGGAAAAGGTTTTTTCCACTTGCGCGCCATGACTGTGTCCTGGCAGTGATTCCAATATTGGTGCCGCGGAGCTGCTGGTTGCGAGCCAGGGCATGACGCCTGGTTCACGGGGCAGGATCTGGCAGCCTCGACCCTCGGCTGCAGCACCTGCCGTTGATGGTGAGCCCACGGATGCCGCCGCTCCTTTGGATCCATGGGCTGCTTGGCATGAAAAAGGTGGAAAAGGGAAGGGCGCCGGGGGCGCCACTTCGTCGGCCGCACAGGAGGGGGCCCCTCCCACGGAGGACCATGATTCATGGCCGACTGCTTCTTGGCATGAATCGTGGGAAGGGGATTGGCAAGAAGATGAAGCAGCCTGGGCGCTTGCCTGGCCGGAGGACCATGGGGAGAGCGATGAGCAATGGCTCTATCGCCATTATGGTGGCCCTCGTAGGCAGGCAGACGCCAGAGGCTGGGATGATGCTGCTTGGGATGCGAAGACTTCTTCCAATGGCTGGTTGTCGGACGCTCAACTTCGCCGTTTCAATACGGCTCCCCTCGGCAGGCTCAATGCCACCTCAGATGGCAAGTGGCTTGGATCCTTCCACCCCGTCGGGGATCCCGGAGGCCGGGACTGGGATGGCTATCCCTATGAGACTGAAGCCTTCAAGGAGAAGGACATGAAACCCACGGAACGGGTGAAAGTTCCGACCTTTGACGGTGGCACCTCTGATGACAAGGACGCCGAATCCATCGGCAGATCGGCCAGGTCGTATGTGAGAAGGGTGCAGGCCTGGCTTCGAGTGACGAAGCTTCCACCGGCTCATCGAGCTCTTGCCCTGTATGATGCTTTGACGGATAAGGCATGGGTCGTAGCAGAGGAGCTGGATTTGGATGTCCTGAGCACGTCGCAGGGCGTCCCTTACTTTTTGGAATGGGTTCAGACCCGCTTCATGGACGTCGAGGTGACCAAGATCTCCCAGCTCATGAACGACCTCTTCAGGAGATGCAAGCGGAAGCAGGACCAGTCGGTCCGAGAGTTCAATGTTGAGTTCGAACGGTTGGTACTGCGGCTCCACGAGGTCAGGTGCGAGCTGCCTCCTTTGGTGAAAGCCTGGCTCTACGTGGACAAGTTGCGCCTCTCAGAGCAAGAGGAACTCGCCTTGTTGGCCTCGGCGGGCAACGAGTACGATGTCCGCCGCTTGCAGCACGCCGCCCTGGTGCAGGATCGAACTCTTCGGCACGGACGGAGCCCCCAGGAGACTCGGGGGCCAAGCGGTCCTTCAGGTCGTCCCCGTTGGCGTCAATCGGTTCACATGACCGTGGATGGCGCCTCATCTGACGAGGACGCTGAAGGCAGCGAAGCCTCCATGTTGGTTGATGAGGAGACCGCCATCGCCGAGCACACCGCCTACATGACCTACCAGGGCGCGAAGGCAAAGTACCGAGAGTCCTTGAAGGGCCGAGGAGCTGACCCGTCCGAGCTGAAGCGGCGTGCAGAAGAGAGGCTTCGACTGGCTAAGCAGAGATCCTACTGCAGTGCCTGCAAGAGAAGAGGACATTGGCATAAGGACCCTGAGTGTCCGTTGAAGGGTCAGTCAAAGCCGCCCAGCTCAGGAACCTCAGAGAAGGTGCAACAGGCACAAGTGTGCCACACGGTCCAGTCCTGCTACATGACGCAGTATGAGGCCTCCCCGATCACCGAGCTCCTGGAGGGTGGCCTCTCTGACAAGGAGCACATGCTGGCGATTGTCGACACAGCGTGCACCAAGTCGGTGGCGGGCTACCAATGGTTTGAGCACTTCATCGAAGGGGCAGAAGCCCGCCAGCATGAGTACATGATTGTTGATGAGACTGAACACTTCAAGTTTGGAGCCTCGAGAGTGTACAAGTCCACCTTCGCCATTTGGGCTTGGTTCGGCATCGCCGGACATTGGGTGGCTGCAAAGATCTCCATCGTTCAATGCCAGGTTCCTTTGCTTTTGAGCCGCCCTGCACTTGCTGAGCTGGGCACCACTTTTGACATTGAGGCCCAGGAATTATCCATGGCCCGTCTCGGAGTACAAGGACTCCCAGTTGAACAGAGCGACACTGGGTGCCCGTGACTTCTTTTCCGTCAGGAAGCCCACCTGTCTTGGCTCCTGGTTCTGGAGTGATCTGGATCCCAACCTCGCAGGCATACATGAGCGAGACTGCTGCTTCCGATCGTGCTCGGGGAGACGGGGAAGCTCCCTTCCATTCCAAGTTCTACCCAAAGAAGGTCCCCAAGGAGATTGAGAACCTTTTGCAAGCTACCCCTGTGGCAAGTGCATCATTCTATTCTTGGTGGAAGGGAGCCAACCAGAGCAAGGATTTTTGGATTGAGACCCCCAATGAGATGTTGCGTATACATGTCAGCCCTCGTCAATTTGGCTTCAACCCCTGGAAGTGGAACACAGTTCATGGACATCTCAAAACCTCCCTCGTGCAGTGTTTGGACGGCCGTCGGATTACGGAGTGCATTCCTGTTCTTGAAGAAGGCACTCATGTCAAGGTTTTTGAGCATGCAGTCAAGTCATGTGAGTCTTCTTTTGATGATGCTGTGTTTGCCTCTTGCGGACTATGGATCGGGCGCAGCCGCTTCACGAAAGCAAACCCGCTTGGCATTCCGACTTCACTTGCCCTGGTGACGGATGCCTCCCCCGGCCAACTCCTCGACCTCGCCATGGAAGATGCGCAAAGACGAGATCATCAGGGAGTTGGAGACGGCGTACGATCTTCCGATCAACCGCCGGTGGCTGCTTCCGGAGTTGCGCCAGATGCTCATCGAGGCCCGCAAGGGGACGCAAGACTCCAACAGCGTGCCGGACCCCATGAAGGGCATCGCCCGGCTTTCTTTGGCGGAGCTCACCGCCCAAGCCAAGAAGGAGGGCATCGAAGTCCCTGCGAAGGCCACGAAAGGTTGGCTGATCCATCAGCTGAGGGAGTCGCGTGCGACTCCCGCCGACACTGTGGTCCCCTTCGGCAAGTTCAAGGGCTGGCTGTACCGGGAGCTGCCCCCCGGCTACCTTCGATGGGCAGTGGCCGAGGTCAAAGAGAAGAAGGAGGAGGCACACCCGGACCTGGCTCGACTGGCGTCGTGGGCCCGGCAGGAGATGGAGCAGGCCCCTCAGAGCAATCCCGTCACCAAGAACCTGGTCAAGGATCCGGAGGCATTGGCGACCGTTCCGGTGCCTACCCTGGAGGAGCTATCGGAGGGGCGCAGCTCAGCATCTACATGGAGCAAGGTGTCGTCACACCCTGCCCCTCGGCCCAAAGCGTTCCATCCCGCGAAGAGGACTTCAAGACGGAACGACATGGAGACGGACGCTTGGGCCGATGTCGGAGATGCCGTCGCTCCGGAGGAGGAGATCAAGGTGCTGGAGGCCCGTCTCGCTGCCCTCAAGCAGCGGCAGAGTCCATGAGCAAAGGAGGGGAGAGCTCCTCCGGATCCGAGGTTGAGATCGACATCGGCGGCCACATCCTCTTGTGCGACTACGTGGACAGCGGCGAGGACGGATATAAGGAGGTGTCTGAGGATGATGGCACCTTCCACAAGCCACGCACTGAGGATTTCATCGGTGGCCATGCCTTCCAGTTTGAAGATGTCTATGAGATCCCCTCGGAATCCGAGCAGGTGATTGAGGAGCACACCAAGGCTCACGGTTTGAGCCCAAGGGACAGAGCTAAAGCTGGCATCCGTCATAGGAAGCGGATGAATGAAGGGGCCTGGAAGCGACTTCATCGGCGTATGAGTTCGCTGGCCATGGTTTTCATGGCTTGTTCAACCGCATTTGGCACTTGGGCGGAGGAGTTGATTGGTGCACCCATGCAGGACGCCGTTGACATCTTCCGTCCCTCTCAATGCATCTATGAAAGCTCCCTGGCTGAGGAAGACACCGAGGTTCAATGCCTGGAACTTTTTGCCGGGCAGGCTCGCATTTCCGAGGCCTTCGCAAGACGGAAGAGAGGAGTCTTGGAACCAAAAGATCTTCGCTTCGGCCATGACTTCCGCCAGGCAGAACAGCGGGAAGCTATCCTGCGAGAGGTTGCTCTCCATCGGCCCAGAATGACATGGCTAGCACCACCTTGCACCTATTGGTGCGGGTTTTCCAAGCTCAACTACTCCAAGCAAGAGCTACGGCGGCTTCGTGCCGGCGAACAGGTCCTCATTGAGTTTGTGAATGACGTCCTGGAAGCCCAACATGGAGGAGGACGCTTGGCAGTGGTCGAGAACCCCCGGAACAGCGACCTTTGGCGACATCCTTTGATGCAGCGCTGGATCCTTCAAGATGGTATACACCTTGCCAAGGTCGATCTTTGCGGATATGGTTTGGTGGGGGGTCCTGACGGAGCGCCGCTGAAGAAACCACTGAGCTTGATGAGCAACAGTGAGACATTCTCTTCTGCTATCTCAAGAGCTTGTGTTCATCAAGCCGGCGAACACCGACTGGTGCAAGGGAAGCTGACCGCAGAGACAGCAGTGTATCCCACCAGCTTTGCTTCAGCTGTGGTCCGAGCCTTTGACCAACATCGGCGGACGGGGCGCAATGATTCCACCGCCATCTTCACGACGGGCACGACCCCTGCCGATGAGGAAGCTCCACAGGACAAGGCCGAGAGCGTGGGAGCAGATGCCATTTCGTTCAAAGGAAAGGTCAACCCCACCGTGGCCGCAGCGCTGAAGAGGATCCACCAGAACTTGGGCCATCCGTGCAACCGGGACCTGGTGAAACACCTACGGCTTGGAGGAGCTCCTGCTGCAGTGCTGAATGCCGCTCAGCAGTTGACTTGCAGGACATGCGAACGGAGCTCCCGGGCCAAGCTGCACAAGATGAGTGCTCCGGTAACCATGTTGGACTTCAACGAGGCAGTGGCAGCAGATGTGCTCTGGGTGGACACCGTGGAGACCAACAACCACCCTTGCCTGAACCTGGTAGATCTTGCGTCAACCTACCAGGTGGTGGTTCCTTTGCCGAGCACGAAGTCCGAAGATGTTGCCAAGGCCTTTGTTTCTGGATGGGTGCGTTGGGCCGGAGCACCAAAGCACTTGCTCATCGACCTCGACTCGGCATTCAAGGACAGCTTCCTCACCATGCTCGACGAAAGATGCATAGTGGTAAGGGCGGCAGCAGGGCAAGCCCATTGGCAGAACGCTGTCGCAGAACGTCATGGTGCGACCTGGAAGCTGATCTGGGCCAAGCTCGTCGAGCAGAAGACGGTCGTGGAGTCCGAGATCGAGGAGGCCGCTGCTGCCGTGAGCGATGCAAAGAATGGCTTGCGAAACAAGTCTGGGTATAGCCCACGCCAGTGGGTGTTTGGCTGCAGTGCCCGTGATGGAGTCGACATCTTCGACGGTGACCATGAGGTGGCATCTCTTCAAGCCGCCTCCGCAGACTCCAAGTTCGCTCGGGCTCAAGTGATCCGCACTGGAGCGAAGGCAGCCTTCTTTGAATGTCAGAGCAAAGATGCTCTCGCCAGGGCCGTCTCCTATAAACCTCGGGTCGCAAGTCGCGAGTTCGAGCCTGGAGAACTGGTTTATCTATATCGTGAGAGCCGTCAAGGAAAGAGCAAGAAGCCCACCGCCGCTTGGACTGGACCGGCTGTCGTGATCGGCAGAGAGGGCTCCAACTACTGGCTTGCTCGAGGAGGACGATGCCTACTAGCCGCCCCTGAACATGTGAGAGAGGCCAAACATGAAGAAGTCAGTGAGATGCTGCGCCTTAAGGTGGCCATGAAAGAGATCAAGGCAATGGCACAAGCTGATGGTGATGAATATGAAGAAGTTGATGATCACGATGCTCCAGGTCCCGAAGTGTTCCAGCGGCCTGCTGGTGAAGGAGGGGCAGACATGGAGGTGGAGCCCGAGCTGGAAGGAGGACGACTTGCTCCTGGTGGTGCACTTCATCAAGCAGCCAATCGAGAAGAGTTGATTCGCACCTCCATGAGGAGGGCCAAGTTACTTGATGACGTGCCAATGTCCATCAAGAAGGCACGGCTTGGGGAGGCTTCTTCGTCGATGGCATTCATGGCCCGACACTGCCTTTCCGCAAAGGGGAAAGAAAAGCAGTTGGAGAAGGAGCTGCCGTGGGGAATGATCCCACCCCAGGAGCGACCGCTCTACCTGGAAGCCGAAGATAAGCAGTGGCAGGAGCATATTATGTCCTTTGGTGCAGTCAAACCTTTGTCAGTTGAGGAGAGCAAGAAGGTTGAAAGCGCCATCGATCCATCAAGAATCCTGAGGGCACGCTTCGCCTACAAGGACAAGAACCACAGCAAAAGAAAGACGGATCCCTCTCTCCGTGCAAGGCGAAAGCCAGGCTTTGCGTTGCGGGCCACCATGACCCGGACCTCGGCGTGAAGGACATGACGGTAGATGCACCCACAGCCTGCAGGCATAGCATCCTTCTCGCCATCCAACTGGCTATGTGCCGGAACTGGCACATCTCTGTCGGTGACATCAGGGCCGCTTTTTTGAACGGGGTTCCAGCCCCTCGACAGTTATACTTTCGCCAGCCGCGAGGAGGAATTCGGGGGCTCGAACCAGGACAGTTGATCGAGGTCGTCAAGGGAGTGTTTGGGCTTAGCACCTCACCCAAGCTGTGGTGGATGAAACTTTCACAAGACCTTTGTGCCCTCTCCCTGAATGTCGGAGGCGATGCTGTCTATGTTGAGCATAACCCCATCGATCCGTGCGTCTTCAGGCTGGTGTCCTCCAACCGCCAATGCACCGTTGGGCTGCTCCTTACTCATGTTGACGACCTCATGCTGTTGACCGAGAAGCCCCTGGTGCCCTTGGTTCAGAAGGCCCTGCAAGAGCGCTTCCCGGTGGATGAATGGCAAGACACCGACTTTGAGTATGTGGGTTGCGAGTACAAGGTCTCTGAAGATGAGGTCTTCATCAGCCAGAAGGGGTACACCGAGGGCCGGGTCTCAAAAGTGACCGTGAAGTCTGAGGTCAGCAAGGAGGAGATCGAAGAGAACAGGACCTCCATCGGCAGTCTCTCATGGCTTGCCAAGCAGACCAGGCCTGACCTTCAGTTCTTCGTTTCTCAGGCACAGAAGAAGCAGAATGCGCCGGAGGTTGAGGATTTGAAGTTCACGAACAAAGCCGTTGGCCTCGCTCTGAAGCACAAAGAGGAAGGCATCCACATCAAGAAGATTGACGAGGAGAAGATCATTTTCCTCTCCTACCACGATGCCGCTTGGGGCAATGCTGACTTGGATGACGATGGCGACCCCCAATGGACAGGGGATCATCGAGTGGCCTCCCAGATTGGGTCATTGACCTTCATGGCGCATGCCGATTGCCTTGGAGGGCCCGGTGGTGCTTGCAGCTTGGTCGAATGGAAGAGCAAGGGCTGTCAGCGAGTATGCCGCTCCACCTTCGCTGGCGAGACAATGGCTTGCTGCGATGCTTTGGAGGGAAGCATTTTCCTAAGATCCCTCTTCCTCTCCATGATCCATGGCGAGATCATTTCAGAGGCGGAAGCCGGAGCCTATATCCCTTTGCACCTGGTCACCGATTGCAAAAGCCTCTTCGATCACATCCATCGAGAGGGCGTGCCGAAGGCTCCTACTGAGAAGAGATTGGCCATCGATTTGGCCGGAGTTCGACAATCCCTAATGAGGGAGGCTCTTCACCAATGGAAGAGGCTGTATGGTGCCGATGCAGTCCATGCTCCAGAACGACCTTGCCGACCGCCTTTACACTGGCTCCCAACAGAAAGCCAAATGGCCGATTTGCTCACAAAGGCCTTGGCCGCTGACGAATGGTGGTCCACCGTCCGAACAGGACGCCTGCAGCTGCCACTGAAGGCCATGCCAAGCCAGCAGTGCTTGGTAGAGAGCTTTTGAGCAGTGTTGATGAACGTCGCTCGCTCTCGACTTTTTGTACATGGGCACATGTTTGAGGGTCATTTCACTTGTCTCATGCCTGAACCAGGCTCAAGAGTTGTGTTCATGCGGAAAAGGTTTTTTCCACTTGCGCGCCATGACTGTGTCCTGGCAGTGATTCCAATAGTTTGTTCGTTCGTTCGTTTGCTTGCTTGTTTATTTGTTATGCAGTTGGCATAATCGTTCTCAAGCCCAGAAGTCTAGCCGAATTCAGTAGCTTCATCAACGAAACTGTTGACACCAGGCGCATGGTGACATTATCCGTCGGGACTCTCAGGGCGGCAGATAGATTTTGATAAATTGATGTTTTGCCGCAAGGGCCTTGATGAATCGTCCATCACATACCTGACTTAGACCCTTTTTTGTATATGTATATGTACATGTATAGGTATATATATATATTTAGAAGGCCTGGCAGACCGGACTGATCACATGTTTTCCCGTACAAATCGACACAGCGTTGCTCTCGCAGGTCACATCACTGCTAGCTCCACGGGCATGGCCACGGCCTCCAACGATGGCTCAGTGAAGCTCTGGTCCTTCGATGGCCACGCCGGGCGAGTTGAGATGGTGTGGGATCGGTGTGGGACATGTGTTGAGTCATTTTCGATGGAACATTTGTTGAGTTGAAAAGACAATTCGATCGAGCCTGGTTTAAAACAAGATGCAACATGAAGCCCATTCCTTCCAATGGTCGGAGCTGTGACAGGACTGCAGATGTCGGTTCTAGGTGGGCATCAGTCCTATGTCTATGGTGTCCGGCTCCTTAAGCTGTCATTTTGACCTGACCGAGATGATTCATTGGAGAACCAAGTTGAGAGTCAAGACCAGACAGAACTAACATCAGCCGTGCACCATCAGCTTTGGCCTGACTCTGAGGTATATAATAAGTAAGTGTAAGGGTGAATTCCATGGCAATGCCGTGCCAATGTAATAACAGGCCGTTTCCCAAAATTAGCCATAATTACTTGTAGTACTTTGTGAGCCTAGGTCGCGTTTTCTGGCGACAACAGCGAGATCATTTCAGCCTCAGATGCCGCTGAACGGAAGTCACATTAGCACTGACAAGTTAGCTCACGTAACAAAGTGCATGATGGGAATTCGCCACTCATTGGACGTGGTACATTTGTAGGGATTTGGAAGAGCCGGAAGGAAATACTCAGATTGGCAAATATTGTGCATTCTTGGCATTTGCCAAGGATTCTACCCTCAAGGTTTGGTCGGTCAACGACAGCCAATGCAAGCAGTCCATCGTTCATGCTGGAACTGTTTGGCAGGACGGCAGCTTTGTATATGGTGATCCATAGATAGTGCAGCCGTATCAGACAATGAACATGAGGCTCACTCACTTGGTTTCTAAAGGCGCAAGGTGGCCAGAGCTAGCTATGATTGCAAACCAACTCCAGGCAATTCCACTCCCCAACTCGGACATTATCACTGCATGTGCTGACATGATTGTGCGAGCCCAGTGCTTAGACAAATGTGTGGACTAGTGGAAGATTGATCTCTTAAGAGGCCTTTCCCTTGTCATTGACATTTCCGGATTGGATCTTTTTTTCAAGCCTTCAAGAATGACCTGTGACCGTCTGTGACCCGCGACCCAAGGTTTGGACGCGCGACCCCGCGCGCATGGCGGCTGAAGCTGAGCGACAGACTCAGCAGGAGATCGCCCAGCAGGCCGCAGTAGCCGCCGCCCAGAAGGGCTCCTCCTCGGTGCGGTGACCGAGTGCCGGCGGTGAGTCGATCGCGCGGCAAGTCGCCAGCGCTCAGCTGCCTTCGTTGTCAGATGAAAACGCTCTCTCACTTGAGTTATGCATGTGTGGTACAAGTCTACTTTAGACCACAGATGCTACCACATCTATTCACTTTAGGAGTGAGCTTTGGGACCTTGGTGGGAGCTGGCCCGCCGATGCTGTTGAGGTTCCCATGGATTCGGTCATTGATATCTCCAGAATGCCAACAATGGTTGGTAAGAAGATGCTTGGACGCAAACGGCTTCATCAGGGCATGTCATGTCCAAATGGTTTCTAAGCCCAAGATGGTTTATGATGTTTAAGCCTAGCAAACATCATTGACTAAATAAAGGGCAATCCATTTAACACAAAAGGATTGCTATAACATATTTTTTAACCAAATGTATTTTTGCCGCCAATTGCCCTGCTTTGGCTCCATCCAGCGCCTTTCTCTGGACAATCGTCGTATCGCAGTACCGCGAAAGTGAAAACTGATCGCCATGAAGGGTGACTCCAGTATCCTCGTGTTGAAGGCTTGGGATCTCTTGCAATGTTTTGATGTCGTACCTTACGTTAAACTCCTTCATGTCCTGTCCCATATCAACATATATACTGTTTAGCCACACCTGGCGTGAGTTCAACCTTTGGGGCCTAGACTAATCTCAGTACGTATTCATCTAGTTCCCCCTTGTCAAGTCATGGCCGAAAAGCTCTCCCTTGGAGCCATATCCTGCCAGTGACCGAGCCTCTGTTCAGGTGGGCACTTCCACTATCATGACCTCAGATGAGCGCGGTCAGCGCGTGAATGTGGCCAACCTCTCGAGATTGGTGGAGGTGATCGCTGATTTGAGCCACCAAGGCTACAAGGTCCGGCACCAAAGATGCCACAAAAGGATACAAAAGGATAAAGGTTTAGACAAAAATAGAAAGTACACTGATTGGGTGGATTTCATTAAGCACAGGCGAGAGGCTTGCACCACCGATTTCCATGTGACATCGATTTCATTCCAAAAGGAACGAAGCCCTAACCTCAGGTGGTGCTGGTCTCTTCGGGAGCTGTCGGCATGGGTTGTCGAGAGCTTGGACTTAAGAAGAAACCTACGGATCCAGAGATGAAGCGTGCTGTCGCAGGTCAGAGGCTGAGTTTAAATTTGCAGTCCTGCTGGCAACGTACCCTGACCGTAGTAGCAAATACATCTTGAGCATCAAAGGAGTACGTTCGAGTGGGGGAAGCTCTTGTAGGTGATTCGGGCAGAATCATAGGCTCTTTGACAAAAGTTCGGCCGCAGGTGTCGGGCAAAGTCGAATCATGCGTCTCTACTCGGAGCTCTTCGAGACGGTGGGCATGAAGATTGCACAGCTCTTGGTGAGTCAAAGAGACTTCTTGGAGCAGCAGCGCTGGACAGAGATTCGTCGTACCATTTCGGCCTGCTTGGAAGCTGGCGTTGTGCCTGTGATCAACGAGAATGACACCACCAACACGGATGGTGTACGCTTTGGCGACAATGACAATCTGGCAGCCTTGACTGCTGTTCAGTTGGAAGCTGGGGGTGTCTTCCTCTTCACAGATGTGGACTACCTCTACACAGCGAATCCCAACGTTGATCCAGCCGCCGAACCAATGAAGGTGGTCTCCGAGGCCTTTGAGCTGCAGGTGGACACACGTGAACCGGGTTCCTCCTTAGGCACTGGTGGCATGTCTACGAAGATTGCAGCAGCTCGCACTGCCCATTGTGCTGGGATCCCCTGTGGAATTCTGCATGGCCGATACCCTGAGCGAATCTACAGCTTTTTGTCCCGTCTCGACGACGATGATTCCACCAATGCAGCTACAAAGACCGCTTCACCAGTTGCAAGTGACTTCGGATGTGACAGAAGTGACAGCGAAGCTGACGTGGAAGGTACCTTTTTTGCGGCTAAAGAGGAGCACGAGTCACTTGAGAGCTGGTTGAAATGTGTTTTTCATTGTTTTTCTGATTCTTTCATATTGTTTCTTCAGCTTTTCACGAAAGGTAGCGGTTACGCTACCTGAGTTTTCCTTTTGCTTTAGCAAAAATGTATTAACCCAGAGCTGCAGCCTATCTCTCGGAGAAATGGTCCCCGACATCTTCGTTTGCTGGCCGGGGGGGGGGGGGGCCCCTTTCAACTCCACCCTAGCGCGCCTCGGGGTCAACCGTTCGAAAACACTGTAAATATCAGTGTTTTCAGCTCTTCCAGTCCTCAGCAGTGACCAAAAATCATGGAATTTACAGCGTTTTTTGTGGCTGTCCGGCAAAAAACACCGCAAAAACCGATGGTTTTTGATGCGTCTCGGTTAGAAAAATGACCGAAAAAAGACCAAAAACCAGGAAAGATTTTGTCAGAAAGGGTTTTTGAGGCTTTTGGAGGCTTCAAAATTGCACAAAACTATGGTATTTACAGGGTTTTGTGCACCTTCTCGGCAGAAAACGCCGGTATTTACACGGTTTTCTGCGCTTTTCCAGCGCTCAACCGTGGTGCGCCTTTGGATCGACGGCAACAAAATACCGTAAATACCAGTGTTTTCAGCTCCTCCTGTCTTCAAGCGTGGCCTTAGACCTTGCCGCGGCTGTGGATCGACGGCAACGAAACCTCGTAAATACCAGTGTTTTTGAGCACGTCCTGTTTGCAAGCATGGCCTGCGGCCACGCAATTTACAGGGTCGCCGCACGTCACTATGTAAATCCGAAGTTGCATTTGAGAAATATGTGACTCCTTTTGAAGGCACGTCAACCTGTATTGAAACCGCTAGACCGCTACAGCTTCTGGAGGTTTTGTCAAGCGCTTGTGCATTAGTCTTTCTTTCATCACGCTCACTCACTTCTCTTCAAACAAGTGGGGGGCCTCTCACCTCCTCCCGGATTACGCCTGATTCCCTGCTACCTTTCGTTCACCCCCCTCCTCTCTCAAGTTGCCTTCTGCATGCCAATCTGGCCCGGTCTAGCCCAGTATTGCAGATGATTTTTGCGGAAAGGTCAGTCACAGAGGATGAGCGATGGATTTTGAGCTTGCCCTTGGTGGGAGAGGTGAAGCTTCCTTCCCTCACTCAGCAAGATGACCTTCGCGAAGTGATTTTGGCCACAGCTTCAGGCAAACTGGATCAGATGAAGAGCTTGTCCGGCTCTGGTCATCATGGAGGCATGATCAGGGTTTCTCATTCAACTTTGAAAGATGGCTCGCGTCAACCGGCCAAGTGATTAAAGGCTGACTCTCAAGTCTAGGCACGATACTCTCGCCCATCCTTTGAAGCCATGAATGTTCTTGGTAGATGATTGTTACTCTTGGCGATGCCAGGAGCCCCTAGTAGCTTCTTGCTCTTAGTAGATCTAGTAGTAATTGAAGCTATGCAAACTTTGCACTTGGAGGTGTGCGCGTCTTCCATGACGGAGTGGAGATTGCCCGGGTTTGGGTCACTTTCGACGAGGAGGGTGTCTGCAGCCTGCGTGACTCCGACAGCCAGACTTTGGTGTTAACACCTGCAGCTGAGAGCCGTTGTGACCTCTGAAGCTCCAAGGGGAACTGATCTCGGGTGGGGCCCGGCCGCCGCCCTTGCACAGCATCGTTCGTGCCAAACTCTTGTGGAAACAACACACTATGGCATGGACAAATCCACTCTTGCAATAGATTAATTCATTGAATGGTTGAATTCCATGCAGTTGCAGACACGAGTGTCTCTTGCGTTCAACCTTGATCAAACAATAGACATTGTGTGCAGCTGGCACTTTGCGATCCGCAGAAACAGCTGTATAGATTGCTGTTGGGTTGCAAGATTTGTCTGGCAGTTCGAACACGCGCGGGACCCTCCCGCTGCCGAACCTTGCTCGGACAACCAATCCAAGTTCTGCGGGGGAAAGGTCATCCACAAGCAAGTTGTGGATGTCCAAACCCTGCACCGTGTACAGATTTGCGCTTTGCATGTCTTCAAATACAAAGATCGCACAGCTGGCCAATCAGCGTTTGGTTGACTTGAGCATGTTTGCGCAAAAAGCTTGAAAGCTGCTGGACCGCCATCCATTCTCTCCCTTTGCTCCTCATTCAAGCAGTTTTGTATTGGCGTTGCTTTCTTTCTCTGTTACTGTACCTATCGTGACCTATGTGTTCTCACAACAAGCTCTCTTGCTAGATAGGTCCGCCCGGTAATGAAGCTATTCCTTTCACGTGTGATGGGTGGAGCTTCAGGAATGGTGACGTGAAGATGTTCAATGACAACGGGACAGTAGTTAGCTCAGTGCCCTTGCTGTGTCAGATGCCCATGCGAGCGATCCGCCGGCTAGCGAGGTCTTCGCTTACATGTGGAACGCTGGGGCGCGATGCTGGGACAAAGTGGGCGAAGTCATGGGTGCTCCGAAGCCCGCCAAGGTGCTCAAGACGGTCAAGAGTGGGAGACGCTCTGGAGAAGTTTTTCGTTGACATTGGTCAAGACCGTGAAATTAGGCTTCCAAGGCAAGGACTTGTCAAGGACTCGGACGCAAACTATTGCAAGGATATTCAAGACAGATGTACCCGCACCCCCCCAAAAGTTGGATTGTTACTTGCGGCGAAAACAATCGCTATGGATTTTAGTGATTTCATCGTCCATGACCAAACATCCCTTCCAACCCTACACGCCCCCTGTCCTTTATCTCTTCAGCCCTCCCTCGGTTCTGGTCAGCGCATTCTGAGGCAAACGCTTATGCAGCTGACACTGTATTTAACTTTTTTGAGGTTTGTGGGTCAAGAATTTATGTGTTGCTGTCAATAGCTGGCCTGTATGTTTGCGCTACCAGGTCTTCTACGAAGGGGACTCGGTCTTCCCGTCTGGCGAGTGCGCCAATAGAGGAAAGACACCAAGGATCGTCGATATTTCATCCTTAGATTCCTTAGATTTTCTGAGCTTTCAGAGACAACATGCATGTCTGGTGCCCTCCAGGTATGATTTTGTGTGGGACGTGGATATGGGGCCTTCTATGGGCACCAAGAAGCTTCCATTCAACCGGGGTCAGGACTGAAGGGTGCGTGAAAAAGCTTCCTGAATGAGATGCTTCGTGATCCATCATTGTTGTCAATTTTCAATCCCATTTTGGTTGTCCTTACGGTGCTTGCCTAATTGAAGTGTGCCATGCCATAGACAGCTGTCTTTCAAAGTACAAAGCCCCTTTGCATACAGCCGCTGGAGACCGCTTCCAGGAAGTCCAAGAAAAAAGACACCCCTTCATCTCATTCAGTATTGATAGCAGCTAGGCAGCTAGGATCGTAGTTCCCACATCACTAGCTTCACGACACAACATTCAGTCCATGTGCAAACCACACCTCACCCTGCTCAGAACCCACTTCAAGCAGCTGAATCGTTCTGCTCGCGAGAGCAGATCCATAAGGGCAACATGGATCAGATCAGGCAGGAACTACAGACCTGGTACGAACCGAGAACACAGACCTTGTGTCCGCATGTACGGAATACCGTGACTCAGGAGTCCGAAGTGTTACTAGTAGTAACAAGTGCCACGCTAGTAGTAACAGGTGCCTTACTAGTAGTAACAATGTTTGCTATTAGAATTTAATTATATAAATTTAAATTAATAGCTTCTTGTTACTAGTAGTCAGGCACTTGTTCCTAGTAGCTCAGGAATACCGTTCTTCCAATGTCTTACATCAAGTTGGACTTCGGAGGTTTCAGTTTGCTTGGGAGGCTAAACCATCTCAATCCCGTGTTTGGCCCACTTGGTCTGACTGACAGTAGACGATCCTTGTGCCTGTGCTATTCAATTCAGTGAGAGTTGTCGAGGTGAACTGGAGGGTGTCCCAGCTAGGGGATATTTTGGAGGATGATATAAATACACATTTCTCTTTGAACCTCTCTCACTTGTGCTGGGTCCACTTTTGTTTTAAAGAAGGACTTTGGGATTTCTTTCATTCGTGTAGTGAGGCTCGCTGAGATCAACCTTGCACACTACTGTACTAGCACTCGACAATCCTAAGATAGGGTACCACACTTGACTTTTCTTGGTCATTCAACGAGCACTCTTGATGCAGGGCGTTCATTGAGCAGAACGCGGGAGATGGTGCCTCAGGCGACTGGCTGACCGTCCTTTTGAGAACATCTGAAAGGTACTCCCTGAATTCCTAGGAGCTATGGGGACCCGTATGGGGAGTAGAGGACGCAACTAGGAGCCAAGGGCATCGCTACTAGGAGCAAGAACGCTACTAGTAGCTCCTGGCCTTACTACTAGGAGCAAGGACGCTACTAGGGGCTCCTG